>JAXLNO010003318.1:175683-239133 GCA_038087875.1 Malacoraja senta
CTCCCCCATCCCTCTACCCCCTCCCCGCCCCCTCCCCTCCCCTCCCCACCCCCTCCCTCTCCCCATCCCTGCCCCCCCATCACCCCCTCCCCATAACCCTCCCCCTCCCCCTCCTTCTCCCCATCCCTCCCCCCTCCCCCTCCCCATCCCTTTCCCCCCTCCCCTCCCCATCCCTCTCCCCCCTCCCCTCCCCATCCCTCTCCCCCCCCTCCCCATCGCTCTCCCCCCCCCTCCATCTCCCCCTCCCTCTCCCCCTCCCTCTCCCCCTCACCCTCCCATCCCCCCTCCCACCCCCCACCCCTCCCCCTCCCCATCCCCCACCCCCCCTCCCCATCCCCCTACCCATCCTTCTCCCCATCCCTCTCCCCATCCCCCCTCCCCCTCCCCCTCCCTCTCCCCCCCCTCCTTCTCCCCCATCCCTCTCCCCCTC
Organism: Malacoraja senta; assembly: GCA_038087875.1. Taxonomy (NCBI): domain Eukaryota; kingdom Metazoa; phylum Chordata; class Chondrichthyes; order Rajiformes; family Rajidae; genus Malacoraja; species Malacoraja senta. The sequence continues at coordinate 176,114 of JAXLNO010003318.1, forward strand.
CCCCTCCCCCTCCCCCTCCCTCATCCCTCTCCCCCTCCCCTCCCTCTCCCCATCCCTCTCCCCCTCCCCCTCCCTCCCCCCTCCCCTTCCCCCTCCCTTCTCCCCATCCCTCTCCCCCTCCCCTCCCCCTCCCCATCCCTCTCCCCTCCCCCTCCCCCTCCCTCTCCCTCTCCCTCTCCCCTCCCCCTCCCCATCCCCCTCCCCCTCCCCCTCCCTCTCCCCCTCCCCCCCTCCTCTCCCTCTCGCCCCTCCCTCCCCCTCTCTCCCCATCCCCCTCCACATCCCCCTCTCTCTCTACCCTCTCTCTTTGTCGCCTGCCTCTCACTCTTCCTATTTCTCCATTGTCTTCCTCTTTAAAAACATTTCATCTCTTCCCAGCTCCTCTCCCCTTTCCTTCTCCCCCGTCAATCTCTCCGCCGTTCTTCCCCATCTCTCACTCCCGATCCACCTCCCCTCTCTTCCTCTTCTTCCCTCCTCCCTGTCCCATTGGTTCAGTCCCCATTCCCAGCGGAGGTTCAGCCAGATGGGTGGCCCGTCAGAAGAGGCAGCGGGCAGTGCAGGACTCTCCATAGCCAGCACATCCTCAGATACGGTACATAAAATTGCTGACAATATTCCGAATGTGGCCTTACCATCGCCTTATAGAGCCTCAACATTACATCCCTGTTTTTGTAGACAAGTCCTCTTGAAATAAATACTAACATTGAGTTTGCTTTCTTTACTACCGATTCAACTTGCAGATTAACGTTTTGGGAATCCTGCACCACCATTCCCAAGTGCATTTGCATCTCCGATTTCTGGATTCTCTCCCCATTTATAAAATAGTCTACACCTTTATTCCAACAACCAAAAATGCATGACTCCACACTTTGCTCCACTATATTCCATCTGCCACTTCATTGCCCACTTTCCCAACCTGTCTCACTTGTCTACAAAAGCAGCGATGTAATGTTGAGGCTCTATAAGGCGATGGTAAGGCCACATTCGGAATATTGTCAGCAATTTTATGTACCGTATCTGACGATGTGCTGGCTATGGAGATGATCCAGAGGAGGTTTACAAGAATGTCCCCAGGAATGAGTACGTTAACCTATGATGAGCATCAGTCGCCACTGGCCTGTACTCAGTGGAGTTTAGAAGAATCCTCATTGAAACATACAGAATAGGGAAAGGCTTTGATAGAGTGGATGTGGAGAAGGTGTTTCCACTAGAGTAGTAAGATTAAACAAGAACTTACCAAGTTTGAAGTTTGATCTTTATTTTATGAGGAGTAACGTTGAGGGATTACGTGAGGAAGCCCCGTCCAGCCGCACACGAGTCAATCTTTCAAAGTAGCGGAGTGACAATCACAGACGATAATTACTGAAGTATGAAAGTAAGATGCATAAAGAATTAGAACTACCAGCTTGATCCTTTTATGAGGGGTCGGAGCGGAGGGCACGTAATCCCTCAACGTTACTCCTCATAAAATAAAGATCAAACTTCAAACTTGGTAAGTTCTCGTTTAATCTTACTATTTTACTTCGGAGTCACGTAAGTGACTACGTGAAGATTTCAAAGCTCTGTGATTTCACACCGTGAATTCAAATCCAGGTGTTCACTGCATCGATTGACTCTATTTGAGTAAGCGCAATGAACAATGCATAACCACAATATTTGAATGTAATCAGTTAATGGTTTTATTTATTTTAATAAAAGTAACAAAATTAGGCCCATTTATTATAATGGGGGATTTAATACTGTATCCCGCACGGCATTACCAAACCCTCTGAGATCTTTAATCTCGTTGTAGTAATACTTGTGAAACATCTGCTCACTTGCCCATCCTGCGGCCACGAGAATAAGGTCTATTAGCACGTCTGAATCCCTGGCCGCTGATGTTGATGCCACCCTGGGGGAATGAGATTTAAATTTATCAGTATCAATACCTGAATATCTCAACACCTGTTTCAACCATCGTGAAATTGTTTGTGTTGACACTTTCTTATGAGGCTTTTTATGACTAATAAAAAATGCCAATTCGGCGCCTCTTAAAACTTTTGTTGTTTCTATGTAACATTTCACATATGTTACTACACACAGTCGTGAATCTGTAGGATATGCTAAAAATTCCAACTTGCATCCTGTGAACCCAGGTCTACTTTGCTTTAGTACATCATAGACATAGAATGTCACGGCATTTTGCCCTACTTTCATTCTATCAATTCTGAGTTTCTGTAATGTTTGAACTCTTGCGCTGAAACTAATGCCATGAGCATAACCAATTTCATGGTAATTTTGGATAATGACAGAGTTTCAACTGGATTCCAATTCCTTAGTACATCTCAGTACATCTTTTACATTCCAAATTTCTGTATACCTGGGTCTGGGAGGATAGAGTTGAAAATTCCTTTCATAAACCTACAGACCCAAGGATGTGCTCCAATTGGAGTTTGTTCTGATTCACTGCTTAAATATGCAGAGTGCACATCGTGCAGTATTAATTGCACTATAACTTAATTTCAATTCATAGTGCAGAGTTGAAAGAAACTCTATTACATCTGAAATTTCAGCTGTGTTATATGCAATATTCTTTCCTGAAAAAAACACCTCCCATTTCTTTATATAGGAAATGTACTGCTTCTGGGTACTATTCCTCCAGGCTGCTGTCATAACATCCACCGTACGGTCTGATAATCTTTTCCCAAGATATGGCCTTCTTAGAATCTGCAAATCAACAAACCAATACGATTATGTAAAGGAAGTGATTCATTAGTCACAGGGGGTACAAGCAGTTTAAACTGCTTTGGAATAACCATAAGGGTTTTCCCCCCCCATTTTTAACACCAGTGGGTACCATACCTGTGTAGGCCAATCTGGTACTACCAAAATCCCTGAGGCTGAATCTTGTTTAATTTTCTGTATGCATTTGTGGATTAAACAAAATGGTGGAAAAACATACAGAAACATACCACCCCAATGTAGCGAGAAAACATCCACCACTACTGCTCCAGGATCAGGTTCCCATGACACATACTTAGGCAACTGGTGGTTCAATCTTGATGCAAACAGATCAATTTCTGGCATTCCAAATTGTGTGATAATTTGTGTGAATATTTTCCGATTTAACATCCATTCTGTATTATCATTAAATTTACGTGATCTTTTGTCTGCAATTGTATTAATTTTTTTACCTGGTAAATATATTGCTGACAGCCACATTTTTCTGGCAATACCCCAGGTCCAAATTTCATTTGCCAATTTATCACATGATTCTGATTTTATACCACCCATGTGATTTATGTATGCTACAGCTGTAGTATTGTCAACCTGTACCTGAACATGCACATTTCCCATATCAGTGTAATTAGCTCTAAGGCCGTAAAATGCGCCTAATAGCTCTAGGTAATTGATTCCCAGTATTTCCAGCAAAGGTACTTCATTCACATTCCACCTACCTCCACAGCTGGAAATCATGTTAGTAGCGCCACAACTCAGCGCACTTACATCAGTCTGTCGAGTGACGGAAGGTGTTTCTACCAGAACTTTTCTGGAAGCATTAGAAACATTGTTAATCCACCATTCTATTTCTGTAATGGATTGAATTGTTAATTTCATGGGCCTATCAAAATGCCCTCTATTCATTTTTAACGCTTGTACCTTAGCTCCCTGTAAACATTGATAATGCAATGGTCCAAACGTGACCGCTGGAAACCCTGCAATTAATTTGCCTAGCAAGCTTGCCACTTCTCTAATTGAAGGTGTGTCCTTGTTAATGAGTTTTATGCAACCTTCAATTAACTGCAGCTTTTTATCTTTTGGCAAAGTGATTACCATGTGTTCGGAGTTAATTGTGAACCCTAGGTAATCAATCTTTTTGCTTGGTAACAAATTAGATTTTTGTAGGTGAATAATGAAACCTAATTTCTCAAAATGTATTTGACTGGATACTGACTATTTTTGGCAGCAGCCAAAGTGTCCCCTACAATGAGGATATCATCTAAATAAACCATTAATACATGGCCCTCAGCTCTTAACAGAGCTAAAATTGGTTTGAGCAATTTAGTGAATAATCTTGGTGCTGAAATCAGACCATTGGGCAATGTTTTAAATTGCCATAACTGACTCAGCCATCTAAATTTCAAATATCTTTGATCATTACCATGCATTGCCACAGAATAATATGCATTTTGCAGATCTATGCTTGCCTTGTAGCAATTCTTTGTGACTAGCTAAATGGCATTAGTAAATGTTTCCATTTTGAAATGTTTCTATTGTACATAAAGGTTAAGATTTGTCAGATCGGAAATGATTCTACGTCCACCATCCCTTTTCTAGGATAATATTCCTAGGAGAATATTTGACACAAACTGATGGTGTTGTTCTCCTGACATTTATATCATCATTTTCTGCATAACATTTTTCAATTCTCCTTTGATCAACCCATTCTCTTCCTTTGAAAAAAAAATATGTGACCAGTTTGAATTATGCTGAATTGGAGGATCCAAACGTGGAGAGAACTCAGTTTTGAATCCTACAATGCTACATAGAATAAATGAATCATTTGTTATTGATTGCCATTCTTTTTAGGAAGAATCGTAACCTTCCTCCTATTTGTGAGTGTGAAACATTTGTTGTGTTTCTTACCAGACCAAGCCCCCTAACCTCGGGGTTTGCCACCGGCAGTTGTTGTCCCCTTCTAGTAGGCACATTGTAACCTCCACATATCCTCGGTGCAGCACGTCAACGTGTATACGAGAATAATAGGATTGTTCCTTCTCCAGCACCACATTTCGCCTGTAGGGTTACTGCTTTCTCACCGCTCTGCTCAGCATAGGTGATCCTTTAGTTTCTTTGTTAGATTTTCTCCAAAACAGATTTAGGCATTTGTATATTGGATGGTTTGCAGAGCCTGCATACTTAGGATGAATATTTGGTCTTCATGCATTGTTATGAATACAATTTATTTCAAAGTGCGCACTACACATGAGTGCTAAGGCATTTGGTTGTGAATACGATATATAACCTTCATCCAAACCACTGACCCCAGAAATTTCAGCACTTGTGTAATTTCAATTCTTGTGAGCGTAAACCACTGCTCAAATTACCCATATCAAGTTATTCACTGCTGTAACTGCTGCAATTTCCCGGGTCTCATATTTTTTGATAGTCTCATCCATGGTTAATTCCTGGGGCTGATGGGAGAGTAGATAATTTATAGTCATAGCTATTTCCTCTCTCAAAGGTTCCCCTGTTACTCTGGGAACAGCAAAGTTTTGTGCCAGCCTTGGAACATTTGTGGCTCTGATAATGGCTCTGGTCCTCATTTAAATCATCATCTAAATCTAGATATTCATTCTTATGTTGGGTAATTTCTGGCTCCCCTGTTTCCGGTAAGTCTCTGCCAGATTCCCCCTGCGCGGGCTCTCTTGTAGGCCCACGGACAGGCAGCCCTGCTTCAGGTGTTGCTGGCGCTGGCTCAATTCTAGGCCAACGCTTCATTATTTTTACTCTTTATATTTGTCGGTGCTGGCACATTTATCATTGCACGTTTGTGCTGCCTTTTGTTCAGACATTTCTAGTACTGGCTCTCCAATAGGCCAACACATAACTTGCCTTTTTTCTGGCATTTTTGGGCACTGGCTCCCCTGTAGGCCAACCTCTTTAATGTTTCTGCACAGGCACTGATGGCTCTCCTGTAGGCCACCCTTGTGCCTGTTCCAAAGCACCTCCTGTGCTATACTTCATTGGCCAACACCGACTTAAATCCTCCTGTGGGGGTTCTTTACAAATCATCTGCCCCATAAGGAGTTATAAAGTTTTTGACCCTTGCAGTGTAACACTCTTACCTGCCTGAGGAGGGCATACCTCCGGGTCTGACTCATCCGAGTCTACAGGTCGGGCCGACTTTATTATTATTATTATTTTTCTCAGCCTTGCGCCCGCCCGCGGCGGTTTAACGCACATTCGACCACGACGGGAGTTAATGGCTCCGCTGCCACTGACTCCCCTGACTGACGCCCGCTACCTTTAGGATGTGGGGTTTTACTACGGTGCGTCCCTGGCCTCTCCTTCCCATTTCTCCATAATAAACTTGAGTGGAGCTCCACCAACAAGTCTAAACGGGAAGGAAACGCTCCTGTAAGTGAAAAGTAACTCCACTTACCTTCCGACTTTTGTTTTACTTTTGTTTTACTCACCGGCTGGAGGAGCTCCTGCTCCTCCACACACGGTCATGAACGCTATGCGTCTGATCGATAATGACGCGTGTGCGGCTGGACGGGGCTTCTTCACGTAGTCACTCACGTGACTCCGAAGTAAAATCTAGGACTACAGGTCATGTCCTCAGAATTAAAGGACGTTCTGTTAGGAAGGAGATGCTGAGGAATTTCTTCAGTCAGAGGGTGGTGAAACTGTGAAAATCTTTGCCACAGAAGGCTGTGGAGGCCAAGTCAGTGGATATTGTTAAAGCAGAGACAGATTAGTGCAGGTGTCAGAGGTTATGGTGAGAAGCCAAGAGAATGGGGTTAGGAGGGTGAGATAGATCAGCCATGGTTGAATGGTGGAGTAGACTTGATGGGCCGAACGGCCTAATTCTACTCCCATTCCTTATGACCTTATGACAGGTGGTTAACAAAGTATCTCCAGTCTTATAATCTCACTCTGTGTAGGAAGGAACTGCAGATGCTGTTTTAAACCGAAGATAGACACAAAATGCTCGAGTAACTCAGCGGGACAGGCAGCAACTCTGGATAGAAGGAGTGGGTGACGTTTCGTGTTGAGACCCTTCTTCAGACTGAGAGTCAGGGGAGAGGGAGACACGGAGATAAGGGATCGCACTACCTGTGCCCCATGTTGAAGAGACAAGAAAGAGGAAGACAGTGCAGATCAGTAGGTGACTCAGGAGCTGGTGCAGGGGGTGGGGGCTTCAGACATGGAGTCATACAGCATGGAAATAGGCCCTCTGGCCCAACTTGTCCATGCCCATGCCCCACACACTCGTACTACCAGCCTGTGTTTGACCCATATCCCTGTAAACCTGTCCTATCCATGTTCCTGTACACATGAATGTTCAATGTTATCATAGACTTTGTCTTTGGAACTGGTGTGTTACAATGCTGGGAGATATATTCTACACTCTGTATCTTGCACTTTGCTCCATCTGTTGTACTCCAGTTTGACTTGATTGTGTTTATGTTCAGTATATCCTTATCTGATTATATAGCATGCAAAACAAAGCTAGACACTGTACCTCGATCATGGGCAGAGCATTCAATAGGAAAGGTGCATTCATTCTGATGGGATTCTGTAGGTTTCCCAAACGCCAGCTGAGGAACAGCAGAGGAACTGTGACAAGTCTCAGTTGATGCTTTGCTATGTCATGAGCTCAGTAAATGATAGAGTCGTTGAGAGTGTTGTACAATAGAGCACAGTTGTACGACAGGAAGGTGACATCAGATATACATGTACTGAGATGGACCAGGGCTGATTAGGGATAGTCAGCACAGATTTGTACGTGGGAGAGCGTGTCTCACCAACCTGATTGAGCTTCTTGAAGATGTGACCAAAAACGTTGATGATGACAGAGCTGTCGACGTTGTATATGTGGATTTGAGCAAAGGTATTTTACAAGCATCCACATGGTAGGCTGCTCTGGAAGTAAGATTGCAAGGGATCCAAGGAGAGATAGCTGAATGGATAGAAACTTGGCTTCATGGAAAGAAGCAGAGGGTGATGGTGGAAGGTTCTTTTTCAGACGGGAGGCCTGTGACTAGTGGTGAAAACGTACAAGGCATGAGTTACAAATTTGGAGCTGACACTAAACTGGGTGGTATTGTAGATACTGAAAATGTTTGTGAGAAATTGCAGCAAGATCTTGATCGGTTTGGGAGGTGGGATGAGGAATGGCTGATGGAGTTTAATACAGAGAAATGTGAGGTGTTGCATTTTGTGAAGTTTAATAAGGGCAGCACCTACACACTGAATGGTTGGGCTGTTGGAAGTGCTGTGGAGCAGAGGGATCTATGAGTGCAGTTACATAGTTCCTTGCAAGTGGCATGATGGGTAGATATGGTGATTAAAAAGGCATTTGGCACATTGGCCTGCATCAGAGTATTGTGTAGAAGTTGGGAGGTCATGTTACAGTTGTATAAGACGTTGATGAGAATACAGTTAGAGTATTGTGTTCAGTGTTGATCACCGTGTTATAGGAAATATGTTGTCAAGCTGGAAATGGTGCAGATAAGCTTTACCAGGCTCTTGCCAGGACACGGGGGCCTGAGCTATAGAGGGAGATTGGGCAGGCTAGGACATTAGTCCTTGGAGCGTAGGAGGGTGAGCTTATAGAGATGTAGAACTTCATGAGAGGAATAGATCAGGTAAATACACAGTCTATTGCCCAGATTAGGGAAATCAAGACCAGGGATATAGGTATCAGGTGAGGGGGAAAATATTTAATAGGAACATGAGGAGTGACTATTTACACAAAGGGTGTTGTGTATATGGAACGAACTGCCAGAGGAGGTAGTTGAGGCAGGTACTATCATAATACATGAGATATATCCGTGCAGGTACATGGCTAGGATAGGTGTAGAGGGAAATGGGCCGGTTGACATAGTGTAGATGGAGCATGTAGTTTGGAGTGGGCAAGTTGGGTCGTAGGGCCTGTTTCCATGCTGTATGACTCCATGCCCATTGACCATTAAGCATCTGCCTATCAACAACACCCCCTTCACCTGTATCCACCCACCACTCACCAAGGTTTGTCCTGACCCTCTCTCCACCTTTCTCATCCCCCCCCAACACAATCAGTTTGAAGAAGGGTCCCAACCAAAACACCACATATCCATGTTCTCCAGAGATGCTGCCTGACGCGCTGAGATACTCCAGCACTCTGTGTCTTTATTTTGAACCAGCATCTGTAGTTCTTGTATCTCCTGGTTACTGTTAAAATTTTAAGGGACATCGCTCGATATGTTTGGAATCAGACAGAATGCCGGTGCACATGTTCATAATACATTGTTCATAAATTGAATTCCAATAAAGATAGATATCTCTATTGAGGGTGTAGTTTACCATTACTACACATTGACCGCGGTTCCATCCACTCTCCAGGTGCTGTCTATGTGGAGTTTGTATGTTCTTCCCGTGACTGTGTGGGTTTTCTCCGGGTGCTCCGGTTTCTCCACCAGACAGAGGGTGGTGGGTAGATGGAACAAGCTGCCATATGAGGTAGTTAAGGCAAGTACCATATGAACAGTTGAAGTGCATTTGGACAAGGATACGAACAGGAGAGTGTGAGAGGGACATGGGCCAAACACGGGCAGGTGGGACTAGTGTAGATGGGGCATCTTGGTCAGAATGGGCAAGTTCGGCCGAAGGGTCTATTTCCGTGCTGTATGACTCTATGCAAGGTTCCATATAAGTGGCGAGTCAGGTGGACAGGGTGGTGAAGAAGACACTTGCCTTCATGGGCAAGCGGACTGAGCACAAAGGTTGGGGCATCATGATACATCTGTACAACTCGTTGGTAAGACTACACCTGGAGTACTGTGTACAACTCTGGTCACCAAGCCACAGGAAGGATGCCATTGTATTCGAAACGCTACAAACGAGATTCACCAGGAATGTTACCTCGGCTGGCAGACTTGATATGGGGAGAGGTTGGATAATGTGGGGACTTTTCCTTTGGAGAGTGGGAGGATGAGGTGTGACCTTATTGAGGTGTACAAGTTGACGAGGAGCATGATTTAAACTACCATTCACAAGTAAGGTATATGCTGTAATAAGCACCACGCAGTGGCTCTGACATCCACCATCATGAAGTGCTTTGAGAGACAGGTGTTGGCGCATATTAACTCCAATATCCCAGCCAGCCTTGATCCATTACAGTTTGCTCATCAACGCAGCCGGTCTCCAGCAGTGACCATCTCCCGGCCCTAAACCCATCTCTGGAATACATAGACAACAAGGTGGCATAGAAACATAGGAAATAGGTGCAGGAGTAGGCCATTCGGCCCTCCCAGCCTGGACCGCCATGCAAAATGATCATGGCTGATCATCCACAATCACCACCTCATTCCTACTTTCTCCCCATATTCCTTGATTCCGTTAGCCCTATGAACTATATCTAACTCTCTCTTGAGAACAGACAGTGATATATGCCTTCTGTGGCAGAGAATTCCACAGCTTCACAACTCTCTGGGTGGTAAAGGTTTGCATGTTCTCTGTCCTAAATGGCCTATCATTTATTCTCAAACTGTGACCCCTCTGCTTCTGGACTCCCCGAACGTCAGATAGTGGGTATATAGGAGTCTAACGTAGGACAATTCCTAACGTACCAATTCTTGCTATTGAGGGAGTGCAGCGTAGGTTCACCAGGTTAATTCCCGGGATGGCGGGACTGACAAATGATGTAAGAATGGATCGACTGAGTTTATGTTCACTGGAATTTGGACGGATGAGAGCGGATCTTATATAAACATATACACTTCTTAAGAGATTGGACAGGCTAGATGCAGAAAAAAAGCCTCTCCAATCCCTTAATAATGTTATATGTTTCTGTAAGATCCCCTCTCACCCGTCTAAATTTCAGTGAATATAGACGAGTCGATCCATTCTTTCATCATTTGTCAGTCCCGCCATCCAGGGAATTAACCTGGTGACCCTACGCTGCACTCCCTCAATAACAAGAATTGGTACATTAGGAATTGTCCCACGTTAGACCCCTATCTATCAACACCATAATCCCATCCAAACTGATCTCCAAGCTGCTGGAACTAGGAATCAGCTCCACCCTCTACCACTGGATCTGCAACTTTCTGACCCTTCCAATCAGTGAAGATAGGAGACAGCATCTCATCCGCAATAATCATCAACACTGGTGCCCCGCAAGGATGCGTTCTCAGTCCTCTAATACACTCCCTATACAAATGACACCAAGGCCAAATGTGGATCTAATTCCATCTACAAGTCTGCAAACGACAACACTGTGGTGGGATGAATCACGACCAATAACGGGATGGAGTACAGGAAGGATATGTCATAAGGTCATCAGTGATAGCAGTAAAATTAGGCCATTCGGCCCATCAGGTCTACTCCGCATTCAATCATGGCTGATCTATCTCTCCATCCTTGCCCCATTCTCCAGCCTTCTCCCCGTAACCTCTGACACCCTGGTTCTGGACTCCCCAACATCCGATGTTTGGGGAGTCCAGAACCAGGGGTCACAGTTTAAGAATAAGGGGTAGGCTATTTAGGACAGTGATGAGGAAAAACGTTTTCACCCAGAGCGTTGTGAATGTGTGGAATTCTCTGCCACAGAAGGCAGTGGAGGCCAATTCACCGGATGTTTTCAAGACAGAATTAGATTTTGCTCTTAGGGCTAAGGGAATATAGGGATATGGGGGAAAAGCCAGAACAGTGGACTGATTTTGGAGGATCAGCCATGATCATATTGAGTGGTGGTGCTGGGTCAAAGGGCCGAATGGTTGGGGTCCAGTTGCGATCTAGTATCAGAATTATTAGCATATTAATTATCCTCATTTCTGAACCTAAACTATATGAGAGACTCCCTCGATTTCCACAACCCCAGATGTAAAACCGGTACATTTAGTTCTGTCTTCACCAAGGGACACACAAGCAATCTCCCATAAAAAATTGGGGACCAAGGATCTACCAGGAAGGAGGAACTGAAGAAAATCTACATTAGTCCACCAGGAAATGGTGTTATGCAAACTGTTGAGACTGAAGGCAGATAAATCCCCAGGGCCTGATGGTCTGCATCCCAGAGTACTCAAGGAGTGGTCTGAGAAATCGTGGATGCATCAGTGGTTATTTTCCAATGTTCTGTAGACTCTGGATCAGTTCCGGTGGACAGGAGGGTAGCGAATGTAAGCCCACTTTTTAAGAAAGGAGGGAAAGAGAATACGGGGAATTATAGACCCGTTAGCCTGACGTTGGTGATGCGGAAGATGCCTCAGTCGATTGTTAAGGATGTAACAGCATTTGGAAAGTAGTAACAGGATCGGTCAAAGTCAGCATGGATTTATGAAGGGGAATTCATGCTTGACTAATCTTCTGGAAATTATTAAGGATGTAACAAGTGGAATGGATAAGGAAGAGCCAGTGGATGTAGTGGATCTAGACTTTCAAAAAAGCCTTTGACAAGGTCCCACACAAGAGATTAGTGTGCAAAACTAGAACACATGGTATTGGGACAAGGGTATTGACATGGATACAAAACTGATTGGCAGACAGGAAGCAAAGAGTAGGAATGAACGGGTCCTTTTCAGAATGGCAGGCAGGAACTAGTGGGGAGCCGGAAGACTTAGTGCTGGGACCCCAGATACTTATAATATTTATTGACGATTTAGACGAAGGAATTACAATTGGGCTGGCGGGCAGGTCGATGACAGATCACATGAGTGATAACGGAACCGGTGATTCCAGTGCTGTGCAAATGTTCATGAGAACAACAGGGAAACAGGCCCTTCGGCCCGATTCATCCATGCAGATCGAGATGCCTATGAGGCATGATGTCCATGATGTGAATGAGATTACAAGTGATTTCATTCACTTGTATTTGTCTCATATCCCTCCATTCCTATCCGAGATGAACGGCTGTCCAAATGCTGTTTATTTGCTGTGACGGTATCTGCCCCCACCACCACTTATGAAGAGATTGCTCCACCTTTGGTGTGGAATACCTGCCTGCCCATCAGTATTCCCTTAAACCTTTCCCCTTTCCAATAGACTGTAGTTGTGTGGGTTTAGATTCTCCCAACCTGGGAAATAGCTGTCACCATCTACTCAATCCTGCTGTAGTTGACATAATTTCACAAGCCTCTGTAAGGTCGCCCCTCAGTATTCTTGCTCCAAAGAGACCAATCCCACCTGAACGAATCTGTCTTCTAAACTAACGCTGTCCATTCCAGTTAACATCCTGGTGAATCTGTTCCACACTGCCTCTGGCAATAGGACATCATTTCCATAATCTGTTGACCAGAACTATACAAAAGGGGCTGGCAGATATTTGAAGTACAACCAAGGAGAGCGAGTGCTACACTTGGAGGAACAGTGAAGTCTTTGGTGGCAAAAACAGGAGACTATTATTTGAATGGTGGCCGATTAGGAAAAGGGGAAATGCAACGAGACCTGTGTGTCATGGTACACCAGTCATTGAAAGTAGGCATGCAGGTGCAGCAGGCAGTGAAGAAAGCGAATGGTATGTTAGCATTCATAGCAAAAGGATTTGAGTATAGGAGCAGGGAGGTTCTACTGCAGTTGTACAGGGTCTTGGTGAGACAACGCCTGGAGTATTGCGTACAGTTTTGGTCTCCTAATCTGAGGAAAGACATTCTTGCCTTAGAGGGAGTACAGAGAAGGTTCACCAGACTGATTCCTGGGATGTCAGGACTTTCATATGAAGAACGACTGGATAGACTCGGCTTGTACTCGCTAGAATTTAGAAGATTGAGAGGAGATCTTATAGAAAATTACAAAATTCTTAAGGGATTGGACAGGCTAGATGCAGGAAGATTGTTCCCGATGTTGGGGAAGTCCAGAACAAGGGTAACAGTTTCAGGATAAGGGGGAAGTCTTTTAGGACCAAGATGAGAAAAACATTTTACACACAGTGTGGTGAATCTCTGGAATTCTCTGCCATAGAAGGTAGTTGTGGCCAGTTCATTGGCTATATTTAAGAGGGAGTTAGATGTGGACCTTGTGGCTAAAGGGGTCAGGGGGTATGGAGAGAAGGCAGGTACAGGATACTGAGTTGGATGATACTGAGGAATGGCTGTTTGTCAGGTTGGAGGCCGGTGACTAGTGGGGTGCCTCGGGGGTCTGTGTTGGGTCCACTGTTGTTTGTCATGTACATCAATGATCTGGATGATGGGGTGGAAAATTGGATTAGTAAGTATGCAGATGATACTAAGATAGGTGGTGTTGTGGATAATGAAGTAGATTTTCAAAGTTTACAGAGAGATTTAGGCCATTTGGAAGAGTGGGCTGAAAGATGGCAGATGGAGTTTAATGCTGACAAATGTGAGGTGCTACATCTCGGCAGGACAAATCAAAATAGGACGTACACGGTAAATGGTAGCGAATTGAGGAATGCAGTTGAACAAAGGGATCCAGGAATAACTGTGCATAGTTCCCTGAAGGTGGAATCGCATGTAGATAGGGTGGTAAAGAAAGCTTTTGGTGTGCTGGCCTTTATAAATCAGAGCATTGAATATAGAAGTTGGGATGTAATGTTAAAATTGTACAAGGCATTGGTGAGGCCAATTCTGGAGTATGGAGTACAATTTTGGTCGCCTAATTATAGGAAGGATGTCAACAAAATAGAGAGAGTACAGAGGAGATTTACTAGAATGTTGCCTGGGTTTCAGCAACTAAGTTACAGAGAAAGGTTGAACAAGTTAGGTCTTTATCCTTTGGAGCGCAGAAGGTTAAGAGGGGACTGGATAGAGGTCTTTAAATTATGAGCGGGTTAGACATAGTGGACGTGGATAAGCTTTTCCCATTGAGAGTAGGGAAGATTCAAACAAGGGGACATGACTTGAGAATTAAGGGACAGAAGTTTAGGGGTAACATTAGGGGGAACTTCTTTACTCAGAGAGTGGTAGCTGTGTGGAATGAGCTTCCAGTGGAAGTGGTGGAGGCAGGTCTGATGTTATCCTTTAAAAATAGATTGGATGGGTATATGGACGGGAAAGGAATGGAGGGATATGGTCGGAGTGCAGGTAGATGGGACTAGGGGGAAGTATTTATTTTTAATTTTAAAAAAAATTAAAAAATGTTCGGCACGGACTTGAAGGGCCGAGATGGCCTGTTTCCGTGCTGTTATGGTTATATGGTTATATGGTTATATGTGATGCTGTGCCCTTCACATCCAGTGGAAATATTAGTTCCAGCCGGTGGGTGAACACTAGCTGTGGCTGTGTTCAATCTGCAGTTTATTTTGTAATCAACTACTTCAGACCAGTCGACAGGTAGATGTGAATTCAAACCCACAGACCACACAGCAAAGTCGGTCTGCTGAGAGTAAACGTACATCAGAATTCCCTTATATTCTTCCAGCTAGATCCCTCTCATCGTCTTATACACCTCTATATGACCACCCTTCTTCCTCCTGCCTGCGCTTCAAGGAATAGGGTCCCTGCCCACTCAACCATTCCCCACAGGCCAGACCCTGGATGCTGCATCCTTGTAAAATTTATCTGTAAAGTTTCCAATAACACAGTACCCAGAACTGAACACAATACTCCAAATGCGGCCTCCCTAAGGCCTTATACAACTGCATCATGACCTCCCAACCTCTATACTCAATACTCTGCCAAGTAAAGGCCAATGTGCCAAAAGCCTTTTTGACCATCCGATCTACAGCAACTGTGATTCCACCTTCAAGGAACTGTGCACCTGCACTCCAAGATCCCTCTGCTCTACAATTGTACCTCTTGCCCAACCATTCACTGTGTAGATCCTCCCCATGTTAGACTTCCCAAAATGCAATACCTCACAATTCTCTGCATTAAATTCCACCAACCATTCCCCAGCATACTTGGCCAATCGATCAAGATCCTAATGCAATTAATCACAACCATCTTCACTATCTGCAAAACCACCCACTTTTGTATCATCTTTAAACTTGCTAAACTTGCTGCGTAAGTTCTCACCCAAATCATTGATGCAGATGGCAAACAGTAACGGGCCCAGCACTGAACACTGAGGCACACCACTAGTCACAGGCCTCCAGTCTGAGAAGCAACCTTCCTTCCACCATCACCCTCTGCTTCCTTCCCTGAAGCCAAATTTCAATCCATTCAGCTATCTCTCCTGGTAACTATATAAAGGTACGAACTAAAAATTACTACGGCAAACTTTAAGGAACATTTAGACAGGTGCATGGACAGACAGAAAGACAGGCCATTTATAGGAATATGGGGAAGGGACATGTTGGCCGGTGTGGGCAGGCAGGCAGGCAGGCCGGGCTGAAGATGCTGTGAGACTCTATGTCTCTATGGCTCTATAACTGGAGGGTGTGTGTGGACACAAATAGTGCAGTAAGATATTCCTCACTTAGCCATGGATCTCTGTGCTGGGATCATAGAACAGATTCATTTTTAGACAAACCCGGTTAATCACACTTTTTAACATTATTATTACAGCAGTTTGTCCAATGGTCACACATGGATAGGTAACCTGCAAACATGGCCAATCTTCTACAGTGGGTCTGCACAAGGCAAATGTTGTCAGTGTTGCCACTGGTGAAAATATATCAGGGTAGTGTGCGACGGAACTGGGAACTGGTTGTTATTTCAAATGTTTGACGATGAAGGGTTAACTGAAGTTCAGTATCCATAATTAATCTCATCTGTAATGAGCACTAACTCCATCTTGCTGCTCTATCCACGCTGGTAAACACGGCATGTGAAGATGCATTAACTTGTTAATTTAATCTTAATTCGCAGTGGTTAGAAATACTAATTGCCTCTCTCCGGGATACAATGGAAATAAAACACATAATGTGGAAAATTAAAGTGTAGCTTCATAACTGAGAAAGAGGTAGTTAAGTAAAGGTGCTGTATCCTTCGTCCAGTGGGAATATTAGTTCCAACCGGTGAACACAAGGCGAGGCTGTGTTCAATCTGTAGTTTATTTTGTTGCAAACAACTTCAGACCAGTCGACAGGTAGATGTGACTTCAAACCCACGGATCAGACAGCAAGGTCGGTCTGAGTGTAAATGACCAACTCATCTGCATTGGCTGTCCAAACAGCGGTACAGAGAAAGCTGCCACACACACACGCAGATTTTATTGATGTGCTTGTTTATCAAGTAATTCAAGAGAGCATATCTCCCATCATGCAGTGTAAAGCTGGTAGCGGTAGAAAGTGAAATCTACGCTTCAATGAGCAGCAGGGACAGTTATTAAAAATGTTTTGGACAGGCAATTCTATGATGTTTACCTCTTAATCTGTATCTTTGAGAAATGCGGACACCTGTTGATGTTTCATTCATCTGATTCAAGGCCAGAGTTTAGTGGTGACTAAATATCCAAACAGTTGTGAGGTCACCGTATAAAAGCAGTTTATTTGTTAGTGCTGTACCTGGCGCAAACTTCACACACAGGTTTACCGTGTTTCATACAGAGGGATAGTGCACTTTAGTTCATCTGAACTATTCCCAATGGCCGGGATCGCACTACCTGTGCCCCGTGTTCAAGAGACAAGAAAGAGGAAGACAGTGCAGATCAGTAGGTGACTCAGGAGCTGGTACAGGGGGTGGGGGCTTCAGACATAGAGTCATACAGCATGGAAACAGGCCCTCTGGCCCAACTTGTCCATGCCAATGCCCCATACACTCGTACTACCAGCCTGTGTTTGACCCATATCCCTGTAAACCTGTCCTATCCATGCACCTGTACACATGAATGTTCAATGTTATCATAGACTTTGTCTTTGGAACTGGTGAGTTACAATGCTGGGAGATATATTCTACACTCTGTATCTTGCACTTTGCTCCATCTGTTGTACTCCAGTTTGACTTGATTGTGTTTATGTTCAGTATATCCTTATCTGATTATATAGCATGCAAAACAAAGCTTGACACTGTACCTCGGTACATGGGCAGAGCATTCAATAGGAAAGGTGCATTCATTCTGATGGGATTCTGTAGGTTTCCCAAAAGCCAGCTGAGTAACAGCAGAGGAACTGTGACAAGTCTCAGGTGATGCTTTGCTATGTCATGAGCTCAGTAAATGATAGAGTCGTTGAGAGTGTTGTACAATAGAGCACAGTTGTACGACAGGAAGGTGACATCAGATATACATGTACTGAGATGGACAAGGGCTGATTAGGGATAGTCAGCACAGATTTGTACGTGGGAGATCGTGTGTCACCAACCTGATTGAGCTTCTTGAAGATGTGACCAAAAACGTTGATGATGACAGAGCTGTCGGCGTTGTATTTTACAAAGCATCCACATGGTAGGCTGCTCTGGAAGGTAATATTGCAAGGGATCCAAGGAGAGATAACTGAATGGATAGAAACTTGGCTTCATGGAAGGAAGCAGAGGGTGATGGTGGAAGGTTGTTTTTCAGACGGGATGCCTGTGACTAGTGGTGAGAACGTACAAGGCATGAGAAGCAAATTTGCAGCTGACACTAACCTGGGTGGGATTGTAGATACTGAAAATGTTTGTGAGAAATTGCAGCAAGATCTTGATCGGTTGGGCAGGTGGGCTGAGGAATGTCTGATGGAGTTTAATACAGAGAAATGTGAGGTGTTGCATTTTGTGAAGTTTAATAAGGACAGCACCTACACACTGAATGGTTGGGCTGTTGGAAGTGCTGTGGAGCAGAGGGATCTATGAGTGCAGTTACATAGTTCCTTGCAAGTGGCATGATGGGTAGATATGGTGATTAAAAAGGCATTTGGCACATTGGCCTGCATCAGAGTATTGTGTAGAAGTTGGGAGGTCATGTTACAGATGTATAAGACGTTGATGAGAACACAGTTAGAGTATTGTGTTCAGTGTTGGTCACCGTGTTATAGGAAATATGTTGTCAAGCTGGAAATGGTGCAGATAAGTTTTACGAGGCTGTTGCCAGGACACGAGGGCCTGAGCTATAGAGGGAGATTGGGCGGGCTAGGACATTATTCCTTGGAGCGCAGGAGGGTGAGGAGTGATCTTATAGAGATGTAGAACATCGTGAGAGCAATAGATCAGGTAAATACACAGTCTATTGCCCAGATTAGGGAAATCAAGAACCAGGGACATGGGTATCAGGTGAGGGGGGAAATATTTAATAGGAACTTGAGGAGTGACTATTTACACAAAGGGCGTTGTGTATACAGAGGTCCGAAAGCCGTTGGAGAGGTCGCTGAGGGAGGAGCTACAACCGAGCGGTAGGACTTAAAAAGGAGCGCGGGGGCTTGTTCCTAACAGAGGTCCGAAAGCCGTTGGAGAGGTCGCTGAGGGAGGAGCTACAACCGAGCGGTAGGACTTAAAAAGGAGCGCGGGGGCTTGTTCCTAACAGAGGTCCGAAAGCCGTTGGAGAGGTCGCTGAGGGAGGAGCTACAACCGAGCGGTAGGACTTAAAAAGGAGCGCGGGGGCTTGTTCCTAACAGAGGTCCGAAAGCCGTTGGAGAGGTCGCTGAGGGAGGAGCTACAACCGAGCGGTAGGACTTAAAAAGGAGCGCGGGGGCTTGTTCCTAACAGAGGTCCGAAAGCCGTTGGAGAGGTCGCTGAGGGAGGAGCTACAACCGAGCGGTAGGACTTAAAAAGGAGCGCGGGGGCTTGTTCCTAACAGAGGTCCGAAGGCCGTTGGAGAGGTCGCTGAGGGAGGAGCTACAACCGAGCGGTAGGACTTAAAAAGGAGCGCGGGGGCTTGTTCCTAACAGAGGTCCGAAAGCCGTTGGAGAGGTCGCTGAGGGAGGAGCTACAACCGAGCGGTAGGACTTAAAAAGGAGCGCGGGGGCTTGTTCCTAACAGAGGTCCGAAAGCCGTTGGAGAGGTCGCTGAGGGAGGAGCTACAACCGAGCGGTAGGACTTAAAAAGGAGCCCAAATCGGCAACGTTCCACTTCAAAAACAAGTGGGTTTGAGGAAGCCGCTGATTGGTGGACGCAGATAAGAGAGAGCAGCTGATTGGGAGTCAGATCCCTGCTGATTGTACTGTATTGCAGCAGTTTGTTTTGTATTGTAGCAGTTTGTTTTGTATTGTAGCAGTTTGTTTTGTATTCTATCAGTTTGTTTTATATTCTATCCAGGGTAAGGGGAGTATGACGGCCAGGGCAGTTTACTGTTCTGGATGTCAGATGTGGGAAGTCATGGAGTCTGATAGCCCTCCAGACGTCCACATCTGCGCCAGGTGTATCGAGATGGGGCTCCTAATGGACCGTATTAGGAACCTGGAGCAGCAGCTCGATGACCTCCGTCTGGTCAGGGAGAGCGAGGAAGTCATTGAGAGGAGTTACAGGGATGTGGTCACTCCAACACCACAGGAGGCAGGCAAGTGGATCACGGTTGGGAGAGGCAAGGGGCACAGGCAGGGACTAGAGAGTACCCCGGTGGCTGTACACCTTGACAATAAGTACTCCTGTTTGAGCACTGTTGGGGTGGACAGCCTACTTGGGGGTAGCGACAGCGGCCGGGCCTCCGGTATAGAGACCGGTCCTGTTGCTCAGAAGGGTAAGGAAAAGAAGAGGAGGGCAATATTAATAGGGGACTCTATAGTTAGGGGGTCAGACAGGCGATTCTGTGGACGCAGTCGGGAGACCCGGATGGCAGTTTGCCTCCCTGGTGCCAGGGTCTGTGATGTGTCCCAACGTGTCCAAGACATCCTGAAAGGGCAGGGAGAGGAGCCCGAAGTCGTGATACATATAGGTACCAATGACATAGGTAAAAAAAGAGAAGAGGTCCTGAAAGGAGAATTTAGGGAGTTAGGAGGGGAGTTAAAGAGAAGGACAGCAAAGGTAACAATCTCGGGATTACTGCCTGTACCACGCGACAGTGAGAGTAGGAATGGAGCGAGGTGGAGGATAAATGCGTGGCTGAAGGACTGGTGCAGAAGGCAGGGATTCAAATTTCTGGATCATTGGGACTTCTTTTGTGGAATGTTCGACCTGTACAAAAAGGATGGGTTGCACTTGAACCTGAGGGGGACCGATATCCTGGCGGGGAGATCTGTAAAGGCTACTGGGGAGACTTTAAACTAGAATGGTTGGGGGGAGGGACTCAAATAGAGAATGCTATTAGACAGTGTGTGAGGCAGGAGGCAGAGAAGGAAAGCACTCAGACCCAACATGTAGGGGGGAAAGAAGAAAACAATAATAAACAGAGAATAAGAGGTGGTGGGGTTCTTAAATGGGTGAGCAGAGAAACAGAGGGGTGTAAAATGCGGGCGGAAGCAATAGGTAGCAAGGTGAAAGGTAAAAGTGGCAGGCAGGCAAATCCAGGGCAAAAATCAAAAAGAGCCACTTTTCAACATAATTGTATAAGGGGTAAGAGCGTTGTAAAAACAAGCCTGAAGGCTTTGTGTCTCAATGCAAGGAGCATTCGTAATAAGGTGGATGAGTTGAACGTGCAGATAGCAATTAATGATTATGATATAGTTGGGATCACGGAGACATGGCTCCAAGGTGACCAAGGCTGGGAGCTGAACATCCAGGGATATTCAATATTCAGGAGGGATAGAGAGAAAGGAAAAGGAGGTGGGGTGGCGTTGCTGGTTAGAGAGGAGATTAACGCAGTGGAAAGGAAGGACATTAGCTTGGAGGATGTGGAATCGGTATGGGTAGAGCTGCGAAACACTAAGGGGCAGAAAACGCTGGTGGGCGTTGTGTACAGGCCACCTAGCAGTAGTAGTGAAGTTGGGGATGGCATCAAACAGGAAATTAGAAATGCGTGCAACAAAGGCAAAACAGTTATAATGGGTGACTTCAATCTACATATAGATTGGGTGAATCAAATTGGCAGGGGTGCTGAGGAAGAGGATTTCTTGGAATGTATGAGGGATAGTTATCTAAACCAACATGTAGAGGAACCAACGAGAGAGCAGGCTATTCTAGACTGGGTATTGAGTAATGAGGAAGGGTTAGTTAGCAGACTTGTTGTGCGTGCCCCCTTGGGCAAGAGTGATCATAATATGGTTGAGTTCTTCATTAGGATGGAGAGTGACATTGTTAATTCAGAAACAACGGTTCTGAACTTAAAGAAAGGTAACTTTGAGGGTATGAGACGTGAATTGGCCAAGATTGACTGGCAATTAGTTCTAAAAGGGTTGACGGTGGATATGCAATGGAAGGCATTTAAAGACTGCATGGATGAACTACAAAAATTGTTCATCCCAGTTTGGCAAAAGAATAAATCAAGGAAGGTAGTGCATCCGTGGATAACAAGGGAAATCAGGGATAGTATCAAAGCAAAAGATGATGCGTACAAATTAGCCAGAAAAAGCAGCATACCAGAGGACTGGGAGAAATTCAGAGACCAGCAGAGGAGGACAAAGGGCTTAATTAGGAAAGGGAAAATAGATTATGAAAGGAAACTGGCAGGGAACATAAAAACTGACTGCAAAAGTTTTTATAGATATGTGAAGAGAAAGAGATTAGTTAAATCAAATGTAGGTCCCTTGCAGTCAGAAACAGGTGAATTGATCATGGGGAACAAGGATATGGCAGACCAATTGAATAACTACTTTGGTTCCGTCTTCACTAAGGAAGACATAAATAATCTGCCGGAAATAGCAGGGGGCCGCGGGTCAAAGGAGATGGAGGAACTGAGTGAAATCCAGGTTAGTCGGGAAGTGGTGTTGGGTAAATTGAATGGATTAAAGGCCGATAAATCACCAGGGCCAGATAGGCTGCATCCCAGAGTACTTAAGGAAGTAGCTCCAGAAATAGTGGATGCATTAGTGATAATTTTTCAAAACTCTTTAGATTCTGGAGTAGTTCCTGAGGATTGGAGGGTAGCAAACGTAACCCCACTTTTTAAGAAGGGAGGGAGAGAGAAAACGGGGAATTACAGACCAGTTAGTCTAACATCGGTAGTGGGGAAACTGCTAGAGTCAGTTATTAAAGATGGGATAGCAGCACATTTGGAAAGTGGTGAAATCATTGGACAAAGTCAGCATGGATTTACGAAAGGTAAATCGTGTCTGACGAATCTTATAGAATTTTTCGAGGATGTAACTAGTAGAGTGGATAGGGGAGAACCAGTGGATGTGTTGTATCTGGACTTTCAGAAGGCTTTCGACAAGGTACCACATAAGAGATTAGGATACAAACTTAAATCACACGGTATTGGGGGTTCAGTATTGATGTGGATAGAGAACTGGCTGGCAAACAGGAAGCAAAGAGTAGGAGTAAACGGGTCCTTTTCACAATGGCAGGCAGTGACTAGTGGGGTACCACAAGGCTCAGTGCTGGGACCCCAGCTATTTACAATTTATATTAATGATCTGGACGAGGGAATTGAAAGCAACATCTCCAAGTTTGCGGATGACACTAAGCTGGGGGGCAGTGTTAGCTGTGAGGAGGATGCTAGGAGACTGCAAGGTGACTTGGATAGGCTGGGTGAGTGGGCAAATGTTTGGCAGATGCAGTATAATGTGGATAAATGTGAGGTTATCCACTTTGGTAGCAAAAACGGGAAGGCAGACTATTATCTAAATGGTGGCCGATTAGGAAATGGGGAGATGCAGCGAGACCTGGGGGTCATGGTACACCAGTCATTGAAAGTAGGCATGCAGGTGCAGCAGGCAGTGAAGAAAGCGAATGGTATGTTGGCCTTCATAGCAAGAGGATTAGAGGATAGGAGCAGCGAGGTTCTACTGCAGTTGTACAGGGTCTTGGTGAGACCACACCTGGAGTATTGCGTACAGTTTTGGTCTCCAAATCTGAGGAAGGACATTATAGCCATAGAGGGAGTGCAGAGAAGGTTCACCAGACTGATTCCTGGGATGTCAGGACTTTCATATGAAGAAAGACTGGATAGACTTGGCTTATACTCGCTAGAATTTAGGAGATTGAGAGGGGATCTTATAGAAACGTACAAGATTCTTATGGGTTTGGACAGGCTAGATGCAGGAAGATTGTTCCCGATGTTGGGGAAGTCCAGGACAAGGGGTCACAGCTTAAGGATAAGGGGGAAATCCTTTAAGACCGAGATGAGGAAAAACTTTTTCACACAGAGAGTGGTGAATCTCTGGAACTCTCTGCCACAGAGGGTAGTTGAGGCCAGTTCATTGGCTATATTTAAGAGGGAATTAGATGTGGCCCTTGTGGCTAAAGGGATCAGGGGGTATGGAGAGAAGGCAGGTACGGGATACTGAGTTGGATGATCAGCCATGATCGTATTGAATGGCGGTGCAGGCTCGAAGGGCCGAATGGCCTACTCCTGCACCTAATTTCTATGTATCTATGTATACGGAACGAACTGCCAGAGGAGGTAGTTAAGGCAGGTACTATCATAATACATGAGATATGTCTGTGCAGGTACATGGATAGGATAGGTGTAGAGTGAAATGGGCCAGTTGACATAGTGTAGATGGAGCATGTTGTTTGGAGTGGGCAAGTTGGGTCGTAGGGCCTGTTTCCATGCTGTATGACTCCTTGCCCATTGACCATTAAGCATCTGCTTATCAACAACACCCCCTTCACCTGTATCCAACCACCACTCACCAAGGTTTGTCCTGACCCTCTCTCCACCTTTCTCATCCCCCCCCCAACACAATCAGTTTGAAGAAGGGTCCCAACCAAAACACCACATATCCATGTTCTCCAGAGATGCTGCCTGACGCGCTGAGATACTCCAGCCCTCTGTGTCTTTATTTTGAACCAGCATCTGTAGTTCTTGTATCTCCTGGTTACTGTTAACGTTTTAAGGGACATCGCTCGATATGTTTGCATCAGACAGAATCCCGGTGCACCTGTTCATAAAACATTGTTCATAAATTTAATTCCAATAAAAATAGATATCTCTATTGAGGGTGTAGTTTACCATTACTACACATTGACCCCGGTTCCATCCAATCTTCGAGTGCTGTCTATGTGGAGTTTGTATGTTCTTCCCGTGACTGTGTCGGTTTTCTCTGGGTGCTCTGGTTTCTCCACCAGACAGAGGGTGGTGGGTAGATGGAACAAGCTGCCATAAGAGGTAGTTAAGGCAAGTACCATATCAACAGTTGAAGTACATTTGGACAAGGATACGAACAGGAGAGTGTGAGAGGGACATGGGCCAAACACGGGCTGGTGGGACTAGTGTAGATGGGGCATCTTGGTCAGAATGGGCAAGTTGGGCCGAAGGGTCTATTTCCGTGCTGTGTGACTCTATGCAAGGTTCCATATAAGTGGCGAGTCAGGTGGACAGGGTGGTGAAGAAGACACTTGCCTTCATGGGCAAGCGGACTGAGCACAAAGGTTGGGGCATCGTGCTACATCTGTACAACTCGTTGGTAAGACCACACTTGGAGTACTGTGCACAACTCTGGTCACCAAGCCACAGGAAGGATGCCATTGTATTGGAAAGGCTACAAATGCGATTCACCAGGAATGTTACCTGGGCTGGTAGACTTGATATGGGGAGAGGTTGGATAATCTGGGGCCTTTTCCTTTGGAGAGTGGGAGGATGAGGTGTGACCTTATTGAGGTGTACAAGTTCACGAGGAGCATGATTTAAACTACCATTCACAAGTAAGGTATGTGCTGTAATAAGCACCGGGCAGTGGCTCTGACATCCACCATCATGAAGTGCTTTGTGAGACTGGTGTTGGCGCATATTAACTCCAATATCCCAGCCAGCCTTGATCCATTACAGTTTGCTCATCAACGCAGCCGGTCTCCAGCAGTGTCCATCTCCCGGCCCTAAACCCATCTCTGGAATACATAGACAACAAGGTGACATAGAAACATAGGAAATAGGTGCAGGAGTAGGCCATTCGGCCCTTCCAGCCTGCACCGCCATGCAAAATGATCATGGCTGATCATCCACAATCACCACCTCATTCCTACTTTCTCCCCATATTCCTTGATTCCGTTAGCCCTAAGAACTATATCTAACTCTCTCTTGAAAACAGACAGTGAAATATGCCTTCTGTGGCAGAGAAGTCCACAGATTCACAACTCTCTGGGTGATAAAGGTTTGCATGTTCTCTGTCCTAAATGGCCTATTATTTATTCACAAACTGTGACCCCACTGCTTCTGGACTCCCCCAACATCAGATAGTGGATAGATAGGAGTCTAACGTAGGACAATTCCTAACGTACCAATTCTTGCTATTGAGGGAGTGCAGCGTAGGGTCACCAGGATAATTCCCTGGATAGCGGTTCTGACAAATGATGAAAGAATGGATCGACTGAGATTATGTTCACTGGAATTTATACGGATGAGAGCGGATCTTATAGAAACATATACACTTCTTAAGAGATTGGACAGGCTAGATGCAGGTAAAAAGCCTGTCCAATCCCTTAACAATGTTACATGTTTCTATAAGATCCCCTCTCATCTGAATTCCAGTGAATATAAACTCAGTCGATCCATTCTTTCATCATTTGTCAGTCCCACTGTAAAGGGGCTGAGTCTGACTCACTTGTAGCTTTACTTAACGTTTAATAATAAGACATGTTAAACACTTTCCAGCACTGACTGCACCCAGTCTATCATCATGCTGGAACCAAGGGAGGAGCACACAGGAGATAGAGTTCTTATACTTGATAACTAAGGCGTGGTTAGTGGTACTGAGGTAGCTATATTATTGGTTGCATGCATAAACCATCTACATCCTTCCCCTTAGAATCAAATGCACATGGAGGCAATCAGGATAGTGTTATTACAATAATCGTGCGAAGTTAGACAAAGTCGCCGTAACGGACAGGCGGCTTAACAATGCGACCCGAACGCGGACGTACAGCACCCCCCCCCCTCAGAAGGAAGAGAAGCCGTAGCGGAGGCAGGCAGGAAAGTCAAGGGAGGGGGAAATGCAGCAGGAGCGGGAGAGATAGGAGGGGAGGACGTGCAGGACGTGCAGGATGTGCAAGCGACCGGCCAAGACCAGGAGGCAACGAAACAGGAGACCGCACTAAGCGAGGGGAATGGGGCATGCATGGAGCAGCAGGGTGATCCGCGGCAGCACGTGGAAACGACAACGGAGGAGCATAAGGAGCCGCAGGAGGAGGCTTCGGCTCGTTGACGGCCAACAGGTGTTGACGGCTTCGTCGGTAGGTAGTCCCTTCGTAATCCACCAGGTAAGATCTTGGAGAGTCGTCCACGCCAGTCACCGTCGCGAGGCGGGAATAGCCGGTGGTGGTCCGCATCCGAACGACCTGCCCAGGCAGCAGAGGGCGGCAGGACCTGTCGTTGGAACGCCGTTGAACTTCATGTTTATGATCGATCCGTCTTTGGACTGTTGCAGGATCGAACACTTTGGGTATCAGGGACTGCTGGGCGATGGGCATAGGTGGTCTTGTCACTCGGGACATCAGACGTTGGGCAGGGGAACCCATAAGCGGGTCCCGTGAAACGTTACGTAGGTTAAGTAAGTCCCGGTAAAAATCGCTGTTTGACAGGCGGGACTGCTCCATCAGGCCCTTAGCACTCCGCACGGCCCGTTCGGCCAGGCCGTTACTCTGAGGGTACTCCGGGCTGCTGGTGTAGTGGTGGAAGTTCCACCGTGCAGCGAAAGCTTTGAACTCGGCACTTGTGAATTGCGGTCCATTGTCGGTCTGTAAACGGACAGGGACGCCGTGGGCGGCGAAGTGCTGACGCATCTTAGCGATGACCCTCCCGGAGGTGGTGGACGGAAGGAGGTCAATCTCGAACCAATTGGAGAAAGAGTCCACCAGCACGAGAAAGTGCTTACCCCGCCATTCGAATATGTCAGCAGCCAGCGATGTCCAAGGCATGGCTGGCGCCGGCTGCTCCAGAAGAGGTTGACGCTGCTGGTGTGGGGTAAGGTTGTTGCAGGAGGCACAGGAGGACACCCGGTTCCTGATGTAGTTGGCCATGCCAGGCCAGTAGAACTGTCCTTGGGCATGAGAAACAGTGGCCTCGATTCCAGGATGACCACTGTGGGCTGCGTTGTAGTATAGATCGTAGAGAGAGGCTGGGACCGCAACTTTGTGGCCTTTGACGATAACCCCATCCTGGATCACCAGCTCGTCGCGGACCAGGAAGAACGGTTGTGCGCCCGATGGCAGATTGGTACGTTTGACGGGCCACCCACGCTTGATGATGGCAGCCAGCTGCTGCAGTGCGGGGTCCGCGGCGGTGTGCTCGATCAGGCACTGTAGCTGCTTAGTTGGAACAAAGTTGACTTTAAGTACGAGTAGATTTTCCTGCTCGTAAGGGTGGCGATCACAGGATGCCCGTGGGGCGCGAGAAAGTGTGTCCGCAACATGCATCTCCGTTCCCTTCTTGTATGTGATATCCGTCGCGGAGGCGTGGGTTCGAATCCCACTTCTGACACCATGTAAAGGTCCTGAGTCTGACTCACTTGTAGCTTTACTTAACGTTTAATAATAAGACAGGTTAAACACTTTGCAGCACTGACTGCACCCAGTCTATCATCATGCTGGAACCGAGGGAGGAGCACACGGGAGAGAGAGTTCTTATACTTGATAAATAAGGCGTGGTTAGTGGTACTGAGGTAGCTATATTATTGGTTGCATGCATAAACCATCTACACCCACCATCCAGGGAATTAACCTGGTGACCCTACGCTGCACTCCCTCAATAGCAAGAATTGGTACATTAGGAATTGTCCCACGTTAGACTCCTATCTATCCGCTATAGCTCCACCTTCAACACCATAATCCCATCCAAACTGATCTCCAAGCTGATGGAACTAGGAATCAGCTCCACCCTCTACCACTGGATCTGCAACTTTCTGACCCTTCCAATCGGTGAAGATAGGTGACAGCATCTCATCCGCAATAATCATCAACACTGGTGCCCCGCAAGGATGCGTTCTCAGTCCTCTAATACACTCCCGATACACATGAATCCAAGGCCTAATGTGGATCTAATTCCATCTACAAGTCTGCAAATGACAACACTGTGGTGGGATGAATCACGACCAATAACGGGATGGAGTACAGGAAGGATATGTCATTCGGTCCATCAAGTCTACTCCACCATTCAATCATGGCTGATCTATCTCTCCATCCTTGCCCCATTCTCCAGCCTTCTCCCCTTAACCTCTGATACCTGTAGAAGTCAAGAATCGATCTATCTCTGCTTTAGTAATATCCACAACCCCCGTAAACAAGTACTTTAGTTCTGTCTTCACTAAGGAATAAAGCCTTCATTGCGAGAGAATTTGAGTTTAGGAGCAAGGAGGTTCTACTGCAGTCGTACAGAGCCCGGTGAGACTGCACCTGGAGAAAGTGTGCAATTTTGGTCTCCTAATTTGAGGAAGGACATTATTTCTATTGAGGGAGTGCAGCGAGGGTTCACCAGGTTAATACCCGGGATGGCAGGACTGACATATGATGAAAGAATGGGTCGACTGTTCTTGCATTCGCTGGAGGTTAGAACGATGAGAGGGGCTCTTATACTGTAAACATATAACATTCTTAGAGGATTGGACAGGCTAGATGCAGGAAAAATGTTCCGATGTTTGGGGAGTCCAGAACCTGGGGTCACAGTTTAAGAATAAGGGGTAGGCCATTTAGGACAGTGATGAGGAGAAAATTTTTCACCCAGAGAGTTGTGAATCTGTGGAATTCTCTGCCACAGAAGGCAGTGGAGGCCAATTCACTAAATGTTTTCAAGACAGAATTAGATTTTGCTCTTTAGGCTAAGGGAATCAAGGGATATGGGGAAAAAGCCAGAACACTGGACTGATTTTGGAGGATCAGCCATGATCATATTGAATGGCGGTGCTGGGTCGAAGGGCCGAATGGTTGGAGTCCAGTTGCGATCTAGTATCAGAATTATTAACATATTTATTATCCTCATTTCTGAACCTGAACTATATGCCATTGTATACTGAGAGCCTTCCTCGTATTCCACAAACCCAGATGTAAAACAGGTACATTTAATTCTGTCTTCACCAAGGGACACACAAGCAATCTCCCATAAAAACTAGGGGACCAAGGATCTAGCGGGAAGGAGGAACTGAAGAAAATCCACATTAGTCCACCAGGAAATGGTGTTATGCAAACTGTTGAGACTGAAGGCAGAAAAATCCCCAGGGCCTGATGGTCTGCATCCCAGTGTACTCAAGGAGTGGTCCGAGAAATCGTGGATGCATCAGTGGTTATTTTCCAATGTTCTGTAGACTCTGGATCAGTTCCGGTGGACAGGAGGGTAGCGAATGTAAGCCCACTTTTAAGAAAGGAGGGAAAGAGAATACGGGGAATTATAGACCAGTTAGCCTGACGTTGGTGATGCGGAAGATGCCTCAGTCGATTGTTAAGGATGTAACAGCATTTGGAAAGTAGTAACAGGGTCGGTCAAAGTCAGCATGGATTTATGAAGGGGAATTCATGCTTGACTAATCTTCTGGAATTTATTGAGGATGTAACAAGTAGAATGGATAAGGAAGAGCCAGTTGATGTGGTGGATCTAGACTTTCAAAAAAGCCTTTGACAAGGTCCCACACAAGAGATTAGTGTGTAAAACTAGAACGCATGGTATTGGGACAAGGGTATTGACATGGATACAAAACTGATTGGCAGACAGGAAGCAAAGAGTAGGAAATAACGGGTCCTTTCCAGAATGGCAGGCAGGAACTAGTGGGGTGCCGGAAGACTTAGTGCTGGGACCCCAGATACTTATAATATTTATTGACGATTTAGACGAAGGAATTTACAACCGGGCTGGCGGGCAGGTCGATGACAGATCACATGAGTGATAACGGAACCGGTGATCAAGTGCTGTGTAAATGTTCATGAGAACAACAGGGAAACAGGCCCTTCGACCTGATTCATCCATGCAAATCGAGATGCCTATGAGGCATGATGTCCATGATGTGAATGAGATTACAAGTGATCTCATTCACTTGTATTTGTCTCATATCCCTCCATTCCTATCCGAGAAGAACGGCTGTCCAAATGCTGTTTATTTGCTCTGACGGTATCTGCCCCCACCACCACTTATGAAGAGATTGCTCCACCTTTGGTGTGGAATACCTGCCTGCCCATCAGTATTCCCTTAAATCTTTCCCCTTTCCAATAAACTGTAGTTGTGTGGGTTTAGATTCTCCCAGCCTGGGAAATAACTGTCACCATCTACTCAATCCTGCTGTAGTTGACATAATTTCACAAGCCTCTGTAAGGTCACCCCTCAGTATTCTTGCTCCAAAGAGACCAATCCCAGCCGATCGAATCTGTCCTAAACTAACGATGTCCATTCCAGATAACATCCTGGTGAATCTGTTCCGCACTGCCTCTGGCAATAGGACATCATTTCCATAATCTGTTGACCAGAACTATACAAAAGGGCTGGCAGATATTTGAAGTACAACCGGGGAGAGCGAGTGCTACACTTGGAGGAGCAGTGAAGTCTTTGGGGGCAAAAACAGGAGACTATTATTTGAATGGTGGCCGATTAGGAAAAGGGGAGATGCAACGAGACCTGTGTGTCATGGTACACCAGTCATTGAAAGTAGGCATGCAGGTGCAGCAGACAGTGAAGAAAGCGAATGGTATGTTAGCATTCATAGCAAAAGGATTTGAGTATAGGAGCAGGGAGGTTCTACTGCAGTTGTACGGGGTCTTGGCGAGCCCACACCTGGAGTATTGCGTACAGTTTTGGTCTCCTAATCTGAGGAAAGACATTCTTGCCTTAGAGGGAGTCCAGAGAAGGTTCACCAGACTGATTCCTGGGATGTCAGGACTTTCATGTGAAGAAACACTGGATAGACTCGGCTTGTACTCACTAGAATTTAGAAGATTGAGGGGGTATCTTATAGAAACTTACAAAAATCTGAAGGGGTTGGACAGGCTAGATGCAGGAAGATTGTTCCCGATGTTGGGGAAGTCCAGAACAAGGGTAACAGTTTAAGGATAAGGGGGAAGTCTTTTAGGACCAAGATGAGAAAAACATTTTACACACAGTGAGTGGTGAATCTCTGGAATTCTCTGCCACAGAAGATAGTTGAGGCCAGTTCATTGGCTATATTTAAGAGGGAGTTAGATGTGGCCCTTGTGGCTAAAGGGATCAGGGTGTATGGAGAGAAGGCAGGTACAGAATACTGAGTTGGATGATCAGCCATGATCATATTGAATTGCGGTGCGGGCTCGAAGGGCCGAATGGCCTACTCCTGCACCTATTTTCTATGTTTCTATGTTTCTATGTCTTGATTTTTCTTTATTTGGATGTTCAGCTGTAGTGCAAGTGTGTTGAGAATCTGACGCAGATGGGAAGTGCCACCGTCAATCAGTCAGTGAGTCCAGAGTTGTCAGTACCGATGAGCTGTAACCAAGGGGAAAATGTGAATTAAGTGTAAAACAGAGGGATCTAGGATGATAGCAGGTACATAGTGGTTTACAAGTAACATCACAGGTAGATAGGGTGGTCAAAATGGCTTTCGGCACATTAGCCTTCACCTGTCAGAGCATTGAGTATAGACACTGGGAGACCATGTTGCAGTTGTATAAGACGTTGGTCAGGCAGCATTTAGAGTATTGTGTTCAGTTTTAGGCACATTGGTATCGGTAAATTGTGTCCAGCTGGAAAGGGAGCGGAGAATGTGTAGGAAAGAAGTACAGATCTGGTTTTAATCGAAGGTCGACACAAAATGCTGGAGTAACTCATCGGGTCAGTATGTAGAAGGGTCTCGACCGGAAACATCACCCATTCCTTCTCACCAGAGATGCTGCCTGACCCACCCGCTGAGTTACTCCAGCATTTTGTGTATGAGGGCGTAGAGAAGATTTACGAGGATGTTGCCAGGACACGAGGGCCTGATCTAGAGGGAGAGGTAAAAACTGTGTTATGTTTATTTCAAATGTTGGAATTTAAAGGGTTAACACAGGTTCAGTATCCATAATGAATCTCATCTGTAATGAGCACTAATTCCTTCTTGCTGCTCTATCTATCCATGCTGGTAAACACGGCAGGTGTAGATGCATTAATTTGTTATTTTCATCTTAATTAACAGTTGTTTAGTGCCTCTCTCTCTCCGGCATTCAACGTAAAGAATAACACATAATGCTGAAAATTAAAATGTAGCTTCATATCTGAGAAAGGGGGAGTTGTGGTAACTGTGATGCTGTGCCATACACCCCCAGTGGGAATATTAGTTCCAGCCAGTGGGTCAACACTAGCTGTGGCTGTGTTCAATCTGCAGTTTATTTTGTAGTCAACTACTTCAGACCGGTCGACAGGTAGATGTGAATTCAAACCCACAGACCACACAGCAAGGACGGTCTGCTGAGAGTAAACGTACATCAGAATTCCCTTATATTCTTCCCGCTTGAACCCTCTCATCATCTTATACACCTCTATAAGATCACCCTTCTTCCTCCTGCTTGCGCTTCAAAGAATAGGGTCCCTGCCCACTCAACCACTCCCCACAGGCCAGACCCTGGATGCTGCATCCTTGTAAAATTTATCTGTAAAGTTTGGCAACATGTTTCCAATATCACCGTACCCAGAACTGACCACAATACTCCTCCCACCAGGATTTATTAGATTTATTTATTTACTGCTCATATTAATGTCGCTCTTCTAGGGAGATGCTAACTGCATTTCGTTGTCTCTGTACTGTACACTGCACAATGACAATAAAGTTGAATCTGAATCTGAAATGCGGCCTCACTAAGGCCTTATACAACTGCATCATGACCTCCCAACCTCTATACTCAATACTCTGCCAAGTAAAGGCCAATGTGCCAAAAGCCTTTTTGACCATCCGATCTACAGCAACTGTGATTCCACCTTCAAGGAACTGTGCACCTGCACTCCAAGATCCCTCTGCTCTACAATTGTACCTCTTGCCCTACCATTCACTGTGTAGATCCTCCCCATGTTAGACTTCCCAAAATGCAATACCTCACAATTCTCTGCATTAAATTCCACCAACCATTCCCCAGCACACTTGGCCAATCGATCAAGATCCTAGTGCAATTAATCACAACCATCTTCACTATCTGCAAAACCACCCACTTTTGTATCATCTGTAAACTTGCTAAACTTGCTCCGTAAGTTCTCACCCAAATCATTGATGTAGATGACAAACAGTAACGGGCCCAGCACTGAACACTGAGGCACACCACTAGTCACAGGCCTCCAGTCTGAGAAGCAACCTTCCTTCCACCATCACCCTCTGCTTCCTTCCCTGAAGCCAAATTTCAATCCATTCAGCTATCTATCCTTGTAACTATATAAAGGTACGAACTAAAAAGTACTATGGCAATCTTTAAGGAACATTTAGACAGGTGCATGGACAGACAGACAGACAGACAGGCCATTTATAGGAATATGGGGATGGGACATGTTGGCCGGTGAGGGCAGGCAGGCAGGCAGGCTGGGCTGAAGATGCTGTGAGAATCTATGTCTCTATGGCTCTATAACTGGAGGGTGTGTGTGGACACAAATAGTGCAGTAAGATATTCCTCACTTGGCCATGGATCTCTGTGCTGGGATCGTAGAACAGATTCATTTTAAGACAAACCCGGTTAATCACCCTTTTTAACATTATTATTACAACAGTTTGTCCAATGGTCACACGTGGATAGGTAACCTGCAAACATTTCCAATCTTCTACAGTGGGTCAGCACAAGGCAAATGTTGTCAGTGTTGCCACTGGTGAAAATATATCTGGGTAGTGTGCGACGGAACTGGCAACTGGTTGTTATTTCAAATGTTTGGCTATAAAGGGTTAACTGAAGTTCAGTATCCATAATTAATCTCATCTGTAATGAGCACTAACTCCATCTTGCTGCTCTATCCACACTGGTAAACACGGCATGTGAAGATGCATTAACTTGTTAATTTCATCTCAATTAACAGTGGTTAGAAATACTAATTGCCTCTCTTCGGGATACAATGGAAAGAAAAATACATAATATGGAAAATTAAAGTGTAGCTTCATAACTGAGAAAGAGGTAGTTAAGTAATGGTGCTGTATCCTTCGTCCAGTGGGAATATTAGTTCCAGCTGGTAAACACAAGGTGAGGCTGTGTTCAATCTGTAGTTTATTTTGTTGCAAACAACTTCAGACCAGTCGACAGGTAGATGTGACTTGAAACCCACGGATCAGACAGCAAGGTTGGTCTGAGTGTAAATGACCAACTCATCGGCATTGGCTGTCCACACAGCGGTACAGAGAAAGCTGCCACACACACACGCAGACTTTATTGATGTGCTTGTTTATCAAGTAATTCAAGAGAGCATATCTCCCATCATGCAGTGTAAAGCTGGTACCGGTAGAAAGTGAAATCCACACTTCAATGAGCATCAGGGACAGTTATTAAAAATGACCAATGTTTTGGACAGGCAATTCTATGATGTTTTCCTCTTAATGTGTATCTTTGAGAAATGTGGACACCTGTTGATGTTTCATTCATCTGATTCAATGCCAGAGTTTAGTGGTGACTAAATATCCAAACAGTTGTCAGGTCACCGTATAAAAGCAGTTTATTTGTTAGTGCTGTACCTGGCGCAAACTTCACACACAGGTTTACCGTGTTTCATAGAAAGGGATAGTGCACTTTAGTTCATCTGAACTATTCCCAATGGCAGGGATCGCAATACCTGTGCCTCGTGTTCAAGAGACAAGAAAGAGGAAGACAGTGCAGATCAGTAGGTGACTCAGGAGCTGGTGCAAGGGGTGGGGGCTTCAGACATAGAGTCATACAGAATGGAAACAGGCCCTCTGGCCCAACTTGTCCATGCCCATGCTCGATACACTCATACTACCAGCCCGTGTTTGACCCATATCCCTGTAAAACTGTCCTATCCATGTACTTGTACACATGAATGTTCAATGTTATCATAGACTTTGTCTTTGGAACTGGTGTGTTACAATGCTGGGAGATATATTCTACACACTGTATCTTGCACTTTGCTCCATCTGTTGTACTCCAGTTTGACTTGATTGTGTTTATGTTCAGTATATCCTTATCTGATTATATAGCATGCAAAACATAGCTTGACACTGTACCTCGGTACATGGGGAGCGCATTCAATAGGAAAGGTGCATTCATTCTGATGGGATTCTGTAGGTTTCCCAAAAGCCAGCTGAGGAACAGCAGAGGAACTGTGACAAGTCTCAGGTGATGCTTTGCTATGTCATGTTCTCAGTAAATGATAGAGTCGTTGAGATTGTTGCACAATAAAGCACAGTTGTATGACAGGAAGGTGACATCAGATATACATGTACTGAGATGGACAAGGGCAGATTAGGGATAGTCAGCACAGATTTGTACGTGGGAGATCATGTCTCACCAACCTGATTGAGCTTCTTGAAGATGTGACCAAAAACGTTGATGATGACAGAGCTGTTGACGTTGTATATGTGAATTTGAGCAAAGGTATTTTACAAGCATCCACATGGTAGGCTGCTCTGGAAGGTAAGATTGCAAGGGATCCAAGGAGAGATAGCTGAATGGATAGAAACTTGGCTTCATGGAAGGAAGCAGAGGGTGATGGTGGAAGGTTGTTTTTCAGACGTGAGGTCTGTGACTAGTGGTGAGAACGTACAAGGCATGAGCTACAAATTTGCAGCTGACACTAAACTGGGTGGTATAGTAGATACTGAAAATGTTTGTGAGAAATTGCAGCAAGATCTTGATCGGTTGGGCAGGTGGGCCGAGGAATGTCTGATGGAGTTTAATACAGAGAAATGTGAGGTGTTGCATTTTGTGAAGTTTAATAAGTGCAGCACCTACACACTGAATGGTTGGGCTCTTGGAAGTGCTGTGGAGCAGAGAGATCTACGAGTGCAGTAACATAGTTCCTTGCAAGTGGCATGATGGGTAGATATGGTGATTAAAAAGGCAATTGGCACATTGGCCTGCATCAGAGTATTGTGTAGAAGTTGGGAGGTCATGTTACAGTTGTATAAGATGTTGATGAGAACACAGTTAGAGTATTGTGTTCAGTGTTGGTCACCGTGTTATACGAAATATGTTGTCAAGCTGGAAATGGTGCAGATAAATTTTACGAGGCTGTTGCCAGGACACGAGGGTCTGAGCTATAGAGGGAGATTGGGCAGGCTAGGACATTATTCCTTGGAGCGCAGGAGGGTGAGGAGTGATCTTATAGATATGTAGAACATCATGAGAGCAATAGATCAGGTAAATACACTGTCTATTGCCCAGATTAGGGTAATCAAGACCAGGGACATAGGTATCAGGTGAGGGGGGAATATTTAATAGGAACATGAGGAGTGACTATTTACACAAAGGGCGTTGTGTATATGGAACGAACTGCCAGAGGAGGTAGTTGAGCCAGGTACTATCATAATGCATGAGATATATCTGTGCAGGTACATGGATAGGATAGGTGTTGAGGGAAATGGGCAGTTGACATAGTATACATAGATACATAGAAAATAGGTGCAGGAGTAGGCCATTCGGCCCTTCGAGCCTGCACCACCCTTCAATATGATTATGGCTGATCATCCAACTCAGTATCCCGTACCTGCCTTCTCTCCATACCCCCTGATCCCTTTAGCCACAAGGGCCACATCTAACTCCCACTTAAATATAGCCAATGAACTGGCCTCAACTACCCTCTGTGGCAGAGAGTTCCAGAGATTCACCACTCTCTGTGTGAAAAAGTGTTTCCTCATCTCGGTCTTAAAGGATTTCCCCCTTATCCTTAAGCTGTGAACCCTTGTCCTGGACTTCCCCAACATCGGGAACAATCTTCCTGCATCTAGCCTGTCCAACCCCATAAGAATTTTGTACGTTTCAATAAGATCCCCTCTCAATCTCCTAAATTCTAGCGAGTATAAGCCAAGTCTATCCAGTCTTTCTTCATATGAAAGCCCTGACATCCCAGGAATCAGTCTGGTGAACCTTCTCTGCACTCCCTCTATGGCTATAATGTCCTTCCTCAGATTTGGAGACCAAAACTGTACGCAATACTCCAGGTGTGGTCTCACCAAGACCCTGTACAACTGCAGTAGAACCTCCCTGCTCCTATACTCAAATCCTTTTGCAATAAAAGCTAACATACCATTCGCTTTCTTCACTGCCTGCTGCACCTGCATGCCTACTTTCAATGACTGGTGTACCATGACACCCAGGTCTCGCTGCATCTCCCCATTTCCTAATCGGCCACCATTTAGATAATAGTCTGCTTTCCTGTTTTTGCCACCAAAGTGGATAACCTCACAATTATCCACATTATACTGCATCTGCCAAACATTTGCCCACTCACCCAGCCTATCCAAGTCACCTTGCAGTCTCCTAGCATCCTCCTCACAGCTAACACTGCCCCCCAGCTTAGTGTCATCCGCAAACATGGAGATGTTGCTTTCAATTCCCTCATCCAGTTCATTAATATAAATTGTAAATAGATGGGGTCCCAGCACTGAGCCTTGCGGAACCCCACTAGTCACTGCCTGCCATTGTGAAAAGGACCCGTTTACTCCTACTCTTTGCTTCCTGTTTGCCAGACAGTTCTCTATCCACATCAATACTGAACCCCCAATACCGTGTGATTTAAGTTTGTATACTAATCTCTTATGTGGTACCTTGTCGAAAGCCTTCTGAAAGTCCAGATACAACACATCCACTGGTTCTCCCCTATCCTCTCTACTAGTTACATCCTCGAAAAATTCTATAAGATTCGTCAGACACGATTTACCTTTCGTAAATCCATGCTGACTTTGTCCAATGATTTCACCACTTTCCAAATGTGCTGCTATCCCATTTTTAATAACTGACTCTAGCAGTTTCCCCACTACCGAAGTTAGACTAACTGGTCTGTAATTCCCTGTTATCTCTCTCCCTCCCTTCTTAAAAAGTGGGGTTACGTTTGCTACCCTCCAATCCTCAGGAACTACCCCAGAATCTAAAGAGTTTTGAAAAATTATCACTAATGCATCCACTATTTCTGGAGCTACTTCCTTACGTACTCTGGGATGCAGCCTATCTGGCCCTGGTGATTTATCGGCCTTTAATCCATTCAATTTACCCAACACCACTTCCCGACTAACCTGGATTTCACTCAGTTCCTCCATCTCCTTTGACCCGCGGCCGCCTGCTATTTCCGGCAGATTATTTATGCCTTCCTTAGTGAAGACGGAACCAAAGTAGTTATTCAATTGGTCCGCCATACCCGTGTTCCCCATGATCAATTCACCTGTTTCTGACTGCAAGGGACCTACATTTGTTTTAACTAATCTCTTTCTCTTCACATATCTATAAAAACTTTTGCAGTCAGTTTTTATGTTCCCTCCCAGTTTCCTTTCATAATCTATTTTCCCTTTCCTAATTAAGTCCTTTGTCCTCCTCTGCTGGTCTCTGAATTTCTCCCAGTCCTCTGGTATGCTGATTTTTCTGGCTAATTTGTACGCATCATCTTTTGCTTTGATACTATCCCTGATTTCCCTTGTTATCCACGGATGCACTACCTTCCCTGATTTATTCTTTTGCCAAACTGCGATGAACAATTTTTATAGTTCATCCATGCAGTCTTTAAATGCCTTCCATTGCATATCCACCGTCAACCCTTTTAGAACTAATTGCCAGTCAATCTTGGCCAATTCACGTCTCATACCCTCAAAGTTACCTTTCTTTAAGTTCAGAACCGTTGTTTCTGAATTAACAATGTCACTCTCCATCCTAATGAAGAACTCAACCATATTAAGGTCACTCTTGCCCAAGGGGGCACGCACAACAAGACTGCTAACTAACCCTTCCTCATTACTCAATACCCAGTCTAGAATAGCCTGCTCTCTCGTTGGTTCCTCTACATGTTGGTTTAGATAACTATCCCGCATACATTCCAAGAAATCCTCTTCCTCAGCACCCCTGCCAATTTGATTTACCCAATCTATATGTAGATTGAAGTCACCCATTATAACTGTTTTGCCTTTGTTGCACGCATTTCTAATTTCCTGTTTGATGCCATCCCCAACTTCACTACTACTGCTAGGTGGCCTGTACACAACACCCAGCAGCGTTTTCTGCCCCTTAGTGTTTCGCAGCTCTACCCATACCGATGGAGCATGTATAGATGTATCGATGTATTGATGGAGCATGTATAGATGTATATATGTATAGATGGAGCATGTTGTTTGGAGTGGGCAAGTTGGGTCGTAGGGCCTGTTTCCATGCTGTATGACTCCATGCTCATTGACCATTACGCATCTGCTTATCAACAACACCCCCTTCACCTGTATCCACCCACCACTCACCAAAGTTTGTCCTGACCCTCTCTCCACCTTTCTCATCCCCCCCCAACACAATCAGTTTGAAGAAGGGTCCCAACCAAAATACAACATATCCATGTTCTCCAGAGATGCTGCCTGATGCGCTGAGATACTCCAGCACTCTGTGTCTTTATTTTGAACAAGCATCTGTGGTTCTTGTATCTCCTGGTTACTGTTAAAGTTTTAAGGGACACCGCTCGATATGTTTGCATCAGACCGAATCCCGGTGCACATGTTCATAATACATTGTTCATAAATGTAATTCCAATAAAGATAGATATCACTATTGAGGGTGTAGTTTACCATTACTACACATTGACCCGGTTCCATCCACTCTTCAGGTGCTGTCTATGTGGAGTTTGTATGTTCTTCCCGTGACTGTGTGGGTTTTCTCCGGGTGCTCCGGTTTCTCCACCAGACAGAGGGTGGTGGGTAGATGGAACAAGCTGCCATATGAGGTAGTTAAGGCAAGTACCATATCAACAGTTGAAGTACATTTGGACAAGGATACGAACAGGGGAGTGTGAGAGGGACATGGGCCAAACACGGGCAAGTGGGACTAGTGTAGATGGGGCATCTTGGTCAGAATGGGCAAGTTGGGCCGAAGGGTCTATTTCCGTGCTGTGTGACTCTATGCAAGGTTCCCTACAAGTGGCGAGTCAGGTGGACAGGGTGGTGAAGAAGTCACTTGCCTTCATGGGCAAACGGACTGAGCACAAAGGTTGGGTCATTGTGATACATCTGTACAACTCGTTGGTAAGACCACACTTGGAGTACTGTGCACAACTCTGGTCACCAAGCCACAGGAAGGATGCCATTGTATTGGAAAGGCTACAAACGAGATTCACCAGAAATGTTATCTGGGCTGGCAGACTTGATATGGGGAGAGGTTGGATAATCTGGGGCCTTTTCCTTTGGAGAGTGGGAGGATGAGGTGTGAACTTATTGAGGTGGACAAGTTCATGAGGAGCATGATTTAAACTACCATTCACAAGTAAGGTATGTGCCGTAATAAGCGCCGGGCAGTGGCTCTGACATCCACCGTCATGAAGTGTTTTGAGAGACTGGTGTTGGCGCATATTAACTCCAATATCCCAGCCAGCCTTGATCCATTACAGTTTGTTCATCAACGCAGCCGATCTCCAGCAGTGACCATCTCCCGGCCCTGAACCCATCTCTGGAATACATAGACAACAAGGTGGCATAGAAACATAGGAAATAGGTGCAGGAGTAGGCCACTCGGCCCTTCCAGCCTGCACCGCCATGCAAAATGATCATGGCTGATCATCCACAATCACCACCTCATTCCTACTTTCTCCCCATATGCCTTGATTCCATTAGCCCTAAGAACTATATCTAACTCTCTCTTCAGAACAGACAGTGAATGATGCCTTCTGTGGCAGAGAATTCCACAGATTCACAACTCTCTGGGTGATAAAGGTTTGCATGTTCTCTGTGCTAAATGGCCTATCATTTATTCTCAAACTGTGACCCCACTGCTTCTGGACTCCCCCAACGTCAGATAGTGGATAGATAGGAGTCTAACGTAGGACAATTCCTAATGTACCAATTCTTGCTATTGATGGAGTGCAGCGTATGGTCACCAGGTTAATTCCCTGGATGGCGGGACTGACAAATGATGAATGAACGGATCGACTGAGTTTATGTTCACTGGAATTTAGACGGATGAGAGCGGATCTTATAGAAGCATATACACTTCTTAAGGGATTGGACAGGCTAGATGTTATATGTTATATGTTTCTATAAGATCCCCTCTCATCTGAATTCCAGTGAATATAAGCCCAGTCGATCCATTCTTTCATCATTTGTCAGTCCCGCCATCCATGGAATTAACCTGGTGACCCTACGCTGCACTCCCTCAATAGCAAGAATTGGCACATTAGGAATTGTCCCACGTTAGACTCCTATCTATCCGCTATAGCTCCGCCTTCAACACCATAATCCCATCCAAACTGATCTCCAAGCTGCTGGAACTAGGAATCAGCTCCACCCTCTACCACTGGATCTGCAACTTTCTGACCCTTCCAATCGGTGAAGATAGGTGACAGCATCTCATCCACAATACTCATCAACACTGGTGCCCCGCAAAGATGCGTTCTCAGTCCTCTAATACACTCCCGATACACATGACACCAAGGCCTAATGTGGATCTAATTCCATCTACAAGTGTGCAAACGACAACACTGTGGTGGGATGAATCACGACCAATAACGGGATGGAGTACAGGAAGGATATGTCATTCGGCCAATCAAGTCTACTCCACCATTCAATCATGGCTGATCTATCTCTCCATCCCTGCCCCATTCTCCAGCCTTCTCCCCTTAATGGATTACAGGAAGGATATAATAATAATAATAATGGATGGGATTTATATAGCG
Source organism: Malacoraja senta (assembly GCA_038087875.1). Classification (NCBI taxonomy): domain Eukaryota; kingdom Metazoa; phylum Chordata; class Chondrichthyes; order Rajiformes; family Rajidae; genus Malacoraja; species Malacoraja senta. The sequence goes on from JAXLNO010003318.1 coordinate 218,333, forward strand.
CCTTTCTAATACTCAAGGCGCTTTACATCGCATTATTCATTCACTCCTCAGTCACACTTGCTGGTGGTGAGCTACTTCTGTAGCCACAGCTGCCCTGGGGCAGACTGACGGAAGCGTGGCTGCTAATCTGCGCCTACGGCCCCTCCGACCACCACCAATCACTCACACACATTCACACACATTCACACACATTCATACGCATGCAAAGGTGGGTGAAGTGTCTTGCCCAAGGACACAACGACAGTATGCACTCCAAGCGGGATTCGAACCGGCTACCTTCCGGTTGCCAGCCGAACACTTAGCCCATTGCGCCATCTGTCATCCTTAAATGTCATAAGGTCATCAGTGATAGTAGTAGAATTAGGCCATTCGGCCCATCAAGTCTACTCCACCATTCAATCATGGCTGATCTATCTCTCCATCCTTGCCCCATTCTCCAGCGTTCTCCCCGTAACCTCTGACACCTGTAGAAGTCAAGAATCGATCTATCTCTGCTTTAGTAATATCCACAACCCCTGTAAACAAGTACTTTAGTTCTGTCTTCACTAAGGAATAAAGCCTTCATTGCGAGAGGATTTGAATTTAGGACCAAGGAGGTCCTACTGCTGTCGTACAGGGCTCGGTGAGACTGCACCTGGAGAATGTGTGCAATTTTGGTCTCCTAATTTGAGGAAGGACATTCTTGCTATTGAGGGAGTGCAGCGTGGGTTCACCAGGTTAATTCCCGGGAAGGCAGGACTGACATATGATGAAAGATTGGGTCGACTGGGCTTGCATTCGCTGGAGGTTAGAACGATGAGAGGAGCACTTATACTGTAAACATATAAAATTCTTAGAGGATTGGACAGGCTAGATGCAGGAAAAATGTTCCGATGTTTGGGGAGTCCAGAACCAGGGGTCACAGTTTAAGAATAAGGGGTATGTCATTTAGGACAGTGATGAGGAAAAACTTTTTCACCCTGAGAGTTGTGAATGTGTGGAATTCTCTGCCACAGAAGGCAGTGGAGGCCAATTCACCGGATGTTTTCAAAACAGAATTAGATTTTGCTCTTAGGGCTTAGGGAATATAGGGATATGGGGGAAAGCCAGAACAGTGGACTGATTTTGGAGGATCAGCCATGATCGTATTCAGTGGCGGTGCTGGGTCAAATGGCCGAATGGTTGGGGTCCAGTTGCGATCTAGTATCAGAATTATTAACATATTAATTATCCTCATTTCTGAACCTAAACTATATGCCATTGTATACTGAGAGACTCCCTCGTATTCCACAACCCCAGATGTAAAACCGGTACATTTAGTTCTGTCTTCACCAAGAGACACACAAGCAATCTCCCATAAAAACTAGGGGACCAAGGATCTACCGAGAAGGAGGAACTGATGAAAATCCACATTAGTCCTCCAGCAAATGGTGTTATGCAAACTGTTGAGACTGAAGGCAGATAAATCCCCAGGGCCTGATGGTCTGCATTCCAGAGTACTCAAGGAGTGGTCTGAGAAATCGTGGATGTATCAGTGGTTATTTTCCAATGTTCTGTACACCCTGGGTCAGTTCCGGTGGACAGGAGGGTAGCGAATGTAAGCCCACTTTTTAAGAAAGGAGGGAAAGAGAACACGGGTAATTATAGACCAGTTAGCCTGACGTTGGTGATGCGGAAGATGCCTCAGTCGATTGTTAAGGATGTAACAGCATTTGGAAAGTAGTAACAGGATCGGTCAAAGTCAGCATGGATTTATGAAGGGGAATTCATGCTTGACTAATCTTTTGGAATTTATTGAGGATGTAACAAGTAGAATGGATAAGGAAGAGCCAGTGGATGTGGTGGATCTAGACTTTCAAAAAAGCCTTTGACAAGGTCCAACACAAGAGATTAGTGTGTAAAACTAGAACACGTGGTATTGGGACAAGGGTATTGACATGGATACAAAACTGATTGGCAGACAGGAAGCAAAGAGTAGGAATGAACGGGTCCTTTCCAGAATGGCAGGCAGGAACTAGTGGGGTGCCGGAAGACTTAGTGCTGGGACCCCAGATACTTATAATATTTATTGACGATTTAGACGAAGGAATTACAACTGGGCTGGCGGGCAGGTCGATGATAGATCACATGAGTGATAACGGAACCGGTGATTCCAGTGCCGTGCAAATGTTCATGAGAACAACAGGGAAACAGGCCCTTCAGCCCGATTCATCCATGCAGATCGAGATGCCTATGAGGCATGATGTCCATGATGTGAATGAGATTACAAGTGATCTCATTCACTTATATTTGTCTCATATCCCTCCATTCTTATCCGAGACGAACGGCTGTCCAAATGCTGTTTATTTGCTGTGACGGTATCTGCTCCCACCACCACTTACGAAGAGATTGCTCCACCTTTGGTGTGGAATACCTGCCTGCCAATCAGTATTCCCTTAAATCTTTCCCCTTTCCAATAAACCGTAGTTGTGTGGGTTTAGATTCTCCCAGCCTGGGGAATAACTGTCACCATCTACTCAATCCTGCTGTAGTTGACATAATTTCACAAGCCTCTGTAAGGTCACCCCTCAGTATTCTTGCTGCAAAGAGACCAATCCCACCTGATCGAATCTGTCTTCTAAACTAACGCTGTCCATTCCAGTTAACATCCTGGTGAATCTGTTCTGCTCTGCCTCTGGCAATAGGACATCACTTCCATAATCTGTTGACCAGAACTATACAAAAGGGGCTGGCAGATATTTGAAGTACAACCGAGGAGAGCGAATGCTACACTTGGAGGAGCAGTAAAGTCTTTGGTGGCAAAAACAGGAGACTATTATTTGAATGGTGGCCGATTAGGAAAAGGGGAGATGCAACGAGACCTGTGTGTGATGGTACACGAGTCATTGAAAGTAGGCATGCAGGTGCAGCAGGCGGTGAAGAAAGCGAATGGTATGTTAGCATTCATAGCAAAAGGATTTGAGTATAGGAGCAGGGAGGTTCTACTGCAGATGTACAGGGTCTTGGTGAGACCACTCCTGGAGTATTGCATACAGTTTTGGTCTCCTAATCTGAGGAAAGACATTCTTGCCTTAGAGGGAGTCCAGAGAAGGTTCACCAGACTGATTCCTGGGATGTCAGGAACTTCATATGAAGAAGGACTGGATAGACACGGCTTGTACTCGCTAGAATTTAGAAGATTGAGGGGTATCCTATAGAAACTTATAACATTCTTAAGGGATTGGACAGGCTAGATGCAGGAAGATTGTTCCCGATGTTGGGGAAGTCCAGAACAAGGGGTCACAGTTTAAGGATAAGGGGGAAGTCTTTTAGGACCAAGATGAGAAAAACATTTTACTCACAGAGTGGTGAATCTCTGGAATTCTCTGCCACAGAAGGTAGTTGTGGCCAGTTCATTGGCTATATTTAAGAGGGAGTTAGATGTGGCCCTTGTGGCTAAAGGGATCAGAGGGATGGAGAGAATGTAGGTACAGGATACTGAGTTGGATGATCAGCCATGATCATATTGAATGGCGGTGCGGGCTCGAAGGGCCCAATGGCCTACTCCTGCACCTATTTTCTATGTTTCTATGTTTCTATGTCTTGATTGGTCTTTATTTGGATGTTCAGCTGTAGTGCAAGTGTGTTGAGAATCTGACGCTGATGGGAAGTGCCACCATCAATCAGTCAGTGAGTCCAGAGTTGTCAGTACCGATGAGCTATAACCAAGGGGAAAATGTGAATTAAGTGTAAAACAGAGGGATCTAGGACGACAGCAGGTACATAGTGGTTTACAAGTAACATCACAAGTAGATAGGGTGGTCAAAAAGGCTTTCGGCACATTAGCCTTCACCTGTCAGAGCATTGAGTATAGACACTAGGAGGCCATGTTGCAGTTGTATAAGACGTTGGTCAGGCCACATTTAGAGTAATGTGTTCAGTTTTAGGCACATTGGTATCGGAAAATGGTGTCAAGCTGGAAAGGGAGCGGAGAATGTGTAGGAAAGAAGTACAGATCTGGTTTTAATCGAAGGTAGACACAAAATGCTGGAGGAACTCACCGTGTCAGTATGTAGAAGGGTCTCGACCCGAAACGTCACCCATTCCTTCTCACCAGAGATGCTGCCTGACCCACCCGCTGAGTTACTCCAGCATTTTGTGTATGTGGGCGTAGAGAAGATTTACGAGGATGTTGCCAGGATACGAGGGCCTGATCTAGAGGGAGAGGTAAAAACATTGTTATTTTTATTTCAAATGTTGGACTTTAAAGGGTTAACACAGGTTCAGTATCCATAATGAATCTCATCTGTAATGAGCACTAATTCCATCTTACTGATCTATCTATCCACGCTGGTAAACACGGCAGGTGTAGATGCATCAATTTGTTATTTTCATCTTAATTAACAGTAGTTTAGTGCCTCTCTCTCTCTCCGGCATTCAACGTAAAGAATAACACATAATGCTGAAAATTAAAATGTAGCTTCATATCTGAGAAAGGGGGAGTTGGGGTAACTGTGATGCTGTGCCCTTCACCCCCAGTGGGAATATTAGTTCCAGCCGGTGGGTCAACACTAGCTGTGGCTGTGTGCAATCTGCAGTTTATTTTGTAGTCAACTACTTGAGACCAGTCGACAGGTAGATGTGAATTCAAACCCACAGACCACACAGCAAGGTCGGTCTGCTGAGAGTAAACGTACATCAGAATTCCCTTATATTCTTCCAGCTAGATCCCTCTCGTCATCTTATACACCTCTATAAGATCACCCTTCTTCCTCCTGCCTGCGCTTCAAGGAATAGGGTCCCTGCCCACTCAACCACTCCCCACAGGCCAGACCCTGGATGCTGCATCCTTGTAAAATATATCTGTAAAGTTTCCAATAACACAGTACCCAGAACTGAACACAATACTCCAAATGCGGCCTCACTAAGGCCTTATACAACTCCAACATGACCTCCCAACCTCTATACTCAATACTCTGCCAAGTAAAGCCAATGTGCCAAAAACCTTTTTGACCATCCGATCTACAGTAACTGTGATTCCACCTTCAAGGAACTGTGCACCAGCACTCCAAGATCCCTCTGCTCCACAATTGTACCTCTTGCCCTACCATTCACTGTGTAGATCCTCCCCATGTTAGACTTCCCAAAATGCAATACCTCACAATTCTCTGCATTAAATTCCACCAACCATTCCCCAGCACACTTGGCCAATCGATCAAGATCCTAATGCAATTAATCACAACCATCTTCACTATCTGCAAAACCACCCACTTTTGTATCATCTTTAAACTTGCTAAACTTGCTCCGTAAGTTCTCACCCAAATCATTCATGCAGATGACAAACAGTAACGGGCCCAGCACTGAACACTGAGGCACACCACTAGTCACAGGCCTCCAGTCTGAGAAGCAACCTTCCTTCCACCATCACCCTCTGCTTCCTTCCCTGAAGCCAAATTTCAATCCATTCAGCTATCTCTCCTTGTAACTATATAAATGTACGAACTAAAAATTACTACGGCAAACTTTAAGGAACATTTAGACAGGTGCATGGACAGACAGACAGACAGGCAATTTATAGGAATATGCGGAAGGGACATGTTGGCCGGTGTGGGCAGGCAGGCAGGCAGGCTGGGCTGAAGATGCTGTGAGACTCTATGTCTCTATGGCTATAACTGGAGGGTGTGTGTGGACACAAATAGTGCAGTAAGATATTCCTCACTTGGCCATGGATCTCTGTGCTGGGATCGTAGAACAGATTCATTTTAAGGCAAACCCGGTTAATCACGCTTTTTAACATTATTATTACAGCAGTTTGTCCAATGGTCACACATGGATAGGTAACCTGCAAACATGGCCAATCTTCTACAGTGGGTCTGCACAAGGCAAATGTTGTCAGTGTTGCCACTGGTGAAAATATATCTGGGTAGTGTGCGACGGAACTGGGAACTGGTTGTTATTTCAAATGTTTGACGATGAAGGGTTAACTGAAGTTCAGTATCCATAATTAAATCTCATCTGTAATGAGCACTAACTCCATCGTGCTGCTCTATCCACGCTGGTAAACACGGCATGTGAAGATGCATTAACTTGTTAATTTAATCTTAATTAACAGTGGTTAGAAATACTAATTGCCTCTCTCCGGGATACAATGGAAAGAAAAACACATAATGTGGAAAATTAAAGTGCAGCTTCATAACTGAGAAAGAGGTAGTTAAGAATGGTGCTGTAACCTTCGTCCAGTGGGAATATTAGTTCCAACCGGTGAACACAAGGCGAGGCTGTCTACAATCTGTAGTTTATTTTGTTGCAAACAACTTCAGACCAGTCGACAGGTAGATGTGACTTCAAACCCACGCATCAGACAGCAAGGTCGGTCTGAGTGTAAATGACCAACTCATCTGCATTGGCTGTCCACACAGCGGTAGAGAGAAAGCTGCCACACACACACGCAGACTTTATTGATGTGCTTGTTTATCAAGTAATTCAAGAGAGCATATCTCCCATCATGCAGTGTAAAGCTGGTACCGGTAGAAAGTGAGATCCACACTTCAATGAGCAGCAGGGACAGTTATTATAAATGACCAATGTTTTGGACAGGCAATTCTATGATGTTTTCCTCTTAATCTGTATCTTTGAGAAATGTGGACACCTGTTGATGTTTCATTCATCTGATTCAAGGCCAGAGTTTAGGGGTGACTAAATATCCAAACAGTTGTCAGGTCACCGTCTAAAAGCAGTTTATTTGTTAGTGCTGTACCTGGCGCAAACTTCACACACAGGTTTACCGTGTTTCATAGAGAGGGATAGTGCACTTTAGTTCATCTGAACTATTCCCAATGGCCGGGATCGCACTACCTGTGCCCCGTGTTCAAGAGACAAGAAAGAGGAAGACAGTGCAGATCAGTAGGTGACTCAGGAGCTGGTGCAGGCGGTGGGGGCTTCAGACATAGAGTCATACAGCATGGAAACAGGCCCTCTGGCCCAACTTGTCCATACCCATGCCCCATACACTCGTACTACCAGCCTGTGTTTGACCCATATCCCTGTAAACCTGTCCTATCCATGTTCCTGTACACATGAATGTTCAATGTTATCATAGATTTGTCTTTGGAACTGGTGTGTTACAATGCTGGGAGATATATTCTACACTCTGTATCTTGCACTTTGCTCCATCTGTTGTACTCCAGTTTGACTTGATTGTGTTTATGTTCAGTATATCCTTATCTGATTATATAGCATGCAAAACAAAGCTTGACACTGTACCTCGGTACATGGGCAGAGCATTCAATAGGAAAGGTGCATTCATTCCGATGGGATTCTGTAGGTTTTCCAAAAGCCAGCTGAGGAACAGCAGAGGAACTGTGACAAGTCTCAGGTGATGCTTTGCTATGTCATGAGCTCAGTAAATGATAGAGTCGTTGAGAGTGTTGTACAATAGAGCACAGTTGTACGACAGGAAGGTGACATCAGATATACATGTACTGAGATGGACAAGGGCTGATTAGGGATAGTCAACACAGATTTGTACGTCGGAGATCGTGTGTCACCAACCTGATTGAGCTTCTTGAAGATGTGATCAAAAACGTTGATGATGACAGAGCTGTCGCGTTGTATATGTGGATTTGAGCAAAGGTATTTTACAAGCATCCACATGGTAGGCTGCTCTGGAAGGTAAGATTGCAAGGGATCCAAGGAGAGATAGCTGAATGGATAGAAACTTGGCTTCATAGAAGGAAGCAGAGGGTGATGGTGGAAGGTTGTTTTTCAGACGGGATGCCTGTGACTAGTGGTGAGAACGTACAAGGCATGAGAAGCAAATTTGCAGCTGAAACTAAACTGGGTGGGATTGTAGATACTGAAAATGTTTGTGAGAAATTGCAGCAAGATCTTGATCGGTTGGGCAGGTGGGCTGAGGAATGTCTGATGGAGTTTAATACAGAGAAATGTGAGGTGTTGCATTTTGTGAAGTTTAATAAGGACAGCACCTACACAATGAATGGTTGGGCTCTTGGAAGTGCTGTGGAGCAGAGGGATCTACGAGTGCAGTTACATAGTTCCTTGCAAGTGGCATCATGGGTAGATATGGTGATTAAAAAGGCATTTGGCACATTGGCCTGCATCAGAGTATTGTGTAGAAGTTGGGAGGTCATGTTACAGATGTATAAGACGTTGATGAGAACACAGTTAGAGTGTTGTGTTCAGTGTTGGTCACCGTGTTATAGGAAATATGTTGTCAAGCTGGAAATGGTGCAGATAAGTTTTACCAGGCTGTTGCCAGGACACGAGGGCCTGAGCTATAGAGGGAGATTGGGCAGGCTAGGACATTATTCCTTGGAGTGCAGGAGGGTGAGGAGTGATCTTATAGAGATGTAGAACATCATGAGAGCAATAGATCAGGTAAATACACAGTCTATTGCCCAGATTAGGGAAATCAAGACCATGGACATGGGTATCAGGTGAGGGGGGAAATATTTAATAGGAACATGAGGAGTGACTATTTACACAAAGGGCGTTGTGTATATGGAACGAACTGCCAGAGGAGGTAGTTGAGGCAGGTACTATCATAATACATGAGATATGTCTGTGCAGGTACATGGATAGGATAGGTGTAGAGTGAAATGGGCCAGTTGACATAGTGTAGATGGAGCATGTTGTTTGGAGTGGGCAAGTTGAGTCGTAGGGCCTGTTTCCATGCTGTATGACTCCATGTCCATTGACCATTAAGCATCTGCTTATCAACACCCCCTTCACCTGTATCCACCCACCACTCAGCAAGCTTTGTCCTGACCCTCTCTCCACCTTTCTCATCCCCTCCCCCAACACAATCAGTTTGAAGAAGTGTCCCAACCAAAACACCACATATCCATGTTCTCCAGAGATGCTGCCTGACGCGCTGAGATACTCCAGCCCTCTGTGTCTTTATTTTGAACCAGCATCTGTAGTTCTTGTATCTCCTGGTTACTGTTAAAGTTTTAAGGGACATCGCTCGATATGTTTGCATCAGACAGAATCCCGGTGCACATGTTCATAATACATTGTTCATAAATTTAATTCCAATAAAGATAGATATCTCTATTGAGGGTGTAGTATACCATTACTACACATTGACCCCGGTTTCACCCACTCTTCGGGTGCTGTCAATGTGGAGTGTGTATGTTCTTCCCGTGACTGTGTCGGTTTTCTCCGGGTGCTCTGGTTTCTCCACCAGACAGAGGGTGGTGGGTAGATGGAACAAGCTGCCGTAAGAGGTAGTTAAGGCAAGTACCATATCAACAGTTGAAGTACATTGGGACAAGGATACGAACAGGAGAGTGTGAGAGGGACATGGGCCAAACACGGGCAGGTGGGACTAGTGTAGATGGGGCATCTTGGTCAGAATGGGCAAGTTGGGCCGAAGGGTCTATTTCCGTGCTGTGTGACTCTATGCAAGGTTCCCTACAAGTGGCGAGTCAGGTGGACAGGGTGGTGAAAAAGACACTTGCCTTCATGGGCAAGCGGACTGAGCACAAAGGTTGGGGCATCGTGATACATCTGTACAACTCGTTGGTAAGACCACACTTGGAGTACTGTGCACAATTCTGGTCACCAAGCCACAGGAAGGATGCCATTGTATTGGAAAGGCTACAAACGAGATTCACCAGAAACGTTATCTGGGCTGGCAGACTTGATATGGGGAGAGGTTGGATAATCTGCGGCCTTTTCCTTTGGAGAGTGGGAGGATGAGGTGTGACCTTATTGAGGTGGACAAGTTCATGAGGAGCATGATTTAAACTACCATTCACAAGTAAGGTATGTGCCGTAATAAGCGCCGGGCAGTGGCTCTGACATCCACCATCATGAAGTGTTTTGAGAGACTGGTGTTGGCGCATATTAACTCCAATATCCCAGCCAGCCTTGATCCATTACAGTTTGTTCATCAACGCAGCCGATCTCCAGCAGTGACCATCTCGCGGCCCTGAACCCATCTCTGCAATACATAGACAACAAGGTGGCATAGAAACATAGGAAATATGTGCAGGAGTAGGCCACTCGGCCCTTCCAGCCTGCACCGCCATGCAAAATGATCATGGCTGATCACCCACAATCACCACCTCATTCCTACTTTCTCCCCATATTCCTTGATTCCGTTAGCCTTAAGAACTATATCTAACTCTCTCTTGAGAACAGACAGTGAATGATGCCTTCTGTGGCAGAGAATTCCACAGATTCACAACTCTCTGGGCTAAAAAGTTGTGCATGTTCTCTGTGCTAAATGGCCTATCATTTATTCTCAAACTGTGACCCCACTGCTTCTGGACTCCCCCAACGTCAGATAGTGGATAGATAGGAGTCTAACGTAGGACAGTTCCTAACGTACCAATTGTTGCTATTGAGGGAGTGCAGCGTAGGGTCACCAGGATAATTCCCTGGATGGCGTGCTGACACATGATGAAAGAATGGATCGACTGAGTTTATGTTCACTGGAATTTATACGGATGAGAGCGGATCTTATAGAAACATATACACTTCTTAAGGGATTGGACAGGCTAGATGCAGGAAAAAAGGCTGTCCAATCCCTTAACAATGTTACATGTTTCTATAAGATCCCCTCTCATCTGAATTCCAGTGAATATAAACTCAGTCGATCCATTCTTTCATCATTTGTCAGTCCCACCATCCAGGGAATTAACCTGGTGACCCTGCGCTGCACTCCCTCAATAGCAAGAATGGGTACATTAGGAATTGTCCCACGTTAGACTCCTATCTATCCGCTATAGCTCCACCTTCAGCACCATAATCCCATCCAAACTGATCTCCAAGCTGCTGGAACTAGGAATCAGCTCCACCCTCTACCACTGGATCTGCAACTTTCTGACCCTTCCAATCGGTGAAGATAGGTGACAGCATCTCATCCGCAATAACCATCAACACTGGTGCCCCGCAAGGATGCGTTCTCAGTCCTCTAATACACTCCCTATACACATGACACCAAGGCCTAATGTGGATCTAATTCCATCTACAAGTCTCCAAATGACAACACTGTGGTGGGATGAATCACGACCAATAATGGGATGAAGTACAGGAAGGATATGTCATTCGGCCTATCAAGTCTACTCCACCATTCAATCATGGCTGATCTATCTCTCCATCCTTGCCCCATTCTCCAGTCTTCTCCCCTTAACCTCTGATACCTGTAGAAGTCAAGAATCGATCTATCTCTGCATTAGTTATATCCACAACCCCCGTAAACAAGTACTTTAGTTCTGTCTTCACTAAGGAATAAAGCCTTCATTGCGAGAGGATTTGAGTTTAGGAGCAAGGAGGTTCTATTGCAGTCGTACAGGGCTCGGTGAGACTGCACCTGGAGAATGTGTTCAATTTTGGTCTCCTAATTTGAGGAAGGACATTCTTGCTATTGAGGGAGTGCAGCGTGGGTTCACCAGGTTAATTCCCGGGATGGCGGGACTGATATATGATGAAAGAATGGATCGACTATTCTTGCATTCGCTGGAGGTTAGAACGATGAGAGGGGCTCTTATACTGTAAACATATAACATTCTTAGAGGATTGGACAGGCTAGATGCAGGAAAAATGTTCCGATGTTTGGGGAGTCCAGAACCTGGGGTCACAGTTTAAGAATAAGGGGTAGGCCATTTAGGACAGTGACGAGGAGAAACTTTTTCACCCACAGAGTTGTGAATCCGTGGAATTCTCTGCCACAGAAGGCAATGGAGGCGAATTCACCAAATGTTTTCAAGACAGAATTAGATTTTGCTCTTTAGGCTAAGGGAATCAAGGGATATGGGGGGAAAGCCAGAACAGTGGACTGATTTTGGAGGAGCAGCCATGATCATATTGAATGGCGGTGCTGGGTCGAAAGGCCGAATGGGTGGGGTCCAGTTGCGATCTAGTATCAGAATTATTAACATATTTATTATCCTCATTTCTGAACCTGAACGATATGCCATTGTATACTGAGAGACTCCCTCATATTCCACAACCCCAGATGTAAAACAGGTACATTTAATTCTGTCTTCACCAAGGGAAACATAAGCAATCTCCCATAAAAACTAGGGGACCAAGGATCTGGCGGGAAGGAGGAACTGAAGAAAATCCACATTAGTCCACCAGGAAATGGTGTTATGCAAACTGTTGAGACTGAAGGCAGATAAATCCCCAGGGCCTGATGATCTGCATCCCAGAGTACTCAAGGAGTGGTCCGAGAAATCGCGGATGCATCAGTGGTTATTTTCCAATGTTCTGTAGACTCTGGATCAGTTCCGGTGGACAGGAGGGTAGCGAATGTAAGCCCACTTTTTAAGAAAGGAGGGAAAGAGAATACGGGTAATTATAGACCAGTTAGCCTGACGTTGGTGATGCGGAAGATGCCTCAGTCGATTGTTAAGGATGTAACAGCATTTGGAAAGTAGTAACAGGATCGGTCAATGTCAGCATGGATTTATGAAGGGGAATTCATGCTTGACTAATCTTCTGGAATTTATTGAGGATGTAACAAGTAGAATGGATAAGGAAGAGCCAGTGGATGTGGTGGATCTAGACTTTCAAAAAAGCATTTGACAAGGACACACACAAGAGATTAGTGTGTAAAACTAGAACACATGGTATTGGGACAAGGGTATTGACATGGATACAACACTGATTGGCAGACAGGAAGGAAAGAGTAGGAATGAACGGGTCCTTTCCAGAATGGCAGGCAGGAACTAGTGGGGTGCCGGAAGACTTAATGCTGGGACCCCAGATACTTATAATATTTATTGACGATTGAGACGAAGGAATTACAACTGGGCTGGCGGGCAGGTCGATGACAGATCACATGAGTGATAACGGAACCGGTGATTCAAGTGCTGTGCAAATGTTCATGAGAACAACAGGGAAACAGGCCCTTCGGCCCGATTCATCCATGCAGATCGAGATGCCTATGAGGCATGATGTCCATGATGTGAATGAGATTACAAGTGATCTCATTCACTTGTATTTGTTTCATATCCCTTCATTCCTATCCGAGATGAACGGCTGTCCAAATGCTGTTTATTTGCTGTGACGGTATCTGCCCCCACCACCACTTATGAAGAGATTGCTCCACCTTTGGTGTGGAATACCTGCTTGCCCATCAGTATTCCCTTAAATCTTTCCCCTTTCCAATAAACTGTAGTTGTGTGGGTTTAGATTCTCCCAGCCTGGGAAATAACTGTCACCATCTACTCAATCCTGCTGTAGTTGACATAATTTCACAAGCCTCTGTAAGGTCATCCCTCAGTATTCTTGCTCCAAAGAGACCAATCCCACCTGATCGAATCTGTCTTCTAAACTAACGCTGTCCATTCCAGTTAACATCCTGGTGAATCTGTTCCACACTGCCTCTGGCAATAGGACATCATTTCCATAATCTGTTGACCAGAACTATACAAAAGGGGCTGGCAGATATTTGAAGTACAACCGAGGAGAGCGAGTGCTACACTTGGAGGAACAGTGAAGTCTTTGGTGGCAAAAACTGGAGACTATTATTTGAATGGTGGCCGATTAGGAAAAGGGGAGATGCAACGAGACCTGTGTGTCATGGTACACCAGTCATTGAAAGTAGGCATGCAGGTGCAGCAGGCAGTGAAGAAAGCGAATGGTATGTTAGCATTCATAGCAAAAGGATTTGAGTATAGGAGCAGGGAGGTTCTACTGCAGTTGTACAGGGTCTTGGTGAGATCACACCTGGAGTATTGCGTACAGTTTTGATCTCCTAATCTGAGGAAAGACATTCTTGCCTTAGAGGGAGTCCAGAGAAGGTTCACCAGACTGATTCCTGGGATGTCAGGACTTTCATATGAAGAAGGACTGGATAGACTCGGCTTGTACTCGCTGAATTTAGAAGATTGAGGGGGGATCTTACAGAAACTTACAAAAATCTTAAGGGGTTGGACAGGCTAGATGCAGGAAGATTGTTCCCGATGTTGGGGAAGTCCAGAACAAGGGTAACAGTTTAAGGATAAGGGGGAAGTCTTTTAGGACCAAGATGAGAAAAACATTTTACACACAGTGAGTGGTGAATCTCTGGAATTCTCTGCCACAGAAGGTAGTTGAAGCCAGTTCATTGGCTATATTTAAGAGGGAGTTAGATGTGGCCCTTGTGGCTAAAGGGATCAGGGGTTATGGAGAGAAGGCAGGTACAGGATACTGAGTTGGATGATCAGCCATGATCATATTGAATGGCGGTGCGGGATCGAAGGGCCGAATGGCCTACTCCTGCACCTATTTTCTATGTTTCTATGTTTCTATGTCTTGATTTTTCTTTATTTGGATGTTCAGCTGTAGTGCAAGTGTGTTGAGAATCTGACGCAGATGGGAAGTGCCACCGTCAATCAGTCAGTGAGTCCAGAGTTGTTAGTACCGATGAGCTGTAACCAAGGGAAAAATGTGAATTAAGTGTAAAACAGAGGGATCTAGGATGACAGCAGGTACATAATGGTTTACAAGTAACATCACAGGTAGATAGGGTGGTCAAAATGGCTTTCGGCACATTAGCCTTCACTTGTCAGAGCATTGAGTATAGACACTGGGAGACCATGTTGCAGTTGTATAAGACGTTGGTCAGGCTGCATTTTGAGTATTGTGTTCAGTTTTATGCACATTGGTATCAGGAAATGGTGTCAAGCTTGAAAGGGAGCGGAGAATGTGTAGGAAAGAAGTACAGATCTGGTTTTAATCGAAGGTAGACACAAAATGCTGGAGTAACTCAGCGTGTCAGTATGTAGAAGGGTCTCGACCGGAAACATCACCCATTCCTTCTCACCAGATATGCTGCCTGACCCACCCTCTGAGTTACTCCAGCAATTTGTGTATGAGGGTGTAGAGAAGATTTACGAGGATGTTGCCAGGACACGAGGGCCTGATCTAGAGGGAGATGTAAAAACATTGTTATTTTTATTTCAAATGTTGGACTTTAAAGGGTTAACACAGGTCCAATATCCATAATGAATCTCATGTGTAATGAGCACTAATTCCATCTTGCTGCTCTATCTATCCACGCTGGTAAACACGGCAGGTGTAGATGCATTAATTTGTTATTTTCATCTTAATTAACAATAGGTTAGTGCCCCTCTCTCTCCGGCATTCAACGTAAAGTATAACACATAATGCTGAAAATTAAAATGTAGCTTCATATCTGAGAAATGGGGAGTTGGGGTAACTGTGATGCTGTGCCCTTCACCCCCAGTGGGAATATTAGTTCCAGCCGGTGGGTCAACACTAGCTGTGGCTGTGTTCAATCTGCAGTTTATTTTGTAGTCAACTACTTCAGACAAGTCGACAGGTAGATGTGAATTCAAACCCACAGACCACACAGCAAGGTCGGTCTGCTGAGAGTAAACGTACATCAGAATTCCCTTATATTCTTCCCGCTTGATCCCTCTCATCATCTTATACTCCTCTATAAGATCACCCTTCTTCTTCCTGCCTGCGCTTCAAGGAATAGGGTCCCTGCCCACTCAACCACTCACCACAGGCCAGACCCAGGCTGCTGCATCCTTGTAAAATATATCTGTAAAGTTTCCAATAACACAGTACCCAGAACTGACCACAATACTCCAAATGCGGCCTCACTGAGGCCTTATACAACTGCATCATGACCTCCCAACCTCTATACTCAATACTCTGCCAAGTAAAGGCCAATGTGCCAAAAGCCTTTTTGACCATCCGATCTACAGCAACTGTGATTCCACCTTCAAGGAACTGTGCACCAGCACTCCAAGATCCCTCTGCTCCACAATTGTACCTCTTGCCCTACCATTCACTGTGTAGATCCTCCCCATGTTAGACTTCCCAAAATGCAATACCTCACAATTCTCTGCATTAAATTCCACCAACCATTCCCCAGCACACTTGGCCAATCGATCAAGATCCTAATGCAATTAATCACAACCATCTTCACTATCTGCAAAACCACCCACTTTTGTATCATCTTTAAACTTGCTAAACTTGCTCCGTAAGGTCTCACCCAAATCATTGATGCACATGACAAACAGTAACGGGCCCAGCACTGAACACTGAGGCACACCACTAGTCACAGGCCTTCCAGTCTGAGAAGCAACCTTCCTTCCACCATCACACTCTGCTTCCTTCCCTGAAGCCAAATTTCAATCCATTCAGCTATCTCTCCTTGTAACTATACAAAGGTACAAACTAAAAATTACTACAGCAAACTTTAAGGAACATTTAGACAGGGTGCATGGACAGACAGACAGATAGGCCATTTATAGGAATATGGGGAAGGGACATGTTGGCCGGTGTGGGCAGGCAGGCAGGCAGGCTGGGATGAAGATGCTGTGAGACTCTATGTCTCTATGGCTCTATAACTGGAGGGTGTGTGTGGACACAAATAGTGTAGTAAGATATTCCTCACTTGGCCATGGATCTCTGTGCTGGGATCGTAGAACAGATCATTTTAAGACAAACCCGGTTAATCACACTTTTTAACATTATTATTACAGCAGTTTGTCCAATGGGCACACATGGATAGGTAACCTGCAAACATGTCCAATCTTCTACAGTTGGTCAGCACAAGGCAAATGTTGTCAGTGTTGCCACTGGTGAAAATATATCTGGGTAGTGTGCGACGGAACTGGGAACTGGTTGTTATTTCAAATGTTTGACGATGAAGGGTTAACTGAAGTTCAGTATCCATAATGAATCTCATCTGTAATGAGCACTAACTCCATCTTGCTGCTCTATCCACGCTGGTAAACACGGCATGTGAAGAAGTGATAATTTTTCAAAACTCTTTAGATTCTGGAGTAGTTCCTGAGGATTGGAGGGTAGCAAACGTAACCCCACTTTTTAAGAAGGGAGGGAGAGAGAAAACGGGGAATTACAGACCAGTTAGTCTAACATCGGTAGTGGGGAAACTGCTAGAGTCAGTTATTAAAGATGGGATAGCAGCACATTTGGAAAGTGGTGAAATCATTGGACAAAGTCAGCATGGATTTACGAAAGGTAAATCGTGTCTGACGAATCTTATAGAATTTTTCGAGGATGTAACTAGTAGAGTGGATAGGGGAGAACCAGTGGATGTGTTGTATCTGGACTTTCAGAAGGCTTTCGACAAGGTACCACATAAGAGATTAGGATACAAACTTAAATCACACGGTATTGGGGGTTCAGTATTGATGTGGATAGAGAACTGGCTGGCAAACAGGAAGCAAAGAGTAGGAGTAAACGGGTCCTTTTCACAATGGCAGGCAGTGACTAGTGGGGTACCACAAGGCTCAGTGCTGGGACCCCAGCTATTTACAATTTATATTAATGATCTGGACGAGGGAATTGAAAGCAACATCTCCAAGTTTGCGGATGACACTAAGCTGGGGGGCAGTGTTAGCTGTGAGGAGGATGCTAGGAGACTGCAAGGTGACTTGGATAGGCTGGGTGAGTGGGCAAATGTTTGGCAGATGCAGTATAATGTGGATAAATGTGAGGTTATCCACTTTGGTAGCAAAAACGGGAAGGCAGACTATTATCTAAATGGTGGCCGATTAGGAAATGGGGAGATGCAGCGAGACCTGGGTGTCATGGTACACCAGTCATTGAAAGTAGGCATGCAGGTGCAGCAGGCAGTGAAGAAAGCGAATGGTATGTTGGCCTTCATAGCAAGAGGATTTGAGTATAGGAGCAGTGAGGTTCTACTGCAGTTGTACAGGGTCTTGGTGAGACCACGCCTGGAGTATTGCGTACAGTTTTGGTCTCCAAATCTGAGGAAGGACATTATAGCCATAGAGGGAGTGCAGAGAAGGTTCACCAGACTGATTCCTGGGATGTCAGACTTTCATATGAAGAAAGACTGGATAGACTTGGCTTATACTCGCTAGAATTTAGGAGATTGAGAGGGGATCTTATAGAAACGTACAAGATTCTTATGGGGTTGGACAGGCTAGATGCAGGAAGATTGTTCCCGATGTTGGGGAAGTCCAGGACAAGGGGTCACAGCTTAAGGATAAGGGGAAAATCCTTTAAGACCGAGATGAGGAAAAACTTTTTCACACAGAGAGTGGTGAATCTCTGGAACTCTCTGCCACAGAGGGTAGTTGAGGCCAGTTCATTGGCTATATTTAAGAGGGAATTAGATGTGGCCCTTGTGGCTAAAGGGATCAGGGGGTATGGAGAGAAGGCAGGTACGGGATACTGAGTTGGATGATCAGCCATGATCGTATTGAATGGCGGTGCAGGCTCGAAGGGCCGAATGGCCTACTCCTGCACCTATTTCTATGTATCTATGTAACTTGTTAATTTAATCTTAATTAACAGTGGTTAGAAATACTAATTGCCTCTCTCCGGGATACAATGGAAAGAAAAACACATAATGTTTTTAAAAATGTTTTGGACAGGCAATTCTATGATGTTTTCCTCTTAATCTGTATCTTTGAGAAATGTGGACACCTGTTTGATGTTTCATTCATCTGATTCAAGGCCAGAGTTTAGTGGTGACTAAATATCCAAACAGTTGTCAGGTCACCATATAAAAGCAGTTTATTTGTTAGATGCTGTACCTGGCGCAAACTTCACACACGGTTTACCGTGTTTCATAGAGAGGGATAGTGAACTTTAGTTCATCTGAACTATTCCCAATGGCCGGGATCTCACTACCTGTGCCCCGTGTTCAAGAGACAAGAAAGAGGAAGACAGTGCAGATCAGTAGGTGACTCAGGAGCTGGTGCAGGGGGTGGGGGCTTCAGACATAGAGTAATACAGCATGGAAGCAGGCCCTCTGGCCCAACTTGTCCATGCCCATGCCCCATATACACGTACTACCAGCCTGTGTTTGACCCATATCCCTGTAAATCTGTCCTATCCATGTTCCTGTACACATGAATGTTCAATGTTATCATAGACTTTGTCTTTGGAACTGGTGTGTTACAATGCTGGGAGATATATTCTACACTCTGTATCTTGCACTTTGCTCCATCTGTTGTACTCCAGTTTGATTTGATAGTCTTTATGTTCAGTATATCCTTCTCTGATTATATAGCATGCAAAACAAAGCTTGACACTGTACCACTGGGCTTCGTTCGAATGATTTGACCTACCTCTTAGAAGGTAATGGTCAATGCGAGGCCCCTCACCAAGGTCTCCCAGGCACTTTTCCCTGCCCTGGTGGATCTTCAGACCCTTGTCTGATGTTATCTTTTCCCAGCCACAGATGCAGCTTCATAGCTTATGTCCTGCCAGGGCTGCTGGTCTGTCAATTGCTGTGCTAGTTGTCTTATTCATAGTCGATTCCTTCCGTAGCAATATAAGGGAGGATCCAAAACGCTGATTAGCGATGGATGTTGCTGGCATGAGGAGCTAGCCCATGCCAGCCCCGGTGGGATCTATTCCCTCCGGTCAGCAGTGGGTGGTATTATAGATACTGAAAATGTTTGTGAGAAATTGCAGCAAGATCTTGATCGGTTGGGCAGGTGGGCTGAGGAATGGCTGATGGAGTTTAATACAGAGAAATGTGAGGTGTTGCATTTTGTGAAGTTTAATAAGGGCAGCACATACATAGTGAATGGTTGGGCTGTTGGAAGTGCTGTGGAGTAGAGGGATCTATGAGTGCAGTTACATAGATCCTTGCAAGTGGCATGATGGGTAGATATGGTGATTAAAAAGGCATTTGGCACATTGGCCTGCATCAGAGTATTGTGTAGAAGTTGGGAGGTCATGTTACAGATGTATAAGACGTTGATGAGAACACAGTTAGAGTATTGTGTTCAGTGTTGGTCACCGTGTTATAGGAAATATGTTGTCAAGCTGCAAATGGTGCAGATTAGTTTTACGAGGCTGTTGCCAGGACACGAGGGCCTGAGCTATAGAGGGAGATTGGGCAGGCTAGGACATTATTCCTTGGAGCGCAGGAGGGTGAGGTGTGATCTTATAGAGATGTAGAACATCATGAGAGGAATAGATCAGGTAAATACACAGTCTATTGCCCAGATTAGGGATATCAAGACCAGGGACATGGGTATCAGGTGAGGGGGGACATATTTTATAGGAACATGAGGAGTGACTATTTACACAAAGGGCGTTGTGTACATGGAACGAACTGCCAGAGCAGGTAGTTGAGGCAGGTACTATCATAATACATGAGATATATCTGTGCAGGTACATGGATAGGATAGGTGTAGAGCGAAATGGGCCAGTTGACATAGTGTAGATGGAGCATGTTGTTTGGAGTGGGCAAGTTGGGTCGTAGGGCCTGTTTCCATGCTGTATGACTCCACGCCCATTGGCCATTAAGCATCTGCTTATCAACCAACCCCCCTTCCACCTGTATCCACCCACCACTCACCAAGGTTTGTCCTGACCATCTCTCCACCTTTCTCATCCCCCCCCCCCCCCCCCAACACAATCAGTTTGAAGAAGGGTCCCAACCAAAACACCACATATCCATGTTCTCCAGAGATGCTGCCTGACGCGCTGAGATACTCCAGCCCTCTGTGTCTTTATTTTGAACCAGCATCTGTAGTTCTTGTATCTCCTGGTTACTGTTAAAGTTTTAAGGGACATCGCTCGATATGTTTGCATCAGACAGAATCCCGGTGCACATGTTCATAATACATTGTTCATAAATTTAATTCCAATAAAGATAGATTTCTCTATTGAGGGTGTGGTCTTACCAACGTGTTGTACGATGTACACAATGCCCGTCCATCACTCTTGCGCTGTCGCTTGCCCATGAAGGCAAGTGTCTTCCTTCCCGTGACTGTGTGGGTTTTCTCCGGGTGCCTCCGGTTTCTCCACCAGACGAGGGTCCCCCCCCCGGTGGCCAAGTTAGATGGAACTAGCTGCCATAGGAGGTAGTTAAGGCAAGTTACCATATCAAC
>JAXLNO010003318.1:241833-307450 GCA_038087875.1 Malacoraja senta
GAGGGAGAGGGAGAAGCCTCCCCGCGGGCTGGTTGCCTCTAACGGACACAGGCCCGGAGCAGCGATCCTCCCTCCCCCTCCTGCCGCTCCAGAGCTCGAACCACAGCCCAGGGCCCCGAGTGCGGCTGGCCAAAGACACGGACACACACACGAACTGGGCCCGGAGCCGCACTCCTCCCTCCCCCTCCTGCCACTCCAGGCCGGAACATTGCGTTGAGAGAACGAGGCCAAACAGGTCCCACTTGGAGGGGAGAGGGGTTATGGACAATGTGAACAAAGACAGGACTCTGAGTCCAATGAGAGATTTGTACATTGTTGTAAGGAGAGGGAGGGAGTGGGGGAGGTGACGAGGGGACGAGGAGAGGATTGTTGTTTATTGTTATTTAAACAGATAGAGGGAAAGGAGGGGGTAGGGAGGGGCGAGGAGTTATGGAGGGAGGGAGGGACGGACTGAGGCTAGGGGAAAGGAGAGGTTTGGGAGAGAGTGGGGGAGGAGAGGAGGACAGGGAAAAGTAGAGGGAGGCTGAAGAGATGGGACGGAGTGCTTGGAGATGAGGGGAATGGAGGAGGATAGGGGTAGGAAGAGGGATGGCGAGGTGGTTGGGGAGGGTTGCCGTGACTCGCATCACAACGGGGATCTCTGGTGTCACAACGAGAACCCCTCAGCTGCGCCTGTGCAGTTGGGGGCTATGGGCGAGATTTAGTATTGTACTAAATCTAGTTTGTATAGAGTTCCAGCATGATCTTCCTAATCTTCTATTCTACACCTTAACTAATGAACAAAAGCATTATTTTTACTTTTTAAATTGTTTACTTTATGTCTCTCCATGACATTGTTGCTGTTGTTGCTCAACGGCACTCGATATTGTTTGATTTAGTATGAAAGAAGAGGGAGGGCGAAGAGGAGGGGGAGGGAGTGCTGGGGATGAGGGGAAATAGAAAGATTAAACGAGCTTACCGTTTGAAGTTTGATCTTTATTTTATGAGAAGTTGAAGTGAGGGAATACGTGAAGAGCCCGCCAGCCCGCATGCGCGTCAATCTTCAGAGCAACTGTATGAAACCACAGACCAGTTGCAGAACTTAAACTATAGAAAGACTAACGAGACTAGAGTTACCGAATGATCTTTTATGAGAATCAGGGTTGGAGGGCACGTATTCCCTCACTTCAACTTCTCATAAAATAAAGATTAAACTTCAAATGGTAAGTTCTCGTTTAATCTTTCTATCTTATTTCAAAGTCACGTGAGTGACTACGTGAAGACTTCAAAGCTCTGTGGTTTCATGCAGTAACCCAATCTGTGTGAAACACTTAAACAGATAAAACCATAAATGGTAGAAACATGGGTTATTAATACCATGATGCTAACTTGCATACTTGGCCATTGCTCTTAATCGGACCATAGTCCCAATTAGCTTTGAGTTAGACAATAACTCATGCAACCCTGTTCAGAATTCTATCTGCAAATACCAGACATATTCAACCAAATTTTATAACTTTTGAACACGCACTATGTAAGCCTCTTGCTGTATGATGAAAGGGAAATATCCATTCTATTGGCTGCTAATGAGCCATCAGCTATCTCTTGAGAGATAACAAATGAAGAAATAACAATGAAGAAACTATCTTTCATCCCATAGGTACCAGCAAGCTCAGTGTACCTGTATACATAATAACACCCCCAATCTCCGATCTGGTGGGTTTGCTGTCAACTCCAAATGTATGCAACCATGCCCGTTTTGCTTTATGAGATCATTCCCATAACAAGCTACCCTAATGTCAGTATGATCCAGACACCGAGCCAGAGATTGAGTAATGACTGTGTTCTTTGTGCTGAAATCAGTCGCTAAAAGTAAAAACTTAAAGATACTGCTCCCATTAGGAATACAGTAGATGAATATCTGCATAATAATTTACTGATATACATAGATACATAGATACATTGAAAATAGGTGCAGGAGTAGGCCATTCGGCCCTTCGAGCCTGCACCGCCATTCAATATGATCATGGCTGATCATCCAACTCAGTATCCCGTACCTGCCTTCTCTCCATACCCCCTGATCCCCTTAGCCACAAGGGCCACATCTAACTCCCTCTTAAATATAGCCAATGAACTGGCCTCAACTACCCTCTGTGGCAGAGAGTTCCAGAGATTCACCACTCTCTGTGTGAAAAAGTTTTTCCTCATCTCGGTCTTAAAGGATTTCCCCCTTATCCTTAAGCTGTGACCCCTTGTCCTGGACTTCCCCAACATCGGGAACAATCTTCCTGCATCTAGCCTGTCCAACCCCATAAGAATTTTGTATGTTTCTGTAAGATCCCCTCTCAATCTCCTAAATTCTAGCGAGTATAAGCCAAGTCTATCCAGTCTTTCTTCATATGAAAGTCCTGACATCCCAGGAATCAGTCTGGTGAACCTTCTCTGCACTCCCTCTATGGCTATAATGTCCTTCCTCAGGTTTGGAGACCAAAACTGTACGCAATACTCCAGGTGTGGTCTCACCAAGACCCTGTACAACTGCAGTAGAACCTCCCTGCTCCTATACTCAAATCCTCTTGCTATGAAAGCCAACATACCATTCGCTTTCTTCACTGCCTGCTGCACCTGCATGCCTACTTTCAATGACTGGTGTACCATGACACCCAGGTCTCGCTGCATCTCCCCATTTCCTAACCGGCCACCATTTAAATAATAGTCTGCCTTCCCGTTTTTGCCACCAAAGTGGATAACCTCACATTTATCCACATTATACTGCATCTACCAAACATTTGCCCACTCACCCAGCCTATCCAAGTCACCTTGCAGTCTCCTAGAATCCTCCTCACAGCTAACACTGCCCCCCAGCTTAGTGTCATCCGCAAACTTGGAGATGTTGCTTTCAATTCCCTCATCCAGTTCATTAATATAAATTGTAAATAGCTGGGGTCCCAGCACTGAGCCTTGCGGTACCCATATAACCATATAACCATATAACCATAACAGCACGGAAACAGGCCATCTCGGCCCTTCAAGTCCGTGCCGAACATTTTTTAATTTTTTTTTAAATAAAAAATAAATACTTCCCCCTAGTCCCATCTACCTGCACTCAGACCATAACCCTCCATTCCTTTCCTGTCCATATACCCATCCAATCTATTTTTAAAGGATAACATCAAACCTGCCTCCACCACTTCCACTGGAAGCTCATTCCACACAGCTACCACTCTCTGAGTAAAGAAGTTCCCCCTAATGTTCCCCCTAAACTTCTGTCCCTTAATTCTCAAGTCATGTCCCCTTGTTTGAATCTTCCCTACTCTCAACGGGAAAAGCTTATCCACGTCCACTCTGTCTAACCTGCTCATAATTTTAAAGACCTCTATCAAGTCCCCTCTTAACCTTCTGCGCTCCAAAGAATAAAGACCTAACTTGTTCAACCTTTCTCTGTAACTTAGTTGCTGAAACCCAGGCAACATTCTAGTAAATCTCCTCTGTACTCTCTCTATTTTGGTGACATCCTTCCTATAATTAGGCGACCAAAATTGTACTCCATACTCCAGAATTGGCCTCACCAATGCCTTGTACAATTTTAACATTACATCCCAACTTCTATACTCAATGCTCTGATTTATAAAGGCCAGCACACCAAAAGCTTTCTTTACCACCCTATCTACATGAGATTCCACCTTCAGGGAACTATGCACAGTTATTCCTAGATCCCTCTGTTCAACTGCATTCCTCAATTCGCTACCATTTACCGTGTACGTCCTATTTTGATTTGTCCTGCCGAGATGTAGCACCTCACATTTGTCAGCATTAAACTCCATCTGCCATCTTTCAGCCCACTCTTCCAAATGGCCTAAATCTCTCTGTAGACTTTGAAAATCTACTTCATTATCCAGAACACCACCTATCTTAGTATCATCTGCATACTTACTAATCCAATTTACCACACCATCATCCAGATCATTGATGTACATGACAAACAACAGTGGACCCAACACAGACCCCTGAGGCACCCCACTAGTCACCGGCCTCCAACCTGACAAAAAAAGCCATCCACCATTACTCTCTGGCATCTCCCATTCAGCCACTGTTGAATCCATCTTGCTACTCCACCATTAATACCCAAAAATTGAATCTTCTTAACCAACCTTCCATGAGGAACCTTGTCAAAGGCCTTACTGAAGTCCATATAGACAACATCCACTGCTTTACCCTCATCAATTTCCCTAGTAACCTCTTCGAAAAATTCAAGAAGATTAGTCAAGCATGACCTTCCAGGCACAAATCCATGTTGACTGTTCCTAATCAGACCCTGCTTATCCAGATGCTTATATATATTATCTTTAAGTATCCTTTCCATTAATTTGCCCACCACTGACGTCAAGCTAACAGGTCTATAATTGCTAGGTTTACTCTTCGAACCCTTTTTAAACAACGGAACAACATGCGCAGTACGCCAATCCTCCGGCACTATTCCCGTTTCTAGTGACATTTGAAATATTTCTGTCATAGCCACTGCTATTTCTACACTAACTTCCCTCAAGGACCTGGAGACTTATCCGTTTTCATATTTTTCAAAAGTGTCAGCACCTCCTCTTCTTTGAATCTCACAGTTTCCATTGCTACTCTGCTTGTTTCCCTTACATCACATAATTCCATATCCTTCTCCTTCGTGAATACCGAAGAAAAGAAATTGTTCAATATCTCCCCCATCTCTTTTGGCTCTGCAGATAGCTGTCCACTCTGACTCTCTAATGGACCAATTTTATTCCTTGTTATCCTTTTGCTATTAATATAGCTGTAGAAACCCTTTGGATTTACTTTCACCTTACTTGCCAAAGCAACCTCATATCTTCTTTTAGCTTTTCTAATTTCTTTCTTAATATTCTTTTTACATTCTTTATACTCCTCAAGCACCTCATTTACTCCATGCTGCCTATAATTATTGTAGATCTCTCTCTTTTTCCGAACCAAGTGTCCAATTTCCCTTGAAAACCATGGCTCTTTCCATTTTTTACTATTTCCTTTAAACCGAACAGGGACATAAAGATTCTGTACTCCTAAAATTTCACCCTTAAATGTCCTCCATTTTTCTTCTACATCCTTCCCATAAAACAACATGTCCCAATTCACTCCTTTTAAATCCTTTCGCATCTCCTCAAAGTTAGCCTTTCTCCAAACAAAAATCTCAACCCTAGGTCCAGTTCTGACCCTCTCCATAATTATATTGAAACTAATGGTATTGTGATCACTGGACCCGAAGTGCTCCCCGACGCATACCTCCGCCACCTGCCCTGTCTCATTTCCTAACAGGAGGTCCAGCACTGCCCCTTCTCTAGTAGGTACCTCTATGTATTGCTGCAAAAAACTATCTTGCACACATTTTACAAACTCCAAACCATCCAGCCCTTTTACAGAATGTGTTTCCCAGTCTATGTGTGGAAAATTGAAATCTCCCACAATCACTACCTTGTGCTTACTACTAATATCTGCTATCTCCTTACATATTTGCTCTTCCAATTCTCGCTCCCCATTTGCTCCCCCTATAATACACCCCTATAAGTGTTGCTACACCTTTCCCATTTCTCAGTTCCACCCAAATAGCCTCCCTAGACGAGCCCTCTAATCTATCCTGCCAAAGCACTGCTGTAATATCTTCCTTGACAAGCAATGCAACACCCCCACCTCTTGCCCCTCCAATTCTATCACCCCTGAAGCAACGAAATCCTGGAATATTTATTTGCCAATCACAGCCCTCCTGCAACCATGTTTCACTGATAGCCACAACATCATATTCCAGGTGTCAATCCAGGCTCTAAGCTCATCCACCTTTCTTACAATGCTCCTAGCATTAAAATATACACATTTAAGAAACCCACCACCACTTATTCTCTGTTTATTATCTTTTTCTTCTTTCTCCCCTACATTTTGGGTCCGAGTGCTTCCCTTCTCTGCCTCCTGCCTCCCACATTTTCCACTAGCTTTCTCTATTTGAGTCCCTCCCCCCAACCGTTCTAGTTTAAAGTCTCCCCAGTAGCCTTTGCAAATCTCCCCGCCAGGATATTGGTCCCCCTCGGGTTCAAGTGCAACCCGTCCTTTCTGTACAGGTCACACCTTCCCCAAAAGAGGTCCCAATGATCCAGAAATTTGAATCCCTGCCCGCTGCACCAGTTCCTCAGACACGCATTTATCCTCCACCTCACTCCATTCCTACTCTCACCGTCGCGTGGCACAGGTAGTAATCCTGAGATTGTTACCTTTGTAGTCCTTCTCCTTAACTCTCCTCCCAACTCCCTAAATTCTCCTTTCAAGACCTCTTCTCTTTTTCTACCTATGTCATTGGTACCTATATGTACAACCTCAGGCTCCTCTCCCTCCGATTTCAGGATATCTTGGACGTGTTCAGACACATCCCTGACCCTGGCACCAGGGAGGCAAACTACCATCCGGGTCTCCTGACTGCGTCCACAGAATCGCCTATCCGACCCCCTAACCCACTAGTCACTGCCTGCCATTGTGAAAAGGACCCGTTTACTCCTACTCTTTGCTTCCTGTTTGCCAGCCAGTTCTCTATCCACATCAATACTGAACCCCCAATACCGTGTGATTTATGTTTGTATCCTAATCTCTTATGTGGTACCTTGTTGAAAGCCTTCTGAAATTCCAGATACAACACATCCACTGGTTCTCCCCTATCCACTCTACTCGTTACATCCTCGAAAAATTCTATAAGATTCGTCAGACGCGATTTACCTTTCGTAAATCCATGCTGACTTTGTCCAATGATTTCACCACTTTCCAAATGTGCTGCTATCCCATCTTTAATAACTGACTCTAGCAGTTTCCCCACTACCGATGTTAGACTAACTGGTCTGTAATTCCCCGTTTTCTCTCTCCCTCCCTTCTTAAAAAGTGGGGTTACGTTTGCTACCCTCCAATCCTCAGGAACTACTCCAGAATCTAAAGCGTTGTGAAAAATTATCACTAATGCATCCACTATTTCTGGAGCTACTTCCTTAAATACTCTGGGATGCAGCCTATCTGGCCCTGGTGATTTATCGGCCTTTAATCCATTCAATTTACCCAACACCACTTCCCGACTAACCTGGATTTCACTCAGTTCCTCCATCTCCTTTGACCCGCGGCCCCCTGCTATTTCCGGCAGTTTATTTATGCTTCCTTAGTGAAGACGGAACCAAAGTAGTTATTCAATTGGTCCGCCATATCCTTGTTCCCCATGATCAATTTACCTGTTTCTGACTGCAAGGGACCTACATTTGTTTTAGCTAATCTCTTTCTCTTCACATATCTATAAAAACTTTTGCAGTCAGTTTTTTTGTTCCCTGCCAATTTCCTTTCATAATCTATTTTCCCTTTTCTAATTAAGCCCTTTGTCCTCCTCTGCTGGTCTCTGAATTTCTCCCAGTCCTCTGGTATGCTGCTTTTTCTGGCTAATTTGTACGCATCATCTTTTGCTTTGATACTATCCCTGATTTCCCTTGTTATCCACGGATGCACTACCTTCCCTGATTTATTCTTTTGCTAAACTGGGATGAACAATTTTTGTAGTTCATCCATGCAGTCTTTAAATGCCTTCCATTGCATATCCACCGTCAACCCTTTTAGAACTAATTGCCAGTCAATCTTGGCCAATTCACGTCTCATACCCTCAAAGTTACCTTTCTTTAAGTTCAGAACCGTTGTTTCTGAATTAACAATGTCACTCTCCATCCTAATGAAGAACTCAACCATATTATGGTCACTCTTCCCCAAGGGGGCACGCACAACAAGACTGCTAACTAACCCTTCCTCATTACTCAATACCCAGTCTAGAATAGCCTGCTCTCTCGTTGGTTCCTCTACATGTTGGTTTAGATAACTATCCCGCATACATTCCAAGAAATCCTCTTCCTCAGCACCCCTGCATATTTGATTCACCCAATCTATATGTAGATTGAAGTCACCCATTATAACTGTTTTGCCTTTGTTGCACGCATTTCTAATTTCCTGTTTGATGCCATCCCCAACTTCACTACTACTGCTAGGTGGCCTGTACACAACACCCACCAGCGTTTTCTGCCCCTTAGTGTTTCGCAGCTCTACCCATACCGATTCCACATCCTCCAAGCTAATGTCCTTCCTTTCCACTGTGTTAATCTCCTCTCTAACCAGCAACGCTACCCCACCTCCTTTTCCTTTCTCTCTATCCCTCCTGAATATTGAATATCCCTGGATGTTCAGCTCCCAGCCTTGGTCACCCTGGAGCCATGTCTCCGTGATCCCAACTATATCATAATCATTAATTGCTATCTGCACATTCAACTCATCCACCTTATTACGAATGCTCCTTGCATTGAGACACAAAGCCTTCAGGCTTGTTTTTACAACGCTCTTACCCCTTATACAATTATGTTGAAAAGTGGCCCTTTTTGATTTTTGCCCTGGATTTGTCTGCCTGCCACTTTTACTTTTCACCTTGCTACCTATTGCTTCCGCCCGCATTTTACACCCCTCTGTTTCTCTGCTCACCCATTTAAGAACCCCACCACCTCTTATTCTCTGTTTATTATTTTCTTCTTTCCCCCATACATGTTGGGTCTGAGTCCTTCTCTGCCTCCTGCCTCACACACTGTCTAATAGCATTCTCTATTTGAGTCCCTCCCCCCAACCATTCTAGTTTAAAGTCTCCCCAGTAGCCTTTGCAGATCTCCCCGCCAGGATATCGGTCCCCCTCAGGTTCAAGTGCAACCCATCCTTTTTGTACAGGTCGAACCTTCCACAAAAGAGGTCCCAATGATCCAGAAATTTGAATCCCTGCCTTCTGCACCAGTCCTTCAGCCACGCATTTATCCTCCACCTCGCTCCAGACTGTAGGCTTTTAGAGCGGTCATATAAAAAACACCTTGCATAACGTTAGTGAACAGTGGGTGAATAGCCAATCATTTATTGTCCCACTTATTGAATTATAAAGAATGACAAAACAGCAGAAGCAGTGTTAATTGTGCTATCACATAATCGCTTCTCTAAGCCCAAACTGAAAGCAACACAAACCTCTGTTATTTCCGTTTAAAATTAACTCATATATCTTGTTCACAAACTTCCCATACAATTGCGGAGATCTAGCTGCCCAAGAGAAAAGGCTGCACCAGCTCATGACTTCGAGTAAATAGGAGCTTCTTTAGCCGCCTTACCATGGCATGAATGAATAGGCAAAGTTGGCACAATTAAGTTTCATGTTGCCTCATCCTTAATATCATAAGAGGCATCTACTGATAAACCCCTAAGTCTTATTAGCTGCAAATTTTGCATGTTATCTAAAACTTGATGACACAATGCCCTTTGATCTGAGTAGGGCAGCATTAACTTCCACCACTGGCTTTGTTATCAAACACCAAATATATCTGTGCCTCTTGTGTATAGATATGGCAAAGTATGCATCTTCCAGATCGATTCTCTGAATCAGCTAAATTGCTGAAAGCCAATCATCCATCTCAAACTGGGTAACCAAACACATGATCAGATTAGCCAAATCCTAACCTGATTTGGCATGCTCCATGTTCCGACAAGCTTGAGAAATATCAGAAATATACCCTTTGTTCTTGGGCAGACTACTCATCCTCTGTGAGATGTCACTGATTTCACTTGGAACCACTGTTCCTCTATTGACCATACGGACGGAAATTTCTTGGCTTCTCTTGCCACGGAGGATGCATTATCTAGTTATTCATTCAATTCACTGATAACATATAATCAGAACCTTATGACTAGAGCTGAAACACCGTATCCACTTGATGTGGTAATACGAGTTCCCTGTCAACTCTTGACTATTAGAGTCTCCACGAATCCTCAGCGTTCTTCCTCAGAGTGGAAATTAGCCTAATGCAAGCCTGAACCAGGAATTGCTTTGCAGTCCTCTGACTGAAACCACCTGTCTGAGTCACCAGTGTGCGCAACACAATCTCTTCAACCAGCCACTCAATCAGGAATACTGGTATTGAGAGCCTACAGATTATTATATATACCTTTTTGATTCACAACATGAACCCGCAGGTCAGATAAAATTCTATATGCCAGACCGGCTTCCTGCTAGTAGCTACCTATCCCAGAGAGGATGGCAATGATGTTTTCAACGAACTGGCAACTCCACTAACTGAGCAGAATTTTAATCATGTGTTGAGGGAGACTTCAACTACTTCACTCTACTGAGCTGCCTGATAATCTCAATCACAGATGTTGAGGCAGTATGACCCATATGGCCAGCCAGTTCCAGGATGGTCAACCCTGAACCAAGATAACCAAGCTGTTCCTATTTGGAAATTACATAGGTTAGTATGCAAGGCACCCTGCCAATGTCTCTGCATCAATCTGTCTACTCCAGAGACAGTGAAAAGATACCAGACAGCCCATGTTGCCAATAAATCCAAACCTAGGCCGACAGACTGCTCCATTTCGGAGTTTTACGGAGGTAAATAAAGAGACCTTACCTGCCAGCGTCTCTGAACCCGGGTCGACCTGCTTGTTGGAGCTTCAGCGAAGTTCCATTTGCAGACCCTGTCTGACCACATCTTCAGCCCCATGCTTGCCAACAGCTCGTTTCCAGAGCTCAAAAGTGATATTGCTGTGCAAGGCACGCCTGCCAGCATTCCTGAGCCGAATGGGACAGACTATTTCTTCGACCTTCAGGCCTTGCTGGAGCTTTATTGTGCAGGCCACGCTAACAGTTTATTCCCAATGGTAGCATTGACTATGGGAACATCCAAGGTTTTGCAATTTCCCGGACTGTGATACCTCCCAGCCGTTTCCAGCATAACATCTTCCTTCAGCTGGTGTGATGTAAGGTAGCTGATGCTGCTGGCCAACTCCTCTTGTAGTGGCTTGCCCGTCCCCGAGGGAACAGCAAATTTAGAGGCAAAAGCAGGCAGCTCTTCCTTATGCGACTCCCGCATATCATGCATTAAAGCATGGGATTCAGGCACATACTCATATTCGGAGTCAGCTCCAGAATGATCTCTGACACTCCCCTCATCCGAGTGGGAGGAATATTGCAACCCTGAACCAGGTGTTGCCACAGGCAATTGGCTCGAACTGCCTGTGCATGCCTCCGTAAGACAGAGCACATTTTGTGCCACCATCTGTTCCATCAGATGTTCCAATTGAGACAAACGGCCAATCACATCTGCCATAGATGTGGGGACAGAATCCTCTTGTCCCGAATCGTCCGACAGGACTTGTCTCACAGACTTGGCTTTGGCTTTTCCCCGACTCGGGGTTGCCCAGCTGCTCCCTCTAGGAGCCGAATCGGAACTAGCTGTGCAGACCAGCGCTGCCAGCGACTCCGAAGTGGAAACGGATGGCCGTCGGCTTTTCGCACTGCCGCGGTCCTCTGCTGCTGGTTGCTCAGCAGCCCCTTTAAATATTTGTTTGTTTGCTTATTCATTTATTTATTGTACTTACCAGACAGGTTGCGCCTGCTAGTGACTCTGAGTCCTTGCTCCCTTCTGGAGCCTCAACGGAGTATTTCAGGGGAGGAAGTAGAGCGCAACCCTGAACCAGGTGTTGCTTCCTCAGGCCTCTGGCCCCCATATGACCCAGTCGAGCCGGCATCATAATCGGAGTCACCTCTCTCCGATACTCCCCTTGACAGAGTGGGATAAATACTGCCACCCTGCCAGGTGTTGCCACAGGCATATGGCTGCAGCCGCCTGTTAATGCCTCCGGTGCATGGAGCATATTTTGTTCACATGATTAAAATGAAGCATGAAATCCATTAGTTCAGGGATTCGATTGCTTTATCGATATCCACATAGTTGGAGTTACTTATGAAAGAATCTCCAACAGTCCCCTCTACTGAGCGGAAATTATCATGACGCAACCCTGAACCAGATGTTGCTCCCACAGGTGTCTGACAGACACAGCTCAAAAAGCTTCCTAAGCCAGGAGCTCCCTTCTGGAGCCTCAACGGAGTTTCTAAGGGGAGGAAATAGAACGCAATCCTGAATCAGGTGTTGCCTCCTCAGGCCTCTGGCTGACTCCCTTTCGGAGCATCAATCTGTACAGGCATTGCCCATGAGATGCTCCGAACAGCCTCCTGCTCCAGTGGAGCCCCATTCTGCCACGAAAGTCACAAACGTGACCCCCACAGCGAATGCTGACCTGGCAGCTGAGCTTCCATGGCGGTCGCTATCCTGGCTGCGGCTATTTTTAAAACCCCCGGCTGCTGCTAATCCTTTGCAGCGGTCACTGACCTGGCTGCACCGGCAGCCGCAATTTTGCATCCCGCCAGCTCCTTACGGAGCCTCCACGGCAGCCTCCAAATCTGTCCGCCTGCTCCCGTTCGGAGCTCCAACTGCGGCAGCTGCACAAACTGCGCCCGTCAGCTACTCCGGGCCCGCTGTACCGCAGCGGCCTGTTCCTGAAAACAAAATTGGCTTACCTGCCAAGAGCAGTTTCGAACTGCTCCGATTCCCGCGCCATGCGTCGACGTATTGACGCGCATGCGGGCTGGCGGGCTCTTCACATAGTCACTCACGTGACTTCGAAATAAAATGAGCCATGCCTGCATAGTTGGGGCTATGGGTGAGTGGTGGAATATTGCGTTGGGGAAACAGGTTGCGTTGGGGGAACGGGTGAGTGGTGCAATATTGCATTGGGAGAACAGGGCCCTACGGGTCCCACTTGGTCTAGTATATTACTAAAACTCTCATCTTGTTTGTTTGGATGTCTGCCTGTGAGTGAGTGAGATCCTGAAATTACGGCAAAACGATACATGATAGTGCTACAACGTTTGCACCACCTTACTCACAATTGTCTTGTGGTGTGTTTTCATCAAGTTTCGTTCAAATTGATGTTATATTTTACAAGTTATTCATATTTTCAAATTTACAAAATCCAGTTTGAGAAAGAATGACTTGAACACTGCAGTATCAGTTGCTGGCAGTTACAGCTATGACGTCACAATGGAATCTCATTTACATAAACTGCCCATGAACAGTGCTCCACCCGACAATGACATCACAATGGGATCTCATTTACATAAACTGCCCATCAACAGTCTTCCACCCAGTGCAATGAGAGATTTGTTACATTGTTGCAAGGAGAGGGAGGGAGTGGGGAAGGGGAGGAAGGCAAATGTTATTTTAAACATTGTGTTTAGTGGGGGAGTGCGATAGGGAGAGGTGAGGAGTGGGGGAGCAGGGAGAGGAGAGAGAAGAGGGAGGATGAAGAGGAGGGGCAGGGAGTGTTGGGGGCTATGGGTTGTGGAAACGGGTTGCGTTGGGGAACGGGTGAGTGGTGGAATATTACGTTGGGGGAACGGGGCCCAACGGATCCCACTTGGTCTAGTATTCATTAAATGTGGGATAAACACAGAGTTTCAGAAGCTACCAATATAATGGTCTGCAACAGTTAATATTTATTTAACAATTCACTGAAAATCAAAACAATATGACATTGATAAAAAAAATTGCCCCAAACATTGAGTGTTTGTTTTCCTTATCAGCTCCTGTCTGGTGTACTTTTATATTTTAAGATAATAAGTTTAATCTAATTGAGAAAAATCTTATTTTCTTAAAGTGAGATCAATATTGACAAAAGCATACATCACAGATCATACGCAATAACACTGTTACTGTCTCTTCATCACTTCCAACATTTAGACGACAGAGATCCTGACAGAGAGAATTCCACCACCGCCTTTCAGTCCTCTCATTTCCAGACATACTTTCAACATTTTCTTCTCCCGCAAATCCGCTACAAGAGTTTGTTGATTGCAGCTTCTGGAATATCACAGCAGCAGACACTGTTAAAAACAATGGAATGATAACATAAATATGAAAGTGTCATTTAAGAGGCATTTAGATAGGCACGTGGAAGTGCAGGGAATAGAGGGATATGGATCATATACAGACAGAGCAGATCAGTTTAACTGGGCATCATATTCAGCACAAACATTGTGGGTCAAGGGCCCGTTCCTGTGTTATACTGTTCTATGTTCCATGTCCTATCACTTTCCTTCTCATGTCAGGCTACAGGTCAGTAGCTCCCTATGTTCTCACTTCCTCATTTCTTAAGGACTGGAGCTCAATTTGGTACCTTCTAATTTGCAGGTACAATTCTGGAATCTGTCTGTTGATAACCAGAGTATCCAATATTTCCATAGGCAGTTCTTCAAATTCAGTACAAATTCCACTTATTTTGTCTGTCAGGGAGCAACATTTAACCTTGCAGACCCTTTCCATTTCACATACCTACAACATCGCTCAGTCCGTTTTTATGTTTTTACTCTGGATTTAATCATTTTTTCTGGAAAATAGTGATGAGAGGGTAAGTGATGAGAAGCAGAGAGTGAAGGCAGAAAGGGAGGGTAAATGGTGGAAGGAATGAAGTGACAATAAGGGAAAGTGGTGAATAAAAGGGGTGTGTGTGTGTGATAGAGATATAGAGAGACAGAAACCCATCAAGTATAAAAGAGGAATGGGTAATTGCACTCAGAGTTTCACATGACTCTTCAGATCATATGTACTTGGTACATTACCTGAAAACAGTGTACATTTTTGAAGCTGTATAAGCTTTCATTTTGACCAAAGTCGACTTGATCTTTTTGAAAGATTCCATGTCTGCACTGTAAATAAAATATACAATACATTCAATTAAAAATGTAAATAGTTGAAAGTTAGCTTTTGTCTTGATTAGCCATTTGAAGTGACATTGTGTCTCTGACTATTGCAGCCCCATAAATGTAGCAAAACATCCAAAAGCAGAACCCCAAAGCATCTAATGCATGGCTATGTGTGTGCCACAGAGTTAAAGAGCTGTAATTGAGTCAACAAGTCACAGCACAGAAACAAGGCCTTTGGTACTGGATCTGTGGTGGTCATTGAGCACTCATTTAATCCAATCCTACAGTAGCCCTATTTTATTTAACCCTCACCATTCTCTTCAACTCTCCACAAACTCTGCCTCTCTACACACTAGGACCAATTTACAGCAGCTAATTAATCTACCAGACTTTGAAAGCCTGAAGCCAGTCGGAGAGCAGCTATCTTGCTGAAAGCAGGAATAAACTTCAAAAACTTTAAAAAATCGTCAGGAAGAAGTTGAAGAGTTTTTTTCAGCGTTTCTGATTATGGAGGCAGGACGTTAGATCGTAGCAGGCATCTGATTCGGTTTAACTAGAGGTAGTGGCAGTACATACAAGGGGAAGCAAAGCTAGGAAATTGACAGTGGGAGAGCAGCCATCTTGCTGAAAGCAAGGATCAACTTTAAAAGTGCAAGGTACACAAAAATGCTGGAGAAACTCAGCGGGTGCAGCAGCATCTATGCAGCGAAGGAAATAGGCAATGTTTCGGGCCGAAACCCTTCTTCAGACTAATGGGGGGTGGGGAGAAAAAAGGAAAAAGGTGGAGGAGGAGCCCGAGGGCTGAGGGATGGGAGGAGACAGCCCGAGGGCTGATGAAGGGGAGGAGACAGAAAGGGCTAACAAAAATGGGAGAATTCAATGTTCATGCCCCCAGGATGCAGACTACCCAAGCGGAATATGAGGTGCTGTTCCTCCAATTTCCGGTATTGCTCGCTCTGGCCATGGAGGAGGCCCAGGACAGAGAGGTCGGATACGGAATGGGAGGGGGAGTTGAAGTGCTGAGCCACCGGGAGGTCAGGTTGGTTATTGCGGACCGAGCGGAGGTGTTCGGCGAAACGATCGCCAAGCCTCCGCTTGGTCTCACCAATGTAGATCAGCTGACATCTAGAGCAGCGGATGCAATAGATGAGGTTGGAGGAGAACCAGGTGAACCTCTGTCGCACCTGGAACGACTGCTTGGGTCCTTGAATGGAGTCGAGGGGGGAGGTGAAGGGACAAGTGTTGCATCTCTTGCGGTTGCAAGGGAAAGTGCCCGGGGAGGGGGTGGTACGGGAGGGAAGGGAAGAATTGACAAGGGAGTTACGGAGTCAGCGGTCTTTGCGGAAGGCAGACATGGGGGAGATGGGAAGATGTGGCGAGTGGTGGGGTCACGTTGGAGGTGGCGAAACTGACGGAGGATTACTTGTTGTATGTGACGGCTGGTGGGGTGAAAGGTGAGGACTAGGGGGACTCTGCCCTTGTTGCGAGTGGGGGGATGGGGAGAGAGAGCAGTGTTGCGGGGTATGGAAGAGACCCTGGTGCGAGCCTCATCTATGGTGGAGGAGGGGAACCCCCGTTCCCTGATGAATGAGGACATTTCAGATGCCCTGGTGTGGAACGCCTCATCCTGGGAGCAGATGCGGCGTAGACGGAGGAATTGGGAGTAGGGGATGGAGTCCTTACAGGAAGCAGGGAGGGAAGAAGTGTAGTCCAGATAGCCATGTTGCGGAAAAGTACTTGAGGCTTTGGCTCGAGAGGCTTTGGAAAGAAGGGCTGAGGAGAGAGTGCGGACCTGTCAAGCCCAGAGGGCAGCAGCAACAAGCAGGAATGTAAAGAGGAGTTGTCGAATACACAAAGGAGGCATGCAGGGTCACGTCCTGAGCAATTACAAACTAAGCAATTGCAAACGCCTGTGAAGCCATGTTTCCCAAACATTATGGTGACCTGAAATGGGGGGGGGGGGGGGGGGGACTATGTATAAACACAGCTGTAATTTCTACGTGGTGAAACCAAAATGTATAATAATGGCCTTTATTAAAATCTGACAATGTGCACTTTGACCACATGTGATTTTTTTCTATTACAAATCTTAAATTGTAGAGTACAGAGGCAAATTAATAAATGATGGGACTTTGTCCCAAACATCATGAAGGGCACTGTATCTTGGGTTTAAACCAGCATCTGCATTTCCTTCTTACACAAAAATCAGGTTGGTCCAAGAGAGGGAATTAGTAGAGTGCCTACAAGATGATTTCTTGGAGCAGCTTGTAGTTAAGCCTACTGGGGAAAAGGCAATTCTGGATTTGGTGTTGTGTAATGAACTGGATTTGATTGGGGATCTTAAGGCAAAAGAACCACTCGGAGTTAGTGACTACAATATGATAATATTTAACCTGCAATTTGGGATAAGACTAAATCAGAAGTGTCAGTATTACTGTTGAGTAAAGGTAACTATAGAGGCATCAGGGAGGAGCTAGCTAAAGTTG
Organism: Malacoraja senta; assembly: GCA_038087875.1. Classification (NCBI taxonomy): domain Eukaryota; kingdom Metazoa; phylum Chordata; class Chondrichthyes; order Rajiformes; family Rajidae; genus Malacoraja; species Malacoraja senta. The sequence goes on from JAXLNO010003318.1 coordinate 258,919, forward strand.
ATTGGAAAGGTATCCTAGCAGGAATGATGGTGGAAAAGTAATGGCAGGAATTTCTGGGAATCATTCGGAAGACGCAGGATCTTTTCATTCCAAAGAGGAAGAAAGATTATAAGGGGAGAATGAGGCGACTGTCGCTGACAATGGAAGTCACAGACAGCATAAAACTAAGAGAGAAGACGTATAACATTGCAAAGAATAGTGGAAAGTGAGAGGAAGGACATTCTTGTGATTGAGGAAGTGCAGCGTAGGTTCACGAGATTGATCCCCGGGATGGCGGGACTGTCATATGAGGAAAGATTGAAAAGACTAGGCTTGTATTCACTGGAGTTTAGAAGGATGAGGTGGGATCTTATAGAAACATATAAAGTTATAAAAGGACTGGACAAGCTAGGTGCAGGAAAAATGTTCCCAATGTTGGGCACGTCCAGAACCAAGGTCCACAATCTCAGAATAAAGGGGAGGCCATTTAAGACTGAGGTGAGAAAAAACGTTTTCACCCAGAGAGTTGTGAATTTGTGGAATTCCCTGCCACAGAGGGCAGTGGAGGCCCAATCACTGGATGGATTTAAGATGGAGTTAGATAGAGCTCTAGGGGCTGGTGGAATCAAGGGATATGGGGAGAAGGCAGGCACGGGTTATTGATTGGGGACGATCAGCCATGATCACAATGAATGGCGGTGCTGGCTCGAAGGTCCGAATGGCCTCCTCCTGCACCTATTTTCTATGATTCTATGTTTCTATGATTGTGAAGCTTTTAATAAACAATAGAAGGTAACTAAAAAGGTCATAGAGGGAGCAAAGATGAAATATGAAAGTAAGCTCGTTAATAGTATAAAAGACGACAGCAAACGTTTCTTCAGATATAAAAAGAGGCGGGCGGGCATTGGACAACTTGCAGGGACCGTTGCAGGAGGAGGAGCGGCGTCCGTGTAGGGAGTAGTTAAACAGCGCTGGGCTTTGCTTTCCAGAGGCCCAGGGACCGTTGCAGGAGGAGGAGCGGTGTCCGGGTAGGGAGTAGTTAAACAGCGCGGGGCTTTGCTTTCCAGAGGCCCAGGGACCGTTGAACCCAAAACTGCAACGTTTGATTCAAGTTTCATAAGTGAGGAAGCCGCTGATTGGTGGAAGAGGACTAAGACGAAGCAGCTGATTGGTGTCAGATCCCTGCTGATTTCCTCCACCAGTTTGTATTGTATCCAGGGTAAGGGGGGAGAATGAGGGCCAGGGCAGTTTACTGTTCTGGATGTCAGATGTGGGAGGTCATGGAGTCTGATACCCCTCCAGACGTCCACATCTGTGCCAGGTGCGTCGAGATGGGTTTCTAAGGGACCGTGTTAGGAACCTGGAGCAGCAGCTCGATGACCTCTGTCTGATCAGGGAGAGTGAGGAGGTCATAGAAAGGAGTTATAGGGAGGTGGCCACTCCAAGACCATGGGAGGCAGACAAGTGGGTCACGGTTAGGAAGGGCAAGGGGCAGAGGCAGGGGCTAGTGAGTACCCAGGTGGCTGTACACCTTGAAAATAAGTACGCCTGTTTGAGTACTGTTGGGGGGGACAGCCTTCCTGGGGGTAGCGACAGAGGCCGGGCCTCCGGCACAGAGACCGGCCCTATTGCTCAGAAGGGTAGGGAAAAGAAGAGGAGGGCAATAGTAATAGGGGACTCTATGGTTAGGGGGTCGGATAGGCGATTCTGTGGACGCAGTCAGGAGACCCGGATGGTAGTTTGCCTCCCTGGTGCCAGGGTCAGGGATATGTCTGAACGCGTCCAAGGTATCCTGAAATCGGAGGGAGAGGAGCCTGAGGTTGTGGTACATATAGGTACCAATGACATAGGCAGAAAAAGAGAAGAGGTCCTGAAAGGAGAATTTAGGGAGTTGGGAGGAGAGTTAAGGAGAAGGACCGCAAAGGTAACAATCTCAGGATTACTACCTGTGCCGCGCGACAGTGGGAGTAGGAATGGAATGAGGTGGAGGATAAATGCGTGGCTGAGGAACTGGTGCAGCGGGCAGGGATTCAAATTTCTGGATCATTGGGACCTCTTTTGGGGAAGGTGTGACCTGTACAGAAAGGACGGGTTGCACTTGAACCTGAGGGGGACCAATATCCTGGCGGGGAGATTTGCAAAGGCTACTGGGGAGACTTTAAACTAGAACGGTTGGGGGGAGGGACTCAAATAGAGAAAGCTAGTAGAAAATGTGGGAGGCAGGAGGCAGAGAAGGGAAGCACTCGGACCCAAAATGTAGTGGAGAAAGAAGAAAAAGATAATAAACAGAGAATAAGTGGTGGTGGGTTTCTTAAATGCGTATATTTTAATGCTAGGAGCATTGTAAGAAAGGTGGATGAGCTTAGAGCCTGGATTGACACCTGGAAGTATGATGTTGTGGCGATCAGTGAAACATGGTTGCAGGAGGGCTGTGATTGGAAACTAAATATTCCAGGATTTCATTGCTTCAGGGGTGATAGCATTGGATGGGCAAGAGGTGGGGGTGTTGCATTGCTTGTCAAGGAAAATATTACAGCAGTGCTTTGGCAGGATAGATTAGAGGGCTCTTCTAGGGAGGCTATTTGGGTGGAACTGAGAAATGGGAAAGGGGTAGCAACACTCATAGGGGTGTATTATAGACCGCCAAATGGGGAGCGAGAATTGGAAGAGCAAATATGTAAGGAGATAGCAGATATTAGTAGTAAGCACAAGGTGGTGATTGTGGGAGATTTCAATTTTCCACACATAGACTGGGAAACACATTCTGTAAAAGGGCTGGATGGTTTGGAGTTTGTAAAATGTGTGCAGGATAGTTTTTTGCAGCAATACATAGAGGTACCTACTAGTGAAGGGGCAGTGCTGGACCTCCTGTTAGGAAATGAGACAGGGCAGGTGGCGGAGGTATGCGTTCGGGAGCACCTCGGGTCCAGTGATCACAATACCATTAGTTTCAATATAATTATGGAGAGGGTCAGAACTGGACCTAGGGTTGAGATTTTTGATTGGAGAAAGGCTAACTGAGGAGATGCGAAAGGATTTAAAAGGAGTGAATTGGGACATGTTGTTTTATGGGAAGGATGTAGAAGAGAAATGGAGGACATTTAAAGGTGAATTTTAAAGAGTACAGAATCTTGATGTCCCTGTTCGATTGAAAGGAAATAGTAAAAAATGGAAAGAGCCATGGTTTTCAAGGGAAATTGGACACTAGGTTCGGAAAAAGAGAGATAACTACAATAATTATAGGCAGCATGGAGTAAATGAGGTGCTTGAGGAATATAAAGAATGTAAAAAGAATATTAAGAAATAAATTAGAAAAGCTAAAAGAAGATATGAGGTTGCTTTGGCAAGTAAGGTGAAAGTAAAGCCAAAGGGTTTCTGCAGCTATATTAATAGCAAAAGAATAACAAGGAATAAAATTGGTCCATTAGAGAGTCAGAGTGGACAGCTATCTGCAGAGCCGAAAGAGATGGGGGAGATATTGAACAATTTCTTTTCTTCGGTATTCACCAAGGAGAAGGATATGGAATTATGTGAGGTAAGGGAAACAAGTAGAGTAGCAATGGAAACTATGAGATTCAAAGAAGAGGAGGTGCGGACACTTTTGAAAAATATGAAAACGGATAAGTTTCCAGGTCCTGACAGGATATTCCCTAGGACATTGAGGGAAGTTAGTGTAGAAATAGCAGGGGCTATGACAGAAATATTTCAAATGTCATTAGAAAAGGGAATAGTGCCGGAGGATTGGCGTACTGCGCATGTTGTTCCGTTGTTTAAAAAGGGTTCTAAGAGTAAACCTAGCAATTATAGACCTGTTAGTTTGACGTCAGTGGTGGGCAAATTAATGGAAAGGATACTTAGAGATAATATATATAAGCATAGATACATAGATACATAGAAAATAGGTGCATGAGTAGGCCATTTGGCCCTTCGAGCCTGCACCGCCATTCAATATGATCATGGCTGATCATCCAACTCAGTATCCCGTACCTGCCTTCACTCCATACCCCCTGATCCCTTTAGCCACAAGGGCCACATCTAACTCCCTCTTAAATATAGCCAATGAACTGGCCTCAACTACCCTCTGTGGCAGAGAGTTCCAGAGATTCACCACTCTCTGTGTGAAAAAGTTTTTTCTCATCTCGGTCTTAAAGGATTTCCCCCTTATCCTTAAGCTGTGACCCCTTGTCCTGGACTTCCCCAACATCGGGAACAATCTTCCTGCATCTAGCCTGTCCAACCCCATAAGAATTTTGTACGTTTCTATAAGATCCCCTCTCAATCTCCTAAATTCTAGTGAGTATAAGCCAAGTCTATCCAGTCTTTCTTCATATGAAAGACCTGACATCTGGATAAGCAGGGTCTGATTAGGAACAGTCAACATGGATTTGTGCCTGGAAGGTCTTGTTTGACTAATCTTCTTGAATTTTTTGAAGAGGTTACTAGGGAAATTGATGAGGGTAAAGCAGTGGATGTTGTCTATATGGACTTCAGTAAGGCCTTTGACAAGGTTCCTCATGGAAGGTTGGTTAAGAAGATTCAATTGTTGGGTATTAATGGTGGAGTAGCAAGATGGATTCAACAGTGGCTGAATGGGAGATGCCAGAGAGTAATGGTGGATGGCTGTTTGTCAGGTTGGAGGCCGGTGACTAGTGGGGTGCCTCAGGGGTCTGTGTTGGGTCCACTGTTGTTTGTCATGTACATCAATGATCTGGATGATGGTGTGGAAAATTGGATTAGTAAGCATGCAGATGATACTAAGATAGGTGGTGTTGTGGATAATGAAGTAGATTTTCAAAGTCTACAGAGAGATTTAGGCTATTTGGAAGAGTGGGCTGAAAGATGGCAGATGGAGTTTAATGCTGATAAATGTGAGGTGCTACATCTCGGCAGGACAAATCAAAATAGGACGTACATGGTAAATGGTAGCGAATTGAGGAATGCGGTTGAACAGAGGTATCTAGGAATAACTGTGCATAGTTCCATGAAGGTAGAATCTCATGTAGATAGGGTGGTAAAGAAAGCTTTTGGTGTGCTGGCCTTTATAAATCAGAGCATTGAATATAGAAGTTGGGATGTAATGTTAAAATTGTACAAGGCATTGGTGAGGCCAATTCTGGAGTATGGAGTACAATTTTGGTCGCCTAATTATAGGAAGGATGTCAACAAAATAGAGAGAGTACAGAGGAGATTTACTAGAATGTTGCCTGGGTTTCAGCAACTAAGTTACAGAGAAAGGTTGAACAAGTTAGGTCTTTATTCTTTGGAGCGCAGAAGGTTAAGAGGGGACTTGATAGAGGTCTTTAAAATTATGAGCGGGTTAGACAGAGTTGACGTGGATATGCTTTTCCCATTGAGAGTAGGGAAGATTCAAACAAGGGGACATGACTTGAGACTTAGACTTAGACTTAGACTTAGATTCCTTTATTGTCATTCAGACCTTTCGGTCTGAACAAAATTTCGTTGCCTGCAGTCATACATATAATAAATAACAAAACACACAATAAACACAAATTAACATCCACCACAGTGAGTTCACCAGGCACCTCCTCACTGTGATGGAGGCAAAAGTCTTAAAGTCTCTGTCTCTTCCCTCTTTGTTCTCCCTCTGCGCTGAGGCGATCCAGGCTTCTGACGTTGTGACCCCGCCGGGTGATGGTAAGTCAGGGAATTAAGGGACAGAAGTTTAGGGGTAACATTAGGGGGAACCTTTTTACTCAGAGAGTGGTAGCTGTGTGGAATGAGCTTCCAGTGGAAGTGGTGGAGGCAGGTTCGATTTTATCCTTTAAAAATAGATTGGATGGGTATATGGACGGGAAAGGAATGGAGGGTTATGGTCTGAGTGCAGGTAGATGGGACTAGGGGGTAGTAAAAAAATAAAATAAAATAAATTAAAAAAAATTAAAAAAGTGTTCGGCACGGACTTGAAGGGCCGAGATGGCCTGTTTCCGTGCTGTAATGGTTATATTGTTATATAGCTGTAAAATGATGCTGGAGAAGTGATAATGGGGAATAAAGTACTTTAACACTCCCCAGAGCCCTACCATTTACTGTGTACATCCTGCACTAGTTGAACTTTCCAAAGTGCATCACTTCATACTTGTTTAAGTTAAATTCCATCTCAGATTTAGGTTAGTTTATGGTTATATACAACACTGAGGGAAATTGGAGGCCTGTGACCAGTGGTGTGCCACAAAGCCCAATGTCATACAGCATGAAAACAGGCCCTTTGGCCCATCCTGCTTATGCTGACCAAGATGCCCCAACCACAGCCCTCTTGCCATAGATCAAGGTCCTGCAGTAATTTTTGATAACCATCTTTGCATTCTACCATAACACCCACTTTAGTAACAACCATTTAGAGGGCCTGCATGTGAATTCAAATGCACTAGATTATGGACAAAGCATTGATAGTTCCAATGAAGGGATAAATGCTGGCCTAGATGGCGAATTCTTTGAGCAAAAAAAGCAGTTTTGTACAAATTGAAGAGCAAATCAAAATTACATCTCATCATCATGACTAACACAAATCCTGATATTTCCTTGTTGCCTTTGCATTATTACTTACTTCTCTTCACTGCGAAGATAAAACATAGTCCCACAATGGATATGAAAAGCATCAATGTAGATACAATTGCTACTGCAATATCACCATATGGATAAGTGCACATTCTAACTGCAGAAGCAAAAAAAATAACAGCCTGAGTTATAAGGTCACATGTTCCATGGACACAATATTAAATTTTCAGAAATATTGTAACTTGCTGCACTACAGTAAGATTGTGTCAATGGCAATTAAATTGTAGCATTTTATATCAGTCATAGAGCACGTAAACAGGCCCTCCATGGGCCATGCAAACCAAGATGCCATATATACTTTAGTCCCACCTTTCCATGTTTGGCCCATATCCCTCTCAACCTTTTCTAACCATATACCTGCCCAACTGCTTTTACCTGTTGATGTAGTACCTGCCTCAACTATCTCCTCTGGCAGCTCCTTCCATCGACCCACTGTGTGAAAATGTTGCCCCTCAGGTTCCAATTAAATCTTTGCCCCCTCACCTTAAATCTATGTCTTCTGATTCTTGATTCCGCTACGCTGGGTACAATGCTGGGTACGCTCTGTGGAATCTATTCCCTTCTATTTTTATCTATTATTTATCTATTCCCCTCATGTTCCTTTACACCTCCATGAGGTCACCCCTTTTCATCCTGCACTCGAAGGAATGAAGTCCTACCCTGCCCAACCTCTCCCTATAGCTCAGACCCTCAAGTCCTGGCAACATCCTTGTAAACATTCTCTGCTCTCTTTCCAGCTTAACTACATCTTTCCCATAGCAAGGTGACCAAACGTGAACACAATATTCCAAATCCAGCCTATCTTGTACAACTGTAACTTAACATGTCAACTTCTATGCTTAGTACCCTAACTGAAGAAGGGCAACGTACCAAAAGTCTTTTTGATCACCTGATCTACCTCTGACACCACTTTCAAGGAACTATGTACCTGCACTCCTAGATCCTTCTGCTCAACAATACTCCCAGAGCCTATCCATTCACAGTGAAGGTCCTGCCTTGGTTTGACTTCCCAAAGTGCAACACCTCACGCTTATCTGTATTAAACTCCATTAATCATTCCTCAGTCCACTAACTCAATTGATCCTGATCCTGCGATAATTTTTGATAACCATCCTGTAATTTTTGATAACCAACAATAAACTGACACAATACCAAAAAAGAACTATACTGTGAAGCTGGAGTGAATACTGCACATTTAGAGGGATAGTATTCAGAAAATACTGCACTGTTGGAGGGGCAGTACAGAAAGAACTATCAAAGCTTTGTCCATAATCTTGTGCATTTGAATTCACATGCAGGCCCTCTAAATGGCTGTGACTAAAGTGGGTGTTATGGTAGAATGCAAAGATGGTTATCAAAAATTACAGCTGCTGAATGAATCTGTTCAAATCTGAGATAGATTTATTTGGCAGCCAATGGTGTCAGGGGACGGAAAACCAAGATGGGTGCTGCTAGTCAGTGACGGCCTCATTGAATGAATGTGTTCCTATGTATTATTGTACAATTACTGCTTGACTACAATAGTGCAAGGCTTGGATAGAGAATGGTAAAATGCTTATATAGAGTGGATGTGGAGAGGATGTTTCCACAAGTGGGAGAACCTTGGACTAGAGATCACAGCCTCAGAATTAAAGGACGTTCTTTTAGGAAGGAGATGAGGAGGAATTTCTTCAGTCAGAGAGTGGTGAATCTGTGGAATTATTTGCCACAGGAGGCTGTGGAGGCAAAGTCTATGAATATTTTTAAGGCAGAGTTAGATTCTTGATTAGTACAGGTGGCAGAGGTTGTGGGCAGGAGAATGGGGTTCGGAGAGAGAGATAGGTCAGCCATGATTGAATGGCGAAGTAGACTTGATGGGCTGAATGGCCTAATTCTAATCCTATCAATTATGACCTGATGATCTTATGACTAGTAAATTAAAGTGCCTCAGAACTTTTACATACGTGGGACATAGAACAGCACAAGAACAGGTTCCTTATCAATGAACAACACCAGCAAACTCATGGGCGAGGGCATTGGTTTCTGTCCATTTGTAACCTGTCCTATTGTCTGTGCCGAACATGATGCCAAGACCATCACTTATCTACCTGCACAACACCCATATCCCTCCATTCCCTGCACATACAGATGTCTATCCAAAAGTCTCTTAAATGCCACTATTCTATCTGCTTACGATATATATATATAATCTGCATCAGCCACCACCCCCGGCAGCACGTTCCAGGCACTCACCGCCCACTGTGTAAAAAACCTGCCCCACGCATCTCCTTTAAACTTTGCCCCTTTCACCTTAAAGCTGTGCCCTCTAGTATTTGATTATTCCATCCTGGGAAAAAAAATTCTGACTGTCTTCCCTATTTATGCGTCTCATAATTTTATATACTTCTATTAGGTATCCCCGCAACCTCCGGCATTCCAGAGAAAACACTCCATCTGTACAACCTCTCCATGAAGCGAATACCCCCTAATCCACGCATCATTCAGTCTGAAGGAGGGTTCCAACCTGAAACATCACCCATTCATTCTCTCCAGAGATGCTGCCTGTCCCGCTGAGTTACTCCAGCATTATGTTGCTATATTTCTGGTAAACCTCCGTCTCTGCCCTTTCCAAAGCCTCCACATCCTCTCTGTAATAGGGCGACCAGAACTGCACACAAATACTCCAAATGCGGCCTAAGCAAAGTGCTATAAAGCTGCATGGTGACACCCTGACTCTGATACTCCAACCTATCAAGGCAAGCATATCGTACGCTTTCTTCACCACTCTCTTCTCGTTTTGTCGTTTTCAGGGAGTTATGGACGTGGACCCCAAGATCCCTCTATATGTAAATGTTGTTAAGCATCATGTAATTAATTGTATATTTTCCCCTCACATATGACCTCCCAAAGTGCACCTCACACTTGCTTGGATTAAACTCTATCTGCCATTTCTCCACCCATTTCTGTAGCTGATCTAAATCTCGCTGTATATTTTGATGGCCTTCCTCACTGCAAACTTACTAACCAGCCAGTTTTCGTTTATATATATCACAAACACCAGCGGTCCCAGCGCAGATCCCTGCAGAACTCCACTAGCCATAGACCCCCAGCCTGCATATTGTTCTTCCACTACAACCCTCTGTCTTTGATCAGTAGGCCAGTTCCGAATCTATATGACCAAGTCATTATTAATCTTCTGGATCATGGGAGACTTTATCAAATGCCTTACTAAAATCTATGTAGACAACATCCACCTCCCTACCCTCATCGATCACCTTTGTCACCTTCTCAGAAAACTCAATCAAGTTAGTAAGATACAACCTGCCACGTATAAAGCCGTGACTGTCCCAAATAAACCCATTCTCTTCTAAAATAGGAGTTGTGTTTTGTGTATTTTTTTTAATGACTGTTGGCAGATCAATTTCCCCGCTGGGATAAATAAATAAAGTTCTGTCGTATCGTAAATCCTATCTCAAATAATCCTCTCCAATAGTTTCTCCACCACTGAACTGAGGTTCACTGGCGTATAATTTCCTGGATTCTCTCTACTTCCCTTCTTAAATAAAGGAACAACATTAGCTACTCTCCAATCCTCCAGGAACTCGGCTGTGGCTAGCTGCAAAGATGCAAAGTTATTTTACAAGTCTTCCACAATCTCTGCTCTTGCCTCCCATCAGGTTCTGGGGATTTATCCACCTTAATGCTCTTCAGCAACCCTAACATCTCCTCCTTCTTAATCTCAAACTGCCCTTGAATATTAGTATTCTCCCCACTGATCTCACTGTCCTTCTCCTTAATGAAAACAGATGAAAAGTACTCATTTAGTACCATGCCTATATCCCTCGACTCCAAGCACAAATTCCCTCCTTTATCCTTGAGCTATCGTACCTTCTTCCTGGTTATCCTATTGTTTTTAATTTAGGTATATAAAGCTTTAATCTAACTCTCTGAAGCCATTTTGTGACCTCATGACCCTTCTAATAGCCCACTTTAGATTAAGTGTTCGGAATTTGGGGGGGGGGGGGGGCGGTGACCTTTGGGAAATGAAAGACACCATAGATACTGGAATCCTGAGCAAAGAACAAAGTGTGGAGGAACGTAGCATGTGACGCATCATCTATGCAGGGAATGGACAGAAAGCTCTAGGTTGGGATCCTTCTTCAGACTGATCTTTGGGACTTAAGACATAATCCATCATCTCTTGAATTGCAGATTCATGTTCCTATGTCTTGTGAGGAAGTTGATGGTTCATTTTTTTTTAAATGGTCAGACTTGATGAATTAAACGCAGTTTTAACTTCAGACTCTGGATACGTTCCCATCACAAAACATCTGTCCATTTCCCTCCACAGATATGCCTGACTCGCTGAGTTCCTCCAGCTATCTGTATCTTGGCACAGCTTTAAGCTTGTCCACGATTGACTGGAGTCTTCAGTTTCATAACCTGCATAAACAACTTTCAGGCAGCCAAGACATTCTGGCCTTTCATCAATTTTATTCTCACTATGACGTGGCAGTCCTGGGATCAGCCCTTTGGAAAATGCCTAAAGCTGCAGCTATCCAAAGCAAAGTATTTTGTATTGGAACAGTCGAATGTGAGCATTAATTGTTAACTATCCCTTTGGAACAGTCGAATGGGAGCATTAATTGTTAATTATCCCTTTTAACTTGCCTGTAAGGGTTAAGGATCACAAAACATGTCCTACTGGGACATGAATCATCAATTGGAGTAAGAGCTATCTGTTTACAATGAGTAAGAGCTATCTGTCTATTTTTGCTTTTCCACTGATCCCAATGATGCCACCTTCTTTTCTATACAGGATCAGTCCAATCAGTAATCTTAACTTTTTCAACGATACCTCCTTCCTGTCACTTCTTCAACCCTTCCCTACCTTTTTTCTTCAGTTGCACTCTAAAGAGCTGAGGTGTAGAATCCTCCTTCAGCTGTATCTTGGCTTCTATAGCCTGCATGCATCATGAAACACCCGAAGCACCCAATGAATATGGCTGATATAGTCTGTTTCTTCATGCACTTGATATCTCCCCAATCTAGCTTTATCCTTCATACTTAGTGCAGACTATGAAACTGGATTTTTGTGCTGGAAGATCAGAAGAGGAATATTCTCATATAACAATCAACTTGATTTGTCTGCCATGAAGGTAGACAAAGGCCAGTATCTTCTAGAGATGCACTGCACTACCTAACGAAACATGCTGAAATGTCTGGCCACACATAACTAATACTACAGTAGGCAAATAAATGCTGGAGAAACTCAGCGGGTGAGGCAGCATCCATGGAGAGAAGGAATTGGCGACATTTCGGGTCGAGACCCTTCTTCAGACTGATGTCGGGGGGGAGGCGGGAAAAAGAAAGGAAGTAGGCGGAGACAGTAGGACTTGTGGGAGAACTGGGAAGGTCAGCGTAGACTCCCATTCCCACTCTGACCTTTCTGTCCTTGACCTCCTCCATTGTCAGAGTAAGGCCCAGCGCAAATTGGAGGAACAGCACCTCATATTTTGCTTGGTTAGTTTTACACCCCAGCAGTATGAACATTGACTTCTCTAATTTTAGATAGCCCTTGCTTTCTCCCTCCTTCCCTGCCCCCTTCCCAGTTCTCCCACAAGTCCCACTGTCTCTGCCTACTCCCTTTCTTTTTCCTGCCCCCCAACATGAAGAAGGTCTCGATCTGAAACGTCGCCAATTCCTTCTCTCCATCGATGCTGCCTCACTCGCTGAGTTTCTCCAGCATTTTTTGTCCACCTTCGATTTTTCCAGCATCTGCAGTTCTTTCTTAAACTAATACTACAGTGTTAACTTCCGTTGATGCTCTCTTCACTTCAATGCGTACTAATGAACAAAAAAGTTCAGCAGCCTTTGGAGTGAGTATAAACAATCAATAAGATCCATTCAGGTCTCTAACTTCTTCATCCAGTTCAGCTGCACAATGTCTCCTCTATTCTTCCCAAAAGTAAGACATTGCTCATTTGCATGAATTTACTATGGCCTTGTCTTGCTTTCAAGTAAACTGATGATATATGTTCCTTGATTTCATAATTAAGGAATCTTCATCCTGGCACTCTTATCCTTCAATGCCAAAATGATAGCACCTCCCCTTCATGTAATTCTTTCTTCTTCTGGAACACACTGAAGCATTTGGACACAATGTGCGGCTGCAAATCCTATTGGCTGTTTGAAATTCAGTTCCTTATCAATGAACAACACTAGCAAATGCATGGGCAAGGGCATTGGTTTCTGTGCAGTTGTAACCTGTCCTGTTTGTACAGACCTACCTTCTCCAGAATTAGTCCTAGTGCCCCAGGCTCCAAATCCCTCCATCCTGCACACCTTTAACAGCCATGTATTCAGCTGATCTATTGTCAAGTACCTTTATCATGAGTGCATGGCAGTCGGTAATCATGAGATTACTACCTTTAAGATACTGCTTTCCAATTTGGCTATTAACTCTTTAAATTCATATTGTAGCACTTTTTCCATAGCTTCCTGAAAGTGACCAGGGTGAAAATGTCAAAGACGAGAGGGCATAGCTTTAAGGTTTAGAGGGGCAAAGATTAAAGGATATGTGAGAGTTCTTTAATCAAGGTCCTGAACAGATATATCTGAGGACTCTGTGATATAGCCAGAGATGAAATTGCAGGAGCCTTGGCTGAGATTTAAGAGTCATCATTAAATACAGGTGAGGTGCTGGAAGACTGGAGGGTGGCAAATGTTGTGCATCTATTCAAGAAGGGCTGCAGGGAAAAGCCTGGGAACTACAGGCCAGGGAGCCTGACATCTCTAGTTGGAAAGTTACTAGAGAGTATTTTGAGGGATACAAGATATATGCATTTAGATGAACAAGGGCTGATTAGGGATAGTCAGCATGGGTTTGTATGTGGGAGATAGTGTCTCACAAATCCGAGTGACTCTTTTGTAGATATGACCAAAAAGGTAGATGAGGGCAGAGCTGTAGATGTTCTGTACATGGATTTTAGTAAGGCATTCGACAAGGTTCCGCATGGTAGGCTGCTCTGGAAGGATAGATCGCATGGGATCCAATGACAGATAGCTGAATGGATAACAAATTGGCTTCATGGAAGGAAGTAGAGGGTGATGGTGGAAAGTTGCTTTTAGACCAGTGGTGTGCCTCAGGGTTCGGTGCTGGACCCATTCCTGTTTGTCATCTATAGCAATGATTTAGATGAGAACATACATGGTATGATTAGCAAGTTTGCAGATGACACTAAAGTAGTTGGTATTGTAGATAGTGAAGATGGTTGTCCAAAATTGCAGCAGGATCTTAATCGGTTGGGCAGGTGGGCTGAGCAATGGTTGATGGAATTTAATACACAGAAATGTGAGGTGTTGCATTTTGGGAAGTGCAACATGGGCATGAGCACCACACAGTGAATGGGGAGTGTTGTAAAGCATAGGCATCTACGAGAGCAGGTACATGGATCCTTGAAAGTGGCAGAAGATAGGGTGGTCAAAAAGGCTTTTAAAGTATGATGTTCAATTTTGGGCACCATGGTGTAGGAAGGATGTTTTCAAGCTAGAAAGGATACAAAGACGATTTACGAAGATGTTGCCTGGACTTGAGGGCCTGAGGAATAGGGGGAGGTTGAGCAGGTTAGGACACTATTCCTTGGAGCGCAGGAGGATGAGGGGTGATCTTATAGAGGTGTACAAAATGTTGAGAGGGATAGATTGGGTCCAGTCTCTTACCCAGAGAAGGGGAATCGAGAACCAGAGGACATAGGTTTAAGGTGAGGGGGGAAAGATTTAATAGGAACCTGAGGGGTTACTTTTTTACACAAAGGGTGGTGGGGTAATGGAACGAGCTGCCGGAGGAGGTAGTTGAGGCAGGTACTATTGCAATGTTAAGAAACATTTAGACAGGTACGTGGATAATGCTGGCAGGTGAGACTAGTGTTGATGGGACAGGTTGGTTGGGGTGGGCAAGTTGGGCCGAAGGGCCTGTTTCCAAGCTGTGTGACAAGGGATGGTTGGCAGATGAGTCAGGTGGGGGTGAGAAGGGTGGAGATATTTAGTTCAGGAGTTGGAATATCATGTTTCAGCTGTACAAGGTGTTAGTAAAGTGTCATTTGGAGTACTGTGTATAGTCTACTATAGGAAGCATGTCATTAAACTGTAAAGAGTGCAGAAAAATTCACTAAGATTTTACCAGGTGTCGAGAGTTTGAGTTTATACGGAGAGGCTAGATAGGCTGGGAAGAATGGGAAATTGAGGGGTGTCCTTGAAGGTAAAGTATATCAAATCATGAGGGGCAGGGATACAGTGAATAGCCACAGTTTTGTCCCCAATCCAGGGAAGTCCAATACTACAAATGACACAAAGTGCTGGAGTAACTCAGCAGATCATGCAGCATCTCTGGAGAACTTTTTCCACGCAGAGGATGCTGGGTATGTGGAACGAGCTAGTTGAGGCAGGTACAATTATGACTTTGGATACGTACATGGATAGGAAAGGTTTGGAGGCATATGGGTGAGACGTAGGCAAGTGGGATTGGCGTGGTAAATCAAGGTGGTTAGCATGAACGAGGTGGGCTGTAGGGTCTGTTTCCATGCTATATGATTCTATAGGATCTATGGATCCTTGGGATTTATCAGCATCATTTTACTTTCTTGACTATTAATGGTCTCACACAACTGGTGAGCAGTATGTTCTAACCTGTTAATGTTTTGCTTTGAGGAGAAATAACACCGTCAAACTGAAATATATAGCAATGTCTTCAATGTTGAATGTTCTGTCACAGTCCAGAGATTGAGGCAAAGATGTGAAACTGAGCAAGGTTTCTAATTAAACTTCATTATATCGTGATTTGATCAATTTCTTAAATCCAATTGTGCTTATTGGGATTTCTTATATTATCCCCAAACACCTCAGGATGAGGAGAGATGCAAAATTCAACAATGGGTATCACAGGAGCATTGCTGTGCTTCTGGCAGTGGAACATCAAGTTTGAGTGAAGATAAGGCCCTGTTGATCTCCCCTTAGTCATAGGGAGGTGAGGGGGCTGGTATGACTCCTTCCATTTTCCTATCTAACTTCCTTGAAACTGTCCAGTATCAACTGGTGCATGGGAGGAAGAACTAACTGAAATAAAAACCGTAAACGTTGGAAATGTATGGCAGATTAGGCAGCATTTGCAGGAAAAGAATTCCAGCAATTGAAGCTGCAGTGTTCGTGGTCAATGACTGACTTACCAAAGACAGTTGCAGGAGGAATTGGGGTCACAACCAGGAAAAGCACTTCAGGAAGTTAAGAAAAAGCCCATGTCTTACTGCTTCAGCACTCTGTGTGCTTGGTGTGAAAAATGCCGCACACCCTGCCTTGACTTTAAGACCCATTGGATGGCTAAGGCTGAAAGCAGAAAAATGCTGAAATCGCAGGCCAGTTAGCACCTGCAGAAAAGAGAAAGGGCTGATTAATGACATTTCGATTCTGATGAAGGGTTTACACCCAAGGCATCAATAACAGTCTTTCCTCTTTTCAGTTGCTGCCTGAACAGCTGCATATTTCTGGCATTTTCTGTATTATCTTGGACATGTTAATGATTTTCCTTTTAGCTGTATTGTCAAGCATTTATTAGAGATTAACTTAAAAGATTCTGTGGACATTTTGACAAACGTGTCATAATCCTACCTAGTTCTCATGGAGAAGAATTTTTGTAAACTGCAATTTCTCAATCAAATATTCACTCACACATTTTAAAATTACCAACAATAGAAATATTGTGAATGTATTCTAAGTTCTGTTGTAACACTCACCATTTAGAGATGCTTCGTAAATTGGTAGAGGTGACATTATTACGTTGAATATTCCAGTTCCTAGTATAATGTAACGCTCACCTGTCAGTGTGCCAAAGTTTAAAAAATTGTTACATCTAGCTGTGCAGATGAGGCATGAGATATTTTGCAAACAAAAGATTATCAGTGCAGCATAACTTGTGTGCCATGGTTTGGAACCAGAAGGACAAGGCTTCTAGCCCACTCAAGGAACCCGAGTCCACAATCCAAGCTGTCACTGTCAGAGGGGCCATACTTTTGGGTCAAATAATGAACTAAAAGTCTATCTGTTCACATGGCAGTTTGCTAAGAAGTGCACTTATCCTGTTTTGTTTTGAGGGGGGGTTAACAAAATTTTTGGTTTCCTGTTTTACAACTATGCATCAAAATTCCTTAATTGGTTATAAAAAAATGCTATAGTACCAGTGTTTTTAAGTTATTTTAGGGGTATTGTTTAAATAGCTACTAAAAATTACTTTCCTACAGCATGGCATGAGAGCAACACTGCGAGTCACCCATGTTGTTTTAATGACAGTATAAAGATCAAGGTCTTAGGGTAGGATTGCAGTTCTTAGGATAATCTTCTTGAGCATCATAACAGTTCTAAATTCATTCTCATTTAACCTGTTGTTGACTTTCCCTGTGTACTGAAACTCAGAATTAGTGTTGGCATTCAGCCAGCAGTGCAATTTCTGCAGCGAGGTCTAACACTTCGATCCAGATGGAAATGTTGCAAATGAATGAATAGATAGTGTAATGACAGGAGTGGAAATTTGGGAGCTTCTTGTCAGTAAATCAGAGGGACCAGAACATGGTCTGTGAATCCTTCAGCTGAGGCCTGCAATGCATTAGTTCATTAGTCATAGGTTTGTGTCATAGGAGCAGAATTAGGCTATTTAGCCAATCGAGTGTTCTACAGGCCCCCAAATAGTCAACATGAATTAGAAGAACAAATATGCCAGGAGAATGGAGGCAGCTACAGGTCTAATATGCTTGTCATAGTAGGGGATTTTAACTTTCCCAATATTGACTGGGAATTTCAAAGTGCGAAAGATTTACACAGGGTGGAATTTGCCAAATGTGTTCAGTAGAGTTTCCTCCAAATATGTAGAGGGCCCCACACGAGAGAGCGAAACACTTGATTCAGTCTTGGGAAATTAGGAGAGGCGAGTGGATGAAGTGTTCATGGAGGAGCCTTTTGGGACAAGATAGTTTAAGATAGTTATGGATAGAGATAGAGCAGACCTATGAGTTAAAATGCTAAATTGGGACAAGGCCAACTTTGAGGGTATGAGACAGGAACTCACTCAAGTTGATTGGAGTAGGTTGTTTGAAGGAAAATGAACGTCAGGAAAGTGGGATGTTCCTAAAAGTGTGTTGACAAGAGTACAGGACATGCACATTTTCCTGTTGGAGTAAAGGGCAGATGAGCGTAAGAGAGCTTGGATGAGTTGGGAAATTGAGACTCTGGTCATAGAAACATAGAATATAGGTGCAGGAGGAGGCCATTCGGCCCTTCAAGCCAGCACCGCCATTCAGTGGGATTATGGCTGATCGTCCCCTATCAATAACCCGTGCCTGCCTTCTCCCCATATCCCTTGACTCCACTAGCCCCTAGAGCTCTATTTAACTCTCTCTTAAATCCATCCAGTGACTTGGCCTCCACTGCCCTCTGTGGCAGGGAATTCCATAAATTCACAACTCTCTGGGTGAAAAAGTTTTTTCTCACCTCAGTCTTAAATGACCTCCCCTTTATTCTAAGACGGTGGCCCCTGGTTCTGGACTCGCCCAACATTGGGAACATTTTTCATGCATCTAGCTTGTCCAGTCCTTTTATAATTTTATATGTTTCTATTGTCAAGAGTAAGAAGGAGACATGGGGCAGGTATAAGCAGCTGGTGTCAAGTGTATCCCTGGAGGAGTTTCGGGAACTGCGGAGCAAACTAAAAAAAAATCAGAAGAGCAAAAAGAGGACAGGAGATAGCTCTGGCAGATAGCATTAAGGACAATCCCAAATGATCTTTTCTTTCTTTCTTTCTTATACGTACATGATCTTATACGTAAATAGTGTAATTGAGTGTGGAAACAGGACCTTCAGCTAAACTTGCCCACATCAACCAACATGTCCCATGTACACTAGTCCCACTTACCTATGTTTGGCCCATATCGCGCTAAACCTATCCATGTGCCTGTACAAAATGTTTCTTAAACGTCGCAATAATCCCTGTCTCAACTATCTCCTCCGGCAGCTTTTTCCATACACCCAATGCGTGATAAAGTTACTCCTCAGATTCCTATAAAATCTTTCACCCTTCCCCTTAAACTTATGCCCTTTGCTTCTCGATTCACCTACTGTGGGCAAGAGACTCTGTGCGTCCACCTGTTCTATTCCTCTCATGATTTTATACACCTCTATAATTCTCCCGTTATCCTCCTGCGCCCCAGGGAATAGAGTCCCTGCCTACTCAACCTCCCTCTATAGCTCACACCCTTGAGTCCTAGAAACATCCTTGTAAATCTTCTCTGCAGCCTTTCCAATTTAACAATATCATTCCTAATAACAAGGTCCCCAGAACTGAACACAATACTCTACATTCGGCCTCTGCATTTTCTCACATAACTGCAACATGACATCCCAACTTCTATATTCAATACTCTGACTGATGAAGGCCAATGTGCCCAAAGCCTTTTTGACCACCCCATCTACCTGTGACGCCACCTTCAAGGAACTATGTACCTACACTCCTTAGCCTCCACAACCATCTGTGGCAATGAATTCTACAGATTCACCCCCCCCCCTTCCTCCACCCCGGCTAAAGAAATTTCTCCTCATCTCCTATTTAAAGGAAAGTTATTTTATACTGAGGCTGTGCCCTCTGGTCCTAGACTTTCACATGAGTGGAAACATCCTTTCCACATGCACTCTATCCATGCCTTTCATTATTTGGTAGGTTTTCATGAGGTCCCCCTTCAGCCTTCTAAACTCCAGCGAGTACAGGCCCAGAACGCTCATCATATGTTAACCCAATCATCTTTGAAACCTCATCTGGACTCCCTACAACGTCAGCACATCCCTCCTCAGATATGGGGCCTAAAACTGATCACAATACTTCAAATGCGGTCTGACCAGCGCCTTAGCATTACATCCATGCTTCTATATTCTAGTCCTCTCGAAATATATAACCATATAACAATTACAGCACGGAAACAGGCCATCTCGACCCTTCTAGTCCGTGCCGAACACGTATTCTCCCCTAGTCCCATATACCTGCGCTCAGACCATAACCCTCCATTCCTTTCCCGTCCATATAACTATCCAATTTATTTTTAAATGATAAAAACGAAGCTGCCTCCACCACCTTCACTGGAAGCTCATTCCACACAGCCACCACTCTCTGAGTAAAGAAGTTCCCCCTCATGTTACCCCTAAACTTCTGTCCCTTAATTCTCAAGTCATGTCCCCTTGTTTGAATCTTCCCTACTCTCAGTGGGAAAAGCTTATCCACGTCACTTCTGTCTATCCCTCTCATCATTTTAAAGACCTCTATCAAGTCCCCCCTTAACCTTCTGCGCTCCAAACAATAAAGCCCTAACTTGTTCAACCTTTCTCTGTAACTTAGTTGCTGAAACCCAGGCAACATTCTAGTAAATCTCCTCTGAACTCTCTCTATTTTGTTGACATCCTTCCTATAATTAGGCGACCAAAATTGTACACCATACTCCAGAATTGGCCTCACCAATGCTCTGATTTATAAAGGCCAGCACACCAAAAGCTTTCTTTACCACCCTATCTACATGAGATTCCACTTTCAAGGAACTGTGCACAGTTATTCCTAGATCCCTCTGTTCAACTGCATTCTTCAATTCCCTACCATTTACCATGTACGTCCTATTTTGATTTGTCCTGCCAAGATGTAGCACTTCACACTTATCAGCATTAAACTCCATCTGCCATCTTTCAGCCCACTCTTCCAACCGGCATAAATCTCTCTGTAGACTTTGAAAATCTACTTCATTATCCACAGCCCCACCTATCTTAGTATCATCTGCATACTTACTAATCCAATTTACCACACCATCATCCAGATCATTGATGTACATGACAAACAACAGTGGACCCAACACAGATCCCTGTGGCACCCCACTAGTCACTGACCTCCAACCTGACAAACAACCATCCACCATTACTCTCTGGCATCTCCCATTCAGCCACTGTTGAATCCATCTTGCTACTCCACCATTAATACCCAACCATTGAACCTTCTTAACCAACCTTCCGTGAGGAACCTTGTCAAAGGCCTTACTGAAGTCCATATATACAACATCCACGGCTTTACCCTCATCAATTTCCCGAGTAACCTCTTCAAAAAATTCAAGAAGATTAGTCAAACATGACCTTCCAGGCACAAATCCATGTTGACTGTTCCTAATCACCCCCTGTTTATCCAGATGCTTATATATATTATCTCTAAGTAACCTTTCCATTAATTTGCCCACCACTGACGTCAAACTAACAGGTCTATAATTGCTAGGTTTACTCTTAGACCCCTTTTTAAACAATGGAACAACATGCGCAGTACGCCAATCCTTCGGCACTATTGCCGTTTCTAATGACATTTGAAATATTTATGTCATAGCCCCTGCTATTTCTACACTAACTTCCCTCAATGTCCTAGGGAATATCCTGTCCAGACCTGGAGACTTATCCACTTTTATATTTCTCAAAAGTGTCAGTACTTCCTCTTCTTTGAATGTCATAGTTTCCATAGCTACTCTACTTGTTTCCCTTACCTCACATAATTCAATATCCTTCTCCTTGGTGAATACCGAAGAAAAGAAATTGTTCAATATCTACCCCATCTCTTTTGGCTCTGCAGATAGCTGTCCACTCTGACTCTCTAATGGACCAATTTTATCCCTCGTTATCCTTTTGCTATTAATATAGCTGTAGAAACCCTTTGGATTTACTTTCACCTTACTTGCCAAAGCAACCTCATATCTTCTTTTAGCTTTTCTAATTTCTTTCTTAAGACTCTTTTTACATTTTTTATACTCCTCAAGCACCTCATTTACTCCATGCTGCCTATAATTATTGTAGATCTCTCTTTTTTTCCGAACTAAGTGTTCAATTTCCCTTGAAAACCATGGCTCTTTCCAATTTGTACTATTTCCTTTCAACCGAACAGGGACATAAAGATTCTGTACTCTTAAAATTTCACCTTTAAATGTCCTCCATTTCTCTTCCACATCTTTCCCATAAAGCAAACTGTCCCAATTTACTCCTTTTAAATCCTTTCGCATCTCCTCAAAGTTAGCCTTCCTCCAATCAAAAATCTCAACCCTAGGTCCAGTTCTGACCCTCTCCATAATTATATTGAAACTAATGGTATTGTGATTACTGGTCCCGAACTGTTCCCCAACGCATACCTCTGCCACCTGACCCGTCTCATTTCCTAACAGGAGGTCCAGCACTGCCCCTTCTCTAGTAGGTACTTCTATGTATTGCTGCAAAAAAACTAACCTGCACACATTTTACAAACTCCAACCCATCCAGCCCATTTACAGAATGTGTTTCCCAGTCTATGTGTGGAAAATTGAAATCTCCCACAATCACTACCTTGTGCTTACTACTAATATCTGCAATCTCCTTACATATTTGCTCTTCCAATTCTCGCTCCCCATTTGGCAGTCTATAATACACCCCTATGAGTGTTGCTACCCCTTTCCCATTTCTCAGTTCCACCCAAATAGCCTCCCTAGAAGAGCCCTCTAATCTATCCTGCCAAAGCACTGCTGTAATATCTTCCCTGATAAGCAATGCAACACCTCCACCTCTTGCCCCTCCAATTCTATCACACCTGAAGCACCGAAATCCTGGAATATTTAGTTTCCAATCACAGCCCTCTTGCAACCATGTTTCACTGATCGCCACAACATCATACTTCCAGGTGTCAATCCAGGCTTTAAGTTCATCCACCTTTCTTACAATGCTCCTAGCATTAAAATATACACATTTAAGAAACCCACCCTCTCTTATTCTCTGTTTATTGTCTTTTTCTTCTCTCTCCCCTACATTTTGGGTCAGAGTGCTTCCATTCTCTGCCTCCTGCCTCACACACTGACTGCTAGCTTTCACAATTTGAGTCCCTCCCCCCAACCATACTAGTTTAAAGTCTCCCCAGTAGCCTTTGCAAATCTACCCGCCAGGATATTGGTCCCCCTCGAGTTCAAGTGCAACCCATCCTTTCTGTACAGGTCGCACCTTCCCCAAAAGAGGTCCCAATGATCCAGAAACTTGAATCCATACCCACTGCACCAGTCCCTCATCCACTCATTTATCCTCCACCTCGCTCCATTCCTACTCTCACTGTCGCGTGGCACAGGCAGTAATCCTGAGATTGTTACCTTTGCAGTCTTTCTCCTTAACTCTCTACCTAACTCCCTAAATCCTTCTTTCAGGACCTCTTCTCTTTTTTTACCTATGTCGTTGGTACCTATATGTACCACAACCTCAGGCTCCTCTCCCTCCCATTTCAGGATTTCTTCGACACGTTGAGACACATGCTAATGAATGCTAACATTGCATTAGCCTTCGTTACTATTAACTCATCTTCCAAATTAACCTTTTGAGAATCCTGCACCAGTACTCCAAAGTCCCTTTGCGCCTTTAATTTTTGAATCCTGTCCCCATTTACAAAATAGTCTATGCCTTTGTTTCCACTACCAAAGTGCAAGACTGCACACTTTGCTACACTTTGTTCCATCTGCCACTTCTTTGCCCACTCTCCTAACTTGTCCAAGTCCTTCTGCAGATTCCCTGCTTCCTCAACACTACCTGCCCCTCCACCTATCTTTGTATCATCGGCAAACTTGGCCACAAGACTATCATTTCTATAATCAAAATCATTAATATAAAATGTGAAAAGTAGCAGACCCAACACCGACGCCTGCAGAATACCACGTCTCTGGCAACCAACGGGAAAAAAGTCCTCTTAATTCCCACTCTTTGTCTGCTGCTATTCAGCCAATCTTCTATCCATGCTAGCATCTTCCCTCTAATACATTGTTTCTCATCTTGTTTAGTAGCCTCAAAAGCAGCACCGTAGCATGTCAGGGATATGGGCCGAACACAGGCAGATAGGACTTGCTCACATCAACATATCTTGAGGTGGACTGAGAGGCGGTTAGCACTCGGATTTCACAAAGGTTAGTTCTGGGTGGACTAGTATTTTCAGTGATTATAAATGACCTAGAATCAAATATAGTGATCAGCAATGTAAAGGTTAAACTTACGTTTTTTTACCAGAAACGAAGCTAGTTCTTCCCTGAAAGGATGGAGGTAAAGGAAGGCAATATAACCAGTCATTCCAAGCAGTTGGAAAACTACAATCCCTGAGATTATTCTGTATACTACAAAAATATCTTGGAAAGGACAAAAAAAAAAGCACAATGAAAGGAAATGTTCACAACTTCAGATACAGATTGTAATAAATTGCTTACATAAAAGGTATTTTCATTAGGCTGATAAAATATGGTAGAATCGCATAATCCAGCTGAGACATAAACAAGTCGGGAACTGGAGCTGTGCTCAAAGAAAGGAAATTAAAGAGGCAGGAGGTGAGTTTGTTAAGGTAGATTCAGAAGTTAGATTGATAGGTATGAAGGTGGCTAAGCCTTAGCAGAATTTAAAACATATTTCATAATACTCAATGAATATGTGTTCATTGAGAAAGAAAGACTGCATGGCAAAAATGACTCATTCATGGCTAGCTAAAGATGTTAAGGACAACTCTTGGGCAACACCGTTAAGGATGCCTATTTAAAGCAGGTAGGGACCTCGAACCACAGTACTGAGAGGTTGAAATTTTGGTCTCCAAATTTGAGGAAGGATATTCTTGCAATTGAGGGAGTGCAACGTATGTTCAAAAGGTTAATTCCCGGGATGGCAGGACTGTTATATGTTGACAGAATGGAGCGACTGTGCTTGTATACACACTGGAATTTAGAAGGATGAGAGGGAATCTTATTGAAACATATAAGATTATTGAGGGTTTGGACACGCTAGAGGCAGGAAACATGTTCCCAATGTTGGGGGAGTCCAGAACCAGGGGTCACAGTTTAAGAATAAGGGGTAAGCCATTTAGAATCGAAGTGAGGAAAAACCTTTTCACCCAGAGAGTTGTGAATCTGTGGAATTCTCTGCCTCAGATGGCAGTGGAGGTCAATTCTCTGGATGCTTTCAAGAGAGAGTTAGATAGAGCTCTTAAAGATAGCGAAGTCATAGGGTATGGGGAGAAGGCAGGAATGGTGTACTGATTGTGGATGATCAGCCTTGATCACAGTGAATGGCAGCTGGCTCGAAGGGCCAAATGGCCTACTCCTGCACCTAATGTCTATTATCCATTGAAGATGTCCGAGAAAACTCCAGCCAGTTGGGCCATGCAAGTTTTGAGAATGGCCAAGTATCACCAGAGCCGGACAGTTTCAAGGGTCCACCCTCATGAAGGATCTTCTGATATCGGCCGTGGAGACTGAGATCAGTGTTGCCTAGGGATGTTGGAGCTTATGAAGTTACATCTTTGTCCTAACTTTCAAAGTGTGCATAGAAAACATTGAGCTTGTCTGAGAGTGATGCATCGCTCTCACTTGAGTTAATCAGTCGCACCTTGCAGGAAGTGATGGTATGTAAGCCCCATCACAGTTATGGGGCAACTGTATAAAACCGTGGTTAGACTACAGCCGTAGTGAGGTGATCCCAATCAGAATGTTGCGTGGGATGAAGCATTTGTGGAGAGACAGGATAGGCTGGGTTTTTCACACAGAGTGTTGTGGAATTCTCTGCCTCAGAGGGCGGTGGAGGCCAGTTCTCTGGATACTTTCAAGAGAGAGCTAGATAGGGTTCTTAAAGATAGTGGAGTCAGGGGATATGGGGAGAAGGCAGGAACGGGGTACTGATTGGGCATGACCAGCCATGATCACATTGAATGGCGGTGCTGGCTCGAAGGGCCGAATGACCCACTCCTGCACCTATTGTCTATTGTCTACCCTGGAGCCAAGGAGCTGAAGAGGGGACCTGAGAAAGTACACCTGGACAAAGCACGGTCCAAAGATGTCACCATTCCCTGCAGGTAAAATCCCCAAACAACCATAGCCTTTGGGAGATGAAATAACTCTGGCATCAAATAATTGGTAGCTTAAAGATCAATATAATCATCAACTAAATGTGTTAAAATCAGAGGCCAACAGTAAACCTCTGTAGAATTGTCAAATGTGAAAAGGTCATCAATTGGAGTTCAATGTTCAAACAATCAGCTACTCATCCCCTGACTACACTCTATGTGGAAGACGCTTTTAGGACTAAAATTGAGTTCATCAAAGTCAAACACATTCAACTAAAAATGGTAAGACATTAACAAAACATTATGTCATCTTCACCTCTGAAGCACAAATATTATTTATCCCTGTTCCGGCATATTCGGAGTAAAGTAGTAATTAGGGTAATTCATAGCAAGGTCCAGTAGCATATTGGTCAGGTTAGAACATAGATCTGGACCAGGCCCTTAGCCCACAATGTTTGCACTGAACATTATGCTAAGTTAAATTGATTTAATCTGCCTGTACATGATCTATGTCCCTCTATTGCTTGCACTTCCATGTGCCAATCTAAAAGCCTCTTGAACGGCACAATTGTATCTGCCTCCACCACCCCCCTGGCAACGTGTTCTGGGACTCCGCTACTCTCTGCACATCTCCATTAAACTTTCCCCCTCTCGTCTTATAGCTATGCCCTCTAGCATTGGACGTTTGCACTGTGGGAAAAACGTCTGACGACTGTCCAGCCTAACTATGCCATTCATAATTTTATATATCTATCAAGTCTCCCCTCAACCAATGTTCCATAGAAAGCAAGAAGGAAAACCTCTCCTTGTAGCTGAAACCCTCTAATCCAGGCAACATTCTGGTGATAGACACAAGCTGCTGGAGTAATTCAGCAGGACAGGCAGCATCCCTGGAGAGAAGGAATTGATGACGATTCGGTCGGGTCCTTCTCTCCAGAGATGCTGCCTGTCCTGCTGAGTTACACCACCATTGGGTGTCTATCTTCAGTTTAAACCAGCTTCTACAGTTCCTTCCTACAATAAATCCTTTGCTCTGGTATTTTATTTAATTCACATGTTTAATCAATAATGTTTTATTATTAATGTTTAATGGTTTATGTGTCATTCCTAACTGTCACTGTATGTCATGTTGTCACTTGCGGGCAGAGCACCAAGGCAAATTCCTTGTATGTGAATACTTGGCCAATAAACCTATTCATTCATTCATTCATTCATACAACATTCTGATAAACCTCCTCTGCATCCACTCCAAAGCTTTCACATCTTTCCCATAATGGGGCGACCAGAACTGTACACAGTATTCCAAATGCAGCCTAATCAACGTCCTATAGAGCTGCATCATGACTTCCTTACTCTTATGCTCAATGCCCCTCGCAATGAAGGCCAGCATATCATATGCCATTATTTACCAATTATTGGGTTAGCAATCAAAGGCTTGGGTTAGTAATTGGGAGCAATGAATTCAAATCTCAGACTCATTGCAATAAATGTGTAAATGTTCTCTGAAATGGCTGAGTAAACGACTAAGCGCAAGGGTTTAACGGCATTAATGCATAGGCAATAAATAGGTTTTGTCAGTAATGTTCATAAAATGTGAAATAATTTTAAAACACATATAATATATTTTGGAATAAAGACCTACCCGAATCCAAGATGCAGAGTATTGAAGAAATCAGTAAACATACGTAGGACTTCATTTCAATGACCATAAAAGCAATGGTCGATCGATCTTGATACTTATTAGCTGTAGATACACAAATTAAATCAAGACAGATTCATTGAACATCTTAAAAACATAGTAAATTTGTAATCAAGAACAGGAACAGAAAATGTATACAGTACCCTTGTATTTCTTTAACGAATAGAAGATGATGAAAGCAGTCGCAGCAAGAGACATCGATGTACTGACGAAAGCAACGACAGAGGTGACAAGGATGCGTTTGTGGAGAAACTGAATTCCTGAAACAGAGATCTGCAGTAAATTTACTTAAATTTAATTAAATTCCAGCCTATAGTAGTAAACAGAACTGTTTAAAATCAATATACATGCAAACTAATATCACAAACTAACACTACTTTTAATATGTGTGTATGCCTGATGGGGCTCGTCAGCCTGGGAAGGCAGTCCATCTAGGAGAGGTAAAACTCTGATTTAAAACCAGTCATGGAAAAGGCTCCAGGAGTAAACCTCAAGAAAATCCGGAGTCGGAGCCCCTAAGGCAGTTTGTCGTTGTCTACAACCTCGCTCTGGCAGCTCCTGCGACGGCCCTGGTGCCAAACTGTAACGGCCCTGCTGTTCCTTTGGATCGATCAGCGACATGGAGAGGGGGGACGTGCTGCATGGGCAACAGCCTGTCCTCCATATGACATCGCCCAGGCTTGTATCCGACCAGGATGCATCACCCATGGTCAGTGATGACCGAGAGGGGCCTACTATGCCTGATATACATGTTTTTATTGTTCAAGTGGTCCAGTGCAGTTAGTTTGTGTTAATAATGTTAAGACAAAGGAAATTGTAATTGATTTCAGGAAGCAAAGCAGTACACACACCTTAAGAGCGCCGAAAGTATCGTTCTTAGGAATAATTATCAGCAGCAATTTGCCCAGCACACCAATAATTCTACTTCCTTAGAAGGCTTAGGAAATTCAGCATGTCCCCAACAACCCTCACAAACTTCTACAGATGCTCCATAGAAAGCAATTTACTATCAGGATGCATCACAGCATGGTTTGGGTACAGCTCCATAGCCCAGACCATCATGCAAACCAACCTCCCTTCCATTGACTCTATCTACACTTCACACTGCCTCGGCAAGGTCAGCAGCATAATCTAGGACCAGTCTCACCCCAGTCACTCCCTCTTCGCCCCTCTCCTGTCAGGCAAGAGGTACAGCAGTTTGAAAATGCATATCTTACAGATTAAGGGACAGTTTCTTCGCAGCTGCTATCAGGCAACTGAACCGTCTTCTCATCAGCTGGAGAGCGGCCCTGACCTCCCAACTACCTTATTGGAGACCTTTGAATCTTTAATCTTAATCGAAGGTTATCCACTTTGGTGGCAAAAACAAGGGTGCAGATTATTATCTCAATGGGGTTAGGTTAGGCAAGGGGGAGGTGCAGCGAGACCTGGGCGTCCTTGTACACCAGTCACTGAAAGTTGGCGTGCAGGTACAGCAGGCAGTGAAGAAAGCTAATGGAATGTTGGCTTTCATAACAAGAGGATTTCAGTATAGGAGTAAAGAGTTTCTTCTGCAGTTGTATAGGGCTCTGGGGAGACCACATCTGGAGTATTGTGTCCAGTTCTGGTCTCCTTATTTGAGGAAGGACATCCTTGTGATTGAGGCAGTGCAGCGTAGGTTCACGAGATTGATCCCTGGGATGGCGGGACTGTCATATGAGGAAAGATTGAAAAGACTAGGCTTGTATTCACTCGAGTTTAGAAGGATGAGGGGGGCTCTTATAGAAACATATAAAATTATAAATGGACTGGACAAGCTAGATGCAGGAAAAATGCTCCCATTGTTGGGCGAGTCCAGAACCAGGGGCCACAGTCTTAGAATAAACGGGAAGCCATTTAAGACTGAGGTGAGAAAAACCTTTTTCACCCAGAGAGTTGTGAATTTGTGGAATTCCCTGCCACAGAGGGCAGTGGAGGCCAAGTCACTGGATGGATTTAAGAGAGAGTTAGATAGAGCTCTAGGGGCTAGTGGAATCAAGGGATATGGGGGGAAGGCAGGTACGGGTTATTGATTGTGGACGATCAGCCATGATCACAATGAATGACGGTGCTGGCTCGAAGGGCCGAATGGCCTCCTCCTGCACCTATTTTCTATGTCTATGTCTATGCCTATCTTGTACTTTATCCTGTATCTGTACAGTGTAGATGGCTTGATTGTAATCTTTGTGACAGTGCCCCCTCCCATGGTTGTTACTCTGATCCCTTTAACTGGGTGACAGGCCTGGCGAGGCCAATCCCTAGGATTACCAGTAAAAGGTGGGTCCTTAGCTGCTATTGATCGGCTACTTGAACCTAGGAAACCCAGGCATTGGAGTGAGAGGGACAGACTAGGAAAAGGAGAACAAAGTGGGATGCCTCCCTGCTAGTTGTGTTCCCCAGGTTTGAGGCAGACTAAGCCACTGGGACAGACCTGAGACCATTATTGTCACCATGTGGTGAAGACTGGACTGCTGGGAAAGAAGCCCTAGATAGCTAACACCTCTACTGAGGCTGAGTGGCCGGGGCAAGCCTGAGATGCCAGAACCTCCATCTGTGCACAGACAAGGAGGAAGCAGACATACTAAGCCAGAGAACACTGGTGTCGCCAGGTATAAGCTTGCACTGTCAGCACCTCTTGAGGCAAGGGTCAACTGAAGGAAGAAACCCGAGGTTGCCACGCCTCCTTCTGTGACGACCAGGACTAAGCTGCTGGGACAAGCTCAAGATCACCAGCGTTATTGCACACATACTCTATCCCCATGTGGTCCTGGACTTTCTTACTTCGGTAAATAGAATAAACCACGTCAGTTCACCCCACTGCGAGTGTCGGTGTGCTCACTGCCAAACCGTGGCATCATTCCTCGATGCCACATCATGTATAGGAAAGAACTGCAGATGCTGAAGTCTGAAGAAGGGTCTCGACCCAAAACATCACCCATTCCTTCTCTCTGCTGCCTGTCCTGCTGAGTTACTCCAGCATTTTGTGGCCACATCATGTATTGTTTTTTCGCTGACTAGTATGCAACAAAAAGCTTTTTGCTGTACCGTGGTACACGGGACAATATTAAACTGAACTATGGGGAAGAGGCAGTTTGGAAAGGTTGGAGGGTGATTGGGTGAAAACACACGATAAAGGAGGGAATTTGTGCTTGGAGTCTGGCGATGGAGGCTAGGTACTAAATTAGTACTTTGCATATGTTTTCACCAAGGAGAAGGCCGTGGAAGAAAGTTAGATTATTGTGGAGAACACAACATACAAGGGCAGTTTGAGATTAAGAAGGAGGAGATGTTGGGGCTCTTGAAGAGCATTGAGGTGGATAAATCCCACAACCTGATGGGATTTATCCCGAGGTTATTGAGAGAGTCAAGAGAAGAGATTGCAGGAGCCTTGACAACGATCTTTGTGTCTACTCCAGCCACAGACAAGGTCCTAGAGGACTGGAGAGTAGCTAATGTTGTTGCTTTATCTAGGAAGGGAAGTAGTGAATTTGGGGAATTTGAGGCCGGTGACTCTCATGTCAGTGCTTGGGAAGCTATCGGAGAAGATTCTTGGGATAGGATTTGCTTCCATTTGTAATAGAATGGGTTAATTAGGGACATTCAGCATAGTTCTGTGCACAGTAGGTCGTGTCTTACTAACTTCATTGATTTTTTTGAGGTGACGATAGTGATCGATGAGGGGAGGGCAGTGATTTTGTCTACATGGATTTTAGTAAGGTATATGAATTGATAAAGTCCTCATGGTTTGCTGATTGAGAATGTTAAGAGGCACAGGATTAGCAGCAACTTGTCCAAATGGATTTAGAACTGGCTTACTGATAGAAGTCAGGGCATTGTGTTAGAAGGACAATATTCAGGCTGGAGATGTGTGAGTAGTGGACAATAGACAATAGACCATAGACCATAGACAATAGTTGCAGGAGTAGGACATTCGGCCCTTCGAGCCATTCAATGTGATCATGGCTGATCATCCCCAATCAGTACCCTGTTCCTGCCTTCTCCCCATATCCCCTGACTCCGCTATTTTAAGAGCCCTATCTAGCTCTCTCTTGAAATCTCTCTTGAAATCTAGCTCCCTCTTGAGTTCTGCAGGGATCTGTACTGGGACCTTTGCTAAATAACTTAGATGTAAATGTAGATGGGTTGGTTTGTAAGTTAGTAAGTACACAGCAGGACAAAGATCAGTGACAGGATGGGTGGAGAAATGATAGATGGAGTTTAATCTGAGAAAGTGAGGTGTCGTGAGGTCAAATGTAAGGTCAAATTAATTATACAATTAATGGCATGAGCTTTAACAGCATTGATATACAGAGGGGTCTTGGGGTCTTTGTCCATACCTCCCTGTAGGAGCCATTAAGCTTAAGTCAGTATATTATAGCCATGTCTAACATTTTTAATATTTTAGTCTTTATCTGTCTGTATTTTTGTAGGTGGACTTTTATACATAGTAGGGGTATGTTCTTTTGTTAGAGGAGTCTCGCGCAGACTCGCAGATTAGAAGTTTTAGTTTGGTGTCGGAGTATGAGTGGAAAGTTTTCTACCATGATCACGACATACATGTTATGAGACGACACACCTTTATAAGATGAAACCTTTATGTGATTTATATGACGTGAATGGATCAGCGATTTAGAATGGAAAGTTATGAGTTACTTCTTTGTTTTGTATTATTTCAATAAATGACTAATTAATCAAGAAACGACGTCTGGAAAAAGATTAATCTTTGCTGCCTTTTCTGCGTCGTGAGTGCGGTAGGCTATACCTTGAATTAATCTCTGATAATTAATGGTTATCGAAATTGGATTTTGAGAACGTTGTAAAAACTGCCATTATACTCCCTGAAGGTGGCAGCACAGGTAGATAGAGTGGTAAAGAAAGCATATCGTATGCTTGTTTTCATAGGTCGGCGCATTGAGTATAAAAGTCAAAGTCATAATGCAGCTATACCATCAAAAAAGCAGTAGTGAGTAGTGAATAAAGAGTCGATAGCATCAAACAGGAAATTAGGGATGCGTGGAGCAAAAGTACAGCAGTTATCATGGGTGACTTAAATCTACATATGGATTTGCCTAACCAAATTGGTAAAAATACTGAGGAGGAGGATTCCACGGAGTGTATACAGGATGGTTTTCTAAGCCAAATTGTAGAGGAACCCTCTAGAGGGCAGGCCATCCTTGCCTGGGTATTGTGCAATGAGGAAGGATTAGTTAGCAATCTTGTTGTGCAAAGCCCCCTGGGGAACAGTGACCATAATATTCTGCATTAAGATGGAGAGTGATACAGTTAATTCAGAGACAAGGGTCTTGAACTTAAAGAAAGGTAACTTTGATTGTAGGTGACGGGAATTGGCTAGGATAGACTGACAAATGATACTTAAAGGGTTTACGGTGGAGATGCAATGGCAAAGATTTAAGGATTGCATGGATGAATTACAACAAATGTTCATCCCTGTTTGGCGTAAAAATAAAACAGGGAAGGCGGCTCAACGGTGGCTAACGAGGGAAATTAGGGATTGTGTTAAATCCAAGGAAGAGGCATATAAATTGGCCAGAAGAAGCAGCACACCGGAGGACTGGGGGAAATTCAGAATTCAACAGAGGACAAAGGGGTTAATTAAGCGGGGGGGAAATAGAGCATGAAAGAAAGCTTGCAGGAAATATAAAAACTGAGTGTATGTGAAGAGGATTTTTACCATAGATATGTGAAGAGGGAAGGATTATTGCAGACAAATGTAGGTCCCGTCCAGTCAGAAACAGGTGAATTTATAATGGGATAACAAGGAAATGGCAGACCTGTTAACCAAGTACTTTGATTCTGTCTTCACTGAGGAAGACACAAATAATCTTCTAGAAATACTAAGGGACCGAGGATCTCATGGGAGGGAGGCACTGAAGGAAATCCACATGTCAGGAAATGGTGTTATGTAAACTGTTGGGACTGAAGGCAGATAAATCCTCAGGGCCTGATGGTCTGCATCCCAAAGTACTCAAGGAGGTGGCCCTAGAAATCGTCAAAGTCAAAGTCAAATTTATTCGCCACATGCACCAACTAAGGTACAGTGAAATGAATTTGCCATGCAGCGATACAATTGAAAAAAGAACACACAATACACAATAGAATTTAACATAAACATCCACCACAACATTCTTCACTGGTGGAAGGCAACGAAGTTCAGTCAGTCCTCCTCCTTTGTTCATCCGTGGTCGGGGCCATAAACCCTCCATAGTCGCCGCTAAGGACGGCCGGATGTACAGGCCCTCTCGTCGGGATGATTGAAACTTCGCGGTCGGGACGGTCGAACACACTCTGCGGCTTGGAGTGCCCGAATCAGCCACTTTCTTACCGGAGACCGCGGTTTCGGGATGTTATAGGCCACAGGCCGGCGGTCGGAGCTCTTCTCCGCCGATCCCCGGCAAGGGAACCCAGGCTCCGGATGGTAAGTCCACGCCACTCCCGCGGCTAGAAGCTCCCCAGACCACAGCCCCATGATGCCAAAGTCACCAGGCCAGCAATCGGAGCACTCCTTTCTAGCGACCCCCGGCAAGGGTTCACTCCGCTCCGCGAAGGAAAAGAAAAATGCTGCGCCTGCTGCTGAAGCTCTGGGCCCAACTCCGGGAAAGGCCGCTCCAATCCAAGCTGTTAGGCCGAGAGGGAGGCGGAGAAGCGACATGGAAAAAGTCGCCTCTACGTCGAGAAAGTGACTGAAAAACAGTTTCCCCCTTTTCCCCCTACCACCCCCCACATAAGACATACCGAGAGACACTAAAACAAACATTTGGACATACTTAAAACCCCCCAAAAAAGTCTAAATAACGAACATGCTGCTGGCAGGGCAGCCGATTCGCATCGCCCCCAACCGACCAACTTGGTGACCATTTTCCAAAGTTCTACAGAATCTGGATCAGTTCCTGTGGACTGGAGGGTAACCAATGTAACCCCACTTTTTAAGAAAGGAGGAGAGAGAATACAGGGAATTGAAGAAATTGGACATCAGTAGTGGGGAAGATGCTGGAGTTGATTATTAAAGATGTTATAGCAGCACATTTGGAAAGCAGTGACAGGATCAGTCAAAGTCAGCATGGATCTCTGAAGGGGAAATCATGTTTGACTAATCTTCTGGAATTTTTTGAGGATGTAACAAGTAGAATGGATAAGGGAGAGTCAGTGGATGTGATGTATCTGGGCTTTCAAACAGCCTTTGACAAGGTCCCACACAAGAGATTAGTGTGTAAAATTAGCGCACATGGTATTGGGGGTAGGGTATTAATAATAATAATAATACATTTTATTTATATAGCGCTTTTCAGGACTCAAAGTCGCTTTACATTGAGAGTCAAGAATAAACAAAACAAAATAGAGCAGTAAGACAGAGATGCAAAGGGGAGGGGAACATGGGACTAAGGGTATGCAGAGGTGAAGAGATGGGTCTTGAGGCGGGACTGGAAGATGGTGAGGGACTCAGAATTTCAGATCAGTTGTGGGAGGGAATTCCAGAGCCTGGGAGCTGCCCTGGAGAAGGCTCTGCCTCCAAAAGTGCAGAGGTTTGATTTCGGAGTGGAGAGGAGACCAGCTGATGTGGATCTGAGGGACCGTGAGGGTTGGTAGGGGGAGAGGAGGTCAGTGAGATAAGGGGGGGGCAAGTTGTTGAGGGCTTTGTAGGTGAGGACCAGGATTTTGTCGATGATCCGGTGGGAAATGGGAAGCCAGTGAAGTTCTTTGAGAACTGGGGTGATGTGGTGCCAGGATTTGGTGTGGGTAATTCTGGACCAGTTGGAGTGGGTTGATGTTGCTGGAATTGATTCCAAAGTGAACTGGTTGGCAGACAGGAAGCAAAGAGTAGGAATTAACGGGTCCTTTTCAGAATAGCAGGCAGTGACTAGTGGGGTGCCACAAGGCTCGGTGCTGGGACCTCAGTTATTTACAATGTATATTCCGGTTTAGTTGAAGGAAGTAAATGTAGCATCTCCAAATTTGCGGATGACACAAAGCTGGGTGGCAGGGTGAGCTGCGAGGAGGATAGGTTGGGTGAGTGGGCAGATGCATGGCAGATGCAGTATAATGTGGATAAATGTGAGGGTATCCACTTTGGTGGTAAGAACAAGAAGGCAGATTATTATCTGAATGGTGTCAGATTAGGAAAAGGGGAGGTGCAACGAGACTTGGGTGTCGTACATCAGTCACTGAAAGTAAGCGTGCGAGTATAGCAGGCAGTGAAGAAAGCAAATGGGATGTTGACCTTCATAGCGATAGGATTTGAGTATGAGAGCAAGGAGGTCCTACTATAGTTGTCCAGGGCCCTTGAGAGGCTACACCTGGAGTATTGTGTGCAGTTTTGGTCTCCTAATTTGAGGAAGGACATTCTTGCTATTGAGGGAGTGCAGCGTAGGTTCACCAGGTTAATTCTCGGGATGGCGGGACTGACATACAATGAAAGAATGGATCGACTGGGCTTATATTCACTGGAATTTAGAAGAGAGAGGATCTTATAGAAACATATAAAATTCTTAAAGGTTTGGACAGGCTAGATGTAGGAAAAATGTTCCCGATGTTGGTGGAGTCCAGAACCAGGGGTCACAGTGTAAGAATAAGGGGTAGGCCATTTTGGACTGAGATGAGGAAAAACTTTTTCACCCAGAGAGTTGTGAATCTGTGGAATTCTCTGCCACAGAAGGCAGTGGAGGCCAATTCACTGGATTATTTCAAGAGCGAGTCAGGTATAGCTCTTAGGACTAATGGAATCAAGGGATATGGGGAGAAAGTAGGAACGGGGTACTGATGTGTAACAAAGAACTGCAGATGGTGGTTTAAATCAAAGGTAAAAACAAAATGCTGGAGTAACTCAGTGGGTGAAGCAGCATCTCTGGAGAGAAGGAATGGGCGACATTTTGGGTTGAGACCCTTCTTCAGACGGGGTACTGATTTTGGATGATCGAAGGGCTGAATGGCCTACTCCTGCACTTATTTTCTAAGGTTTGGATTTTGGTTTGCCATATTTGGAGTGTTTTATGCAATTCTGGTCATCCCATTACAGGAATGATGTGGAGGCTTTGAAAATAGTGCAGAGGAGGTTTACCAGAATGATGCCTGGGTTAGGGGGTTTTGCTGCAGAGAGTGGTTGCACAAATCGCTCACTGCTCCAGAAACCTGGATTTAATTCTGACCGTGTGTCTGTGTGGAGTTTGTTCTCCCTGTGACCGTGTGAGTTTCCTCTGGGTGTTCCATAACCTCCCACATACCAAGGACAAGCATGTTGATAGGTGTATTAATTACTGTTAATTGCTCCTCATGTGTGAGTTGAGTGGTAGAGTTATATTGGGGACAGTTATAATGGGAATGTGGGGATAATAAAAATGCCTCTTCAATTACTTCTGGCCTAGAAATGAATGGAGTGTACTGTTCATTTGGTTCCCTGGCTCTGACATGAAGCTGTACTCTTCTTGCTCAGTTTACAAATCTCATTTAAAGTGTTGAGCCTATTGTGCAGTACTTTGCTTTGGCCCACACTGCACACACTGAATTTGGCAGCACTTTCCACACCAAAGAGAACACAACCATCATCAGCAGCAGCAGATGACATTATCATTTGCTGACCATGTCAAATGGCATTCTGACTTCCTCTGTTGCTGAGTTTACAGAACTAGCATTCCCAATCTAACAGCGATGTGGGATTACCTTCAATATATAGAAAACAACGGTTCTAGATTCTGCATCAACACCATATCAGGGAGCATTTAGGGATGACAATAAATACTGCCCTTGGCAGAGAAATTCATAATCTGTGAATTAATTTATAAAAGAGTTGATTTCATCACCCACCCAATAACTACCGATGAAAGGAACACAATGTATTTAAGACATCAATGTATTACAGGTAAAAAGATTGGCAAATGGAAATATATTCCAAAATGTTGCTGTGACATTTAGTCACATGGTCAATAATTGATAATCTGTCAATATGATGAAACTGCTTTAAAACCTACCATCAATAAGGAGGAAGTGGGTTATATTTTGCTCGCTTGTGCTGTCAACAGCTACGCATGTGTAAAAGCCACAGTGGCCCATGTCCACGCTGCTAATAGACAGAGTACTGTTGTTATCTCTCAGGGTATACCGTGAACCGTTAGTTATTGGTATTTTTCCCTTCAGCCATAAGATTGTCGTTGGATTTCCCTTTTTCGCAATGCAGCTGAGTTGAACATTGTTGGCGATGTAGACCGGTTCTTGAATAATCAAGGGTGTGGACAACGTTTCTGTTGGGAGAAATAGTTCCATTAGAGTTCCAAAGCATTTCCAAATAGTTCCAAAGCATTTAGATTGTAACCTAATTTGATAATGGCTCATTCAATGAAACTTGCTCACAAAAAAAGCACATCAAATTTGCTACAATATTGAGAACTATATTCTGCACACTTCATCTTACACTTTTCTCTATATATTGTACGAGTTTTGACTTGATTTTATGTATAGTATTATCTCATCTGATTGGACAGAACAAAAACAAAGCATTTCACTGTACCTCGGTACATGTGACAACAATAAACCTAAACTTCTTTCTGTTAACTTAATTCTGATAAGTAAAACTATTCATATTATTTTCAAAAACCTGCATGGAGACACAGAGAGCAGATATTGGAATCTGAAGCAATAAAACTGTTGGATAAACTAAGCAGGTCAGTAATTACAGTGAAGAGAATGTGAAAGGCTATACAAAAGACCAGAGGTGGAACTGGCGAGTTCCTCTGACAGAGAGCAGATGCAGATATAATTGGTTTTAACAATTTGATCATTCTAAAACATTATGATTACATTTATCATTAAAATAATTGTATTTTCTCTCAATGATTCAAATCTGTTTCAATCTTCTCAGCTTATGTACTTGTACACAAAAATGATCAATTTCGGCCGTGAATAAACTCAGCAACTGAGGCTCCAGAGCTCTCCTGGGTGGAGAATTCAAAGCTTTACTATCTTCAAAGCCAATAAGTTTATTTTCACCCTATCCTGAATGACCAATTTCCTGGTACTTGATATTCTAGACAGGGAAAAAAATAAGTTTGCAATAACCTGGTCATCCACTTTCAATGAGTTCATGTGTCA
This sequence comes from Malacoraja senta, assembly GCA_038087875.1. Lineage (NCBI taxonomy): Eukaryota > Metazoa > Chordata > Chondrichthyes > Rajiformes > Rajidae > Malacoraja > Malacoraja senta. The sequence goes on from JAXLNO010003318.1 coordinate 297,192, forward strand.
TTGTTCTGAACTCAAAAATAGTACAGGCTATCTCAGGTTTACAAATACCTTGGTTCTTGTTTCTTGGTTTCTTGGTCCTTCAAAATATTCCAAATGGAATTTAAACAGGAGGTGGTTTATGGACACTTGTTTGATCAAGCTCCCATAATATTATTCAATTCAAAATATGACATGTTTGTTTCCTCTAGTTTCTAGTTTCCTCTCTCTAGTTTCCCCTATTTTTAATAATTGTAGTGTCACCAAACAGATTTTCGGCCAAACTCATCCATGCTAATCAAGATGTCCATCTAGGTGGGCTGGTCCCATTTCCTGCATTTGGCCCATATCCCTCTAAACATTTCATATCCATGCAACTCTTCAAATGTTTTTTATATGTTCATAATCATAATCATACTTTATTAGCCAAGTATGCTTTGCAACATACGAGGAATTTGATTTGCCATACAGTCATACCAATAAAAAGCAACAAGACACACAAAATACATTTTAATGGATAGGATATATATCACAAACAGCAGAGGTCCCAGCACAGATCCCTATGGATCTCCACTGGTCACAGACATCCAGCTTGAATATTGTCCTTCCACCACAACGCTTTGTCTTTGATCAGTACGCCAGTTCTGAATCAATACGACCAGGTCACTGTAAATCCCATGCATCTTAATCTTCTGGATCAGCCTACCATGAGGGACTTTATCATATGTCTTACTAAAATACATGTTGACAACATTCAACATCCTACTCTCATTGATCACCTTTGTCACCTCCTCAAAACACTCGATCAGTGTCCATTATAAAGGATTGATTTTTAATTTTTTTATTAGCCAAGTATGTATACATACAAGGAATTTGCCTCGGTGCTTTGCTCGTATGTAACAACATGATATACAGTAGACAACTAAAAATAAAACATTATCATTTAAACATGTGAAGAATGAAATAAAATACCAGAGTAAAAGTAGGCTACAGACTTTTAGCTATTGAGTAGAGCCACTGCTCGTGAAAAAAACGGTTTATATGTCTGGCTGTGGTGGCTTTGACAGTCCGGAGTCGCCTTCCAGAGGGAAGGTCAACGAGTAATTGGTTCATGATAAAATAGGCCAAAGTCAGCATGGTTTTGTGAAGGGGAGGTCTTGCCTGACAAATCTGCCGGAATTCTTTGAAGAAATAAATAGCAGGCAGACAAAGGCGAGTCAGAAGGGTCTCAACTCGAAACGTAACCCATTCCTTCTCGCCAGAGATGCTGCCTGTCCCACTGAATTACTCCAGCATTTTGTGTCTATCGTCAGTAGATGTTCAAAAAGGTTTTGATGAGGTGCCACACGTGAGGTTGCTAAGGAAGATGAAAGCCCATGGTATCAAAGGGAAGATACTAGCATGGATAGCAGGTTGGCTAGATGGCAGAAGACAAAGGGTGGCAATAAAGGGGACTTATTCTGGTTGGTTGCCAGTGACTAGCGGAGTTACGCAGGGGTCGGTTGTATATTAATGATTTGGATGAGGGGATTGAAGGCTTTGTGGCCAAGTTTGCATATGATAGGAAAATAGGTGGAGGGGCAGGTAGTGTAGAGAAAGCAGGGACTATGCAGAAAGACTTGAACAGGTTGGGAGAGTGGGCAGAGAAGTGGCAGATGGAATATAGTGTAGCAAAGTGTGGACTCATGCATTTTGGTAGTAGGAATAAAGGCGTAACTATTTTCTAAGTGGGGAGAGAATCCAGAAATCGGAGGTGCAAAGGAATTTATGAGTGCTGGTGCAGGATCCCCAAAAAGTAAATCTGTAAGTCAAATCGGTAGTAAAGAAAGCAATCGCAATGCTAGCATTTATTTCAAGCGGGTAGAATACAACACAGGGATATAATGCTAAGGCTCTATAAGGCGCTGGTCGGGCCGCATTTGGAATATTGTGAGCAATGTTGGGCACCATATCTGAGGATGTCCTGGCTCTGGAGAGGGTCCAGAGGAAGTTTACACTCATTTAATATTTAAACACACAGTTTAATATGAATGAATGAATGAATGAATGAATAAGTTTATTGGCCAAGTATTCACATACAAGGAATTTGCCTTGGTGCTCCGCTTGCAAGTGACAACACGACATAGTAACAATTAAGAATGACACATAAAACATTAAACATTAATAATAAAACATTATAGTTTAAACATATGAATGAAATAAAAATATCAGAGCAAAAGGAGGCTACAGACTTTGGTTATTGAGTAGAGCTACTACTCGTGGAAAAAAACTGGTTTTATGTCTGGCTGTGGCAGCTTTGACAGTCCGGAGTCGCCTTCCAGAGGGAAGTGCTTCAAAGAGTTTGTAGCCAGGATGAGAGAGGTCAGAGATGATCTTACCCGCACGCTTCCTGGCCCTTGCAGTGTACAGTTCGTCAATGGGGGGAAGGTTGCAGCCAACAACCTTCTCAGCTGATCGGACGATTCGCTGCAGCCTCCGGATGTCGTGATTGGGGTCTGAGCCAAACCAGGTGGAGAAGGTGAGGACAGACTCTACGATGGCAGTGTAGAATTGGACCATCATTGCCTGTGGCAGATTGTGCTTCTTCAGCTACCGCAGGAAGTACATCCTCTGTTGGTCCTTTTTGAGTGTGGAGTCGATGGTAGCCCCCCATTTCTGGTCCTTGGAGATGATGGTTCCAAGGAACTTAAAATATTCCACAGATGTGACTGTGGTGTTGTTGATGGTGAGTGGGGGGGGGGGGGGGGGTGGTAAGCGGAGCTCTCCTAAAGCCTACTATCAATTCCACTGAGCTCCAGGTTGTTACGAAGGCACCAGGACGCCAGCTGTGTCACTTCCTGTCTGCAGGCAGATTCCTCCCCATCCTGGATTAGTGCAATCAGGCTTGTGTCGTCCGCAAACTTGAGAAACTTGACAAGAGGAGTCTGTGGAGGTGCAGTCATTGGCGTAGAGAGAGTAAAGGAGAGGAGAGAGTACGCAGCCTTGCGGTGCTTCTATCCTGAGGGTCTGCAGATCGGAGATGTGCTTTTCCAGCCTCACATGCTGCTTCCTGTCTGTCAAGAAGTTGGTGGTGCACTGACAGAGGGGTTCAGGCACAGTCAACTTGGAGTGTAGTAGCTCTGGCACAATGGTGTTGAATGCAAAGCTAAAATCAACAAACAAAAGCGATGGCTGCCAAGTGAACCTGCCAGTCACCTGACTACCCAAATTGCCGTTGATTGGTCGGCCCAGATCACGCCAGTTCAAGCGAGATATCGAGCTCGACAAACGAAGGTTTGAGACCAAAGAGACTCGGCCACAAGATGGTGCCACATGGCCCCCCCCCCCCCCCAGAACCGGAATATTGGAGGCGGTTAAGGTGTCGAGTGAGGTGGCCTGATCTTGTGTGCGTGTCTCCTGTGTTGGGGATTGCAGCTGGTTGAGTTGAGGGCGGATTTGGTCGTGATGGTGGACGCCCTCTGCGGCAGGGTTGTGCCACCTGCACTGGTCGGTCAATGTCCAAGTGTGCCGGCTTAAGACGGACCACGGTGACAGTCTCGTGTCAGACGCCTATGTCGATGATGAAAGCCCTGGCGTCGTTTTGCAGTACTCTGATGGGTCCCTCATAAGGTTTTTCCAGTGGTGTACGGTGGGAATCTCAGTGAAGGAAGATGTACTGGCAGTCCTGGAGGTCGCGGGGGGGGGGGTGTACGTGGTTGTGAGACCATGTCTGGACGTTGGGACTAGAGAAAACGTGCCCACCTTCTCACGGAGGTGATGGTCGTGGTCATGGTCTTGATGTCCACGTGCCACCAGGATGAAATCCCCTGGGACCGTAAGCGGGGCGCCGTACACCAGCTTGGCCGAGGAAGTTGCCAGGTCCTCCTTTGGGACAGTGCGTATACCTAGCATGACCCACGGCAATTCGTCTATCCAGTCTAGGCCCGTGAGCCGTGCCTTGAGGGATGCCTTCATGTGCCGGTGAAAACGTTCCACTAGGCTGTTTGCTTGCGGGTGGTAGGCCGTTGCGTAGTGCAGCTTAGTGCCAAGCAGCTGGGCCATTGCTGACCACAGCTTGGAGGTGAACTGCGCACCTCTGTCGGAGATGTCCACCGGCACACCAAAGCGGGTGATCCATTGGGCGGTGAGGGCACGTACACAGGTCGCAGTGGAGGTATCCAGGAGTGGGACGGCTTCTGGCCATCTCGTGAATCTGTCCACGAAGGTGGGTGACAACTCTGGATGGGGGCAGTGGTCCAACGATGTCGACGTGGATGTGGTCGAAATGCCGGTGTGTCAGGGCGAAGTTCTGCAGCGGCGCCTTGATGTGTCGCTGAATCTTGGAGGCTTGACAGGGGATGCACGCTCTAACCTGTTTGCGCAACCCGTGCCACATGAACCTGGCTGCCATCAGTGCCTTTGTTGTCCAGATGGAAGGGTGTGCTACGCCTTGAACCATGTCGGAAATTCGGTGGCGCCAGGCTGCGGGGATGATTGGGTCTTGGCTGTCCGGTAGACACGTCGCAGAGGAGTGTGGTGTCAGCAGGCCCGAATCGCACATCCTCCAACAGCAGGCCTGTGATAGCGGTGCAGTGGGTGAGCATCTCTTCATCCTCTCGCTGAGCGGCTGCCACGGCCGTGTAGTCGACACCTGAGGCCAGAGCATGGATGGCATTGATGGCGGTGCGGGACAACGCATCTGCGGCCTGGTTGCTCTTGGCTGTGATGTGCTGGACGCAGGTCGTGTATTCTGAGATGTAGGTCAGGTGGCCTGGCTGTCGGGCTGACCAAGGATCAGACATTTTAGCAAAGGGAAACGTGAGTGGCTTGTGGTCGGTGAAAGCAGTGAATTCCCTGCCCTCGAGGAAGTAGCAGAAATGCCGGATGGCCAGGTAGAGCGCAAGGAGTTCCCGGTGGAAAGCGCTGTACCTCTGCTCGGGGATTCTCAGGTGATGACTAAAAAAGGCGAGGGGCTGCCAGATACCATTGATCAGTTGTTCCAGCACTCCGCCCACTGTGCCAGATGCGTCCAACATGAGAGCTGTTGGTGCGTTGGTCTGTGGATGTACCAACATTCCTGCCTTTGCCAGTGCCTCCTTGGCGTTCTCGAATGCGGTCGTGGCCGCGTCGTCCCAAATGAGCTCTTTCAGCTTATTGGTCAAGGCCTTGAATATCGGTTACATGATCCTGGCGGCAGCTGGTAGAAGTTAACCATGCCGACAAACTCTTGGAGTCCCTTCACAGTAGAGCGTTTGGCAAACTGGCGAATGGCCTCGATCTTAGTCGGGAGCGGGACCGCTCCGTGCTGGTTGATGTGGTGGCCGAGGAAGTTGATGAAAGAGATGTCAAACTGACACTTGGCCTGTTTGTTGACCAGCCCTTGCTTATTGCGCGTCTGGCAGAGCTGTTGGAGGTGTGCGCAGTGTTCCAGGCGAGAACGGCTGGTGACGAGGATGTTGTCGAGGTAGATGAACACGAAGTCCAACCCGTGGCCCACCAAGTCCATGAACCATTGGAAAGCTTGGGCGGTGTTCTTGAGGCCAAAAGGCATGCACAGGAACTCAGAGCCTGAACGGGGTGATGAGGGCCGTCTTGGGGATGTCGTCTGGGTGGACCGGAATTTCATGCTACCAGGTCAATCTTGGAAAATACCTTGGCACCGTCCAGGTTTGCCGTGAAGTCCTGGATGTGAGGGACAGGGTACCGGTTGGCTGTTGTGACCTTGTTGAGACGGCAGTAATCCCCACAGGGTCTCCAGTCCCCAGACGCTTTGGGGATCATGTGAAGCGGGGATGCCCACGGGCTGTCCACGGGCACTATGCCCATTTCCACCATCTTGCGGAACTCGTCTTTGGCCAGATGGACCTTGTTGGGGGGCAGCCGGATTGGCGGTCCGGTGGTGGGGATATGGTGCTTCACCCCAAGCTTGGGGCTGGTCGTTGTGAACTGGGGAGTTATGATGTCAGGGAAATCGTCCAAGATCCTGGCGTATTCGTCGGAGGTCACAGAGCCGAGGTGGGGCACGGTCAATTCGGTGTGGCGCAAGGCGATCGACTCGAACGTCTTAGAATTAACGAGATGTTGTCCGTTCATGTCGACCAGCAGGGAGTGCGCCTGGAGGAAGTCGGCACCCAGCAGCGGTTGTGAGATGTCGGCGATGGTAAAGGTCCACTTGAAGCGACAGAAGTTGAAGTTGAGCGGGATCGTGCGGGCCCCGTATGTGCTGATGTTGCTGCTGTTGGCGGCTGTCAGGGGAGGCCCCCTCTTTCCGGAATGAGTGTCGGTGCCCGAAGGGGGGCAAAACACTGACAGCCGCTCCCATGCCAACAAGAAAATGCCTCCCCGAATGACGATTCCAGGTGTAGAGGAGGCGATCTTTTTGGCCGTCCGCAGTTGCCACTACTGACAAGCCGGCCGAGGCGTTTCCCGGATGCGTACAGGATGGTCTGCATCGGCGGGCCTCGGAGCCCCACCTTTGGTGGTAGTAGCACCACTTGTCCTTGCTGGCGCCGTTCTTGGCCAACGTCACTGCCGCTCCTTCCGTGGAGGCTGGGACCGCCCGTATGACCTGCTGAGGCACAGCCGCCACCCGAGTGATGGTGACTCCACATTGCTGTTTGGCCTGCCACAGCACGTCCGCACGGGCTGCCAGCCATCAGAGGTCGGTGAAATAGTCATCCGCGAGGAGCAGGCGGATGTCCTCCGGCATCTGCTCGAGGAAGATCTGTTCGAAAAGGAGGCAGGTCTTGTGTCCATCAATCAGGGCGAGCATTTCGTTCATGACCTTTGCGGTCGCCAAGGCCATCCATGTGCAGGAGCTTTGCGGCCCTGTCGTGGCGGCTGAGACCGAATGTGTCCTTGAGGAGCGTCTTGATCCCTTCGTACTTGTTGTCAGCTGGTGGCTGGCGAAGGTAATCGATGAGGCGCCCGGCGGTTTCCTGGTCCAACGCACTGACCACGTTGTAGTACTTGATGACATCGGCAGTGATCTGGCGGATGTGGAATTGGGCTTCGGCCTGTTCAAACCACACCTGGGGCTGTGATGTCCAGAAGGTGGGCAGTTTGAGTGAAACTGCATTCTGCTGATCTGGGTTGTCTCCTCCAGGTATGATGAAATCCAAAAGAGGCCGTTTTGAATCATTGGGGGTCACCACTGAAGAGGTTCGCGTGTTGTACAAACACTCATTTCACATTTGAACAAACATTTTAATATTGGTACAAAAGCGACGGCTGCCAAGTGAAGTCTAGCTCTGTTGTTTGCTGCACCCCATCACATGACCCCCAAGTCGGTGTTGATTGGTCGGCCCAGATCACACCAGTTCACATGAGATCTCGAGCTCGACAAACGAAGGTTCGAGACCAAAGTGGCTCAGCAACAAGGTGGCGCCACAGGGTTTATATATGATGAGCGTTTTGACGGCGCTGGGCCTGTGTAGTTTAGAAGAATAAGGTGGGGGGGGGGGCCTCATTGAAATGTACAGAATCGAGAATAGCTTGGACAGAGTGGATGTGGGGAGGATGTTTCCACTAGTGGGATTGTCTAGGGCCAGACATCATAGCCTCAGAATTAAAGGATGTTCCTTTCGGAAGGAGATGAGGAGGAATTTCTTTAGTCAGAGGATGGTGAATCTGTGCAATTCTTTGCTACAGAAGGCTGTGGAGGCCATCAATTTTTAAGGGATAGAGATAGATAGATTCTTGATTAGTACGGGTGTCGGGTGTCAATAGACAATAGACAATAGGTGCAGGAGTAGGCCATTCGGCCCTTCGAGCCAGCACCGCCATTCAATGTGATCATGGCTGATCATCCCCAATCAGTACCCCGTTCCTGCCTTCTCACCATATCGCCTGACTCCGCTATTTTTAAGAGCCCTATCTAGCTCTCTCTTGAAAGCATCCAGAGAACCTGCCTCCACTGCCCTCTGAGGCAGAGAATTCCACAGACAACAGGGTGTCAGGGGTTCTGGGGAAAAGACTGTAGAATGGGGTGAGGAGGGATAGATCACCCATGATTGAATGGCAGAGTAGACTAGATGGGCCGAATGGCCTAATTCAGCCCCTATCAATTATGATCTTATGATTTATCAACTCCTGACGTAATCTAATTTAGCAAAGCAAGAGCACATACCTTCAACATCTAGGTACAGAGAGTAAATGTACAGCTTGCCTGGTGCGTTTTCATAAAAGTGATCCACAGTGAGTTGATAAATACCACTGTCAGCAATCTCCAAACGTTGCAGCTCCAGGGTTCCATTTGAGGCGTAGTATTTGCATCGGTGTTGATAATATGGAGATAAAGATGGAGAATCCACACCAACCGAATGAAATAACATTAATGACTTCTGTAAACGGTCAATAAATGACCACTGGACTATTTGGTTGTTTTTAACTTCTTTGATATTTCCAGTTAATAAAATAGAGTCAAATACAGTTGCAAAAATATATTTCCTTACTTGTGTTGAATTTTGTGTACAAGCTGCAAGACACAAATTGATGGGAGTTTTAGTAAATTGGCAAGAATATCAGTTTGGTTCACAAAGGATTTAAGAACAAATGTGCACAGAATTACCAACAATTGTTCATTGACAACATGGGTAAATACTGCTGGCTGTTTTACTCTAAAATATATGTGATTAATTTTAGGAAGCTAAGCATCAACACCTGCCCACGACCATGTTAGAATAATTTTGTGGCTATTTTTTTGCAGTTAAATTGTAGGAGAGAAGCAGGAGAGGAGATTGCGGGAGCCTTGACAAAGATCTTTGTGTCTTCACTCGCCACAGACATAGTTTTGTGCTTCAGTGATCAATTCGGGGAACGATTTGGATGAGAATTTGCAAGGCAAGTTTGCAGATAACACTGAAGTGAGTGGTATTTTAGATAGCGAAGACTGTTATCAAAATTACAGCAAGATCTTGATCAGTTGGGCAAGTGGTGTGAGGAATGGTTAATGAAGCTTAACGCAGCTAAGTGTGAGGTGTTACATTTTGAGGTCAAACCAGGGCAGGACCTTCACAGTGAATTGCAGGGCTCTAGGGACTGTTGTAGAGTAGAGGGATCTAGGAGTACAGGTGCATAACTCCTTGAAATTGGCATCAGAGGTAGAAAAGGTGGTCAAGAAAACTTTCAGCACATTGCTCTTCATCAGTCAGGATATTGACTATAGATATTGGGATGTTATATTACAGTTTCAAAAGACGTTTGCGAGGCCGCATTTGGAGTATTGTGTTCAGTTTTGGTCACCCTGCTAAAAGAAAGATGTTGGTAAGCTGGAAAAAGTGCAGAGAAGATTTATGAGGATATAGCCTGGACTTGAGGGCCTGAGCTATCGGGAGAGGTTGGATAAGCTTGGACTTCATTCCTTGGAATGTAGGAGTGTGGTAAGTAAAGTAATACGATCTAATTAAAGTTTTATAAAGCTGCAGCATTTCATCCTAACATCTTATACTCTATGCCTGAGTGACAAAGGTAAGCATACCAGACGCCTTCTTTCCCACTCTATCTACTTGTGTTCCACTTTCATACAGCTTTGGACTTGAACCCTAAGATCCTTTTGTACCATAATACTGTTAAGGGTCCTGCCATTAACTGTATACTTCCCCCTTACATTTGACCACCCAAAGTGCAACACCTCACTTGAGTAAAACACTCTAAGAACAACTAGTAGCTGATGGGTGTTGATGTGATTGTTCTGGCTACTATTAAGCAGTTATTAAAGATGCTGTACTTGGTTCTTTGTTGTTTTACAATAATATACCGGTCTCCATAAACATGTTTGCAGAAAATACAAAATTTGACAGGCGAAAAAGCAAACTTGTCTACAGGAAGAAATTGATATTCCGATCAATTGATAAAAAAAGTCGCAAATTGTACTATGTTTACATATTCTGTTGTGCTGCTGCAAGTAAGAATTTCATTGTTCTATCTGCGACATATGACATTAAAACACCCTTGACTTGAATTTAATCTAAAGAAATTAGGTATTTCATTTAGGAAAGAGTAATGCAGCATGGGAAACATACTAAATTAAACAATATCGAGTGCCATTGAGCAACAGCAGCAACAATGTCATGGAGAGACATATAGGATAATTACAGAGTAAAAATAATGTTTTTGTTCATTAGTTAAGGTATAGAATAGAAGACTAGAAAGATCATGTTGGAACTATACAAACTAGATAGATTAGTGTAATATACAGTTCTATGCACCTTTACAAAAAATATGCCATTGCACTGAAAATTATTGAGAGGTGCTGGAAGACTGGAGGTGGCAAATGTTGTGCCTCTATTCATGAAGGGCTGCAG
>JAXLNO010003318.1:307650-336390 GCA_038087875.1 Malacoraja senta
TTTCAAAACAAACCCGCACACCGAGGCCGGGAGGAGGGAGGGAGAGAGAGGGAGGCCTCCTTCCACCGTCTGAAGCAGCTACACCCAAGATCCTATAGCTATAGGATCTTTGAGCTGCACCGCTCGGCCCCGCACCTTGCTGTTGGCTGGCGGAGGAGGGGAGGCGGTGGTGAGGAGATCCCCCTTTGGCGGCGGCACTTGGCATTGGACAGGGACGGCCAAGGCAGCGGGGTGATGTCCGAGGAGCGCTGACCTTCCATCCACCCCATCTCCTCTGCCCCTTCCCCTCTCTCTCTCTCGGACGCCCCCCTCCCTTATCCTGAGACCCCTCCTCTCCATCCCGCACTGATCTCCATTCCCGCCTCTATTCAGTCCTCACTGACATCCCCTGTGCTCCCCTCCCCATCTACCCCCCCATCCCCATCTATTCATCCTGCGCTGATCACCCTATCCACCTCGCATTGATTCTTCTGCCACCTCCCCCATCCATCCTACACTGGTCCCCCAATTCAACCTGCACCGAACCCCCCATCCATCCTGTAGTGATCTACGCATTCATCTTTTACTGATCTCCCATTCATCCTGTACTGATCCCCTCATCCATCCTGTACTGATCCCCTCATTCATCCTATACTGATCCCCTCATTCATCCTGTACTGATCCCCCATTCATCCTATACTGATCCCCTCGGTCATCCTGTAGTGATCCCCCATTCATCCTATACTGATCCCCTCAGTCATCCTGTAGTGATCCCCCATCCATCTTTTTCTGATCCCCCATTCATCCTGTACTGATCCCCTCATCCATCCTGTATTGATCCTCTCATTCATCCGATACTGATCCCCGCTTTCATCCTGTACTGATCCCCCATTCATCCTATACTGATCCCCTCAGTCACCCTGTAGTGATCTCCATTCATCTTTTACTGATCCCCCATTCATCTTTTACTGATCCCCCCCATTCATCCTGTACTGATCCCCTCCATTCATCCTGTACTGATCCCCTCATTCATCCTGTAGTGATCCCCCATTCATCCATATAACCATAACAGCACGGAAACAGGCCATCTCGGCCCTTCAAGTCCGTGCCGAACATTTTTTTTTTTTCGTTTGTTTAAAAAAAAAAATACCACCCCTAGTCCCATCTACCTGCACTCAGACCATAACCCTCCATTCCTTTCCCGTCCATAAACCCATCCAATCTATTTTTAAAGGATAACATTGAACCTGCCTCCACCACTTCCACTGGAAGCTCATTCCACACAGCTACCACTCTCTGAGTAAAGAAGTTCCCCCTAATGTTCCCCCTAAACTTCAGTCCCTTAATTCTCAAGTCATGTCCCCTTGTTTGAATCTTCCCTACTCTCAATGGGAAAAGCTTATCCACGTCCACTCTGTCTAACCCGCTCATAATTTTAAAGACCTCTATCAAGACCCCTCTTAACCATATAACCATATAACAATTACAGCACGGAAACAGGCCATCTCGACCCTTCTAGTCCGTGCCGAACACGTATTCTCCCCTAGTCCCATATACCTGCGCTCAGACCATAACCCTCCATTCCTTTCCCGTCCATATAACTATCCAATTTATTTTTAAATGATAAAAACAAACCTGCCTCCACCACCTTCACTGGAAGCTCATTCCACACAGCCACCATTCTCTGAGTAAAGAAGTTCCCCCTCATGTTACCCCTAAACTTCTGTCCCTTAATTCTCAAGTCATGTCCCCTTGTTTGAATCTTCCCTACTCTCAGTGGGAAAAGCTTATCCACGTCAACTCTGTCTATCCCTCTCATCATTTTAAAGACCTCCATCAAGTCCCCCTCTTAACCTTCTGCGCTCCAAACAATAAAGACCTAACTTGTTCAACCTTTCTCTGTAACTTAGTTGCTGAAACCCAGGCAACATTCTAGTAAATCTCCTCTGTACTCTCTCTATTTTGTTGACATCCTTCCTATAATTAGGCGACCAAAATTGTACTCCATACTCCAGAATTGGCCTCACCAATGCCTTGTACAATTTTAACATTACATCCCAACTTCTATATTCAATGCTTTGATTTATAAAGGCCAGCACACCAAAAGCTTTCTTTACCACTCTATCTACATGAGATTCCACCTTCTGGGAACTATGCACAGTTATTCCTAGATCCCTCTGTTCAACTGCATTCCTCAATTCGCTGCCATTTACTATGTACGTCCTATTTTAATTTGTCCTGCCGAGATGTAGCACTTCACATTTGTCAGCATTAAACTCCATCTGCCATCTTTCAGCCCACACTTCCAAATGGCCTAAATCTCTCTGTAGACTTTGAAAATCTACTTCATTATCCACAACACCACCTATCTTAGTATCATCTGCATACTTACTAATCCAATTTTCCACACCATCATCTAGATCATTGATGTACATGACAAACAACAGTAGGTACCTCTATGTATTGCTGCAAAAAACTATCCTGCACACATTTTACAAACTCCAAACCATCCAGCCCTTTTACAGAATGTGTTTCCCAGTCTATGTGTGGAAAATTGAAATCTCCCACAATCACTACCTTGTGCTTACTACTAATATCTGCTATCTCCTTACATATTTGCTCTTCCAATTCTCGCTCCCCATTTGGCGGTCTATAATACACCCCTATAAGTGTTGCTACACCTTTCCCATTTCTCAGTTCCACCCAAATAGCCTCCCTAGACGAGCCCTCTAATCTATCCTGCCAAAGCACTGCTGTAATATCTTCCTTGACAAGCAATGCAACACCCCCACCTCTTGCCCCTCCAATTCTATCACCCCTGAAGCAACGAAATCCTGGAATATTTAGTTGCCAATCACAGCCCTCCTGCAACCATGTTTCACTGATCGCCACAACATCATACTTCCAGGTGTCAATCCAGGCTCTAAGCTCATCCACCTTTCTTACAATGCTCCTAGCATTAAAATATACACATTTAAGAAACCCACCATCACTTATTCTCTGTTTATAATCTTTTTCTTCTTTCTCCCCTACATTTTGGGTCCGAGTGCTTCCCTTCTCTGCCTCCTGCCTCCCACATTTTCCACTAGCTTTCTCTATTTGAGACCCTCCGATCCACACTGTACTGACCCCCCCCCATTCATCCTGTACTGATCCCCCCCCATTCATCCTGCGCAGATCCCCTCCCCCCCCATCCATCCTGTACTGATCCCCCCCATTTAAGAAGAATGGGGGGGAACAGTCTGAAGAAGGGTCTCGACCCGAAACGTAGCCTATTTCCTTCGCTCCATAGATGCTGCCTCACCCGCTGAGTTTCTCCAGCACTTTTGTCAACCCCCATTCATCCTGTACTGATCCCCCCCATTGATCCTGTACTGACCCCCCCATTGATCCTGTGCTGATCACACCTATCCATCCTGTACTGATCCCCCCCAATCATCCTGTACTGACCCCCCCATTCATCCTGTACTGATCTCGCCCATCCATCCCATACTGATCCCCCCCATTCAACACCACTGACATCCCCCGTGCTCTCCCCTCACAATTTTACATACTCCAACCAACACGTACTAATTCACCTGCCTCAATCCATCCATTCCGCACCGATTGCCTTCTCAACCCCCTCCCCCCCAAACCACCCCCACCCGCCATCTATCCACCCCGTACTGATTCACACAACCCCCCTCCCTGACCCCATTGTGTTGGAAATGTCTTCAGAGCGAACATTGACTATGTTTGATAATGGAATGCAATCAAATGTGTTTTAATTCCCAATGTTATTATTTGTTTTAGTCCATAAAGATGGATTAATTAAATTGTGAACACATGAAACATTAAAACTGTTGTGTTCGATTGTCACTGCTACCGTTGACATGTTATTACAGAATTCATTTTAACGGCGAATCAATGCTCTTAATATGGAGTATCAGTACTGTAGTTATTTAATGAGCAACATTCACAACTACATGTTGGATTTATCCAGGTTTTACTTCTACAGTCGGTCATATACATCATAAATTTGGTCAGGAGATATTTCTGTTGAAATTTTAACGTTAATTCTGAAGTGGGAATGATGGAAACAGCGTTTATCATAATTTTTTTTTAAATCTAGTGTGTACAAACTGGGTATCTGCATGCTGTTCACAACAACTACATCTAATCTTAATGTACAGTAATGTGGCGTTTTGACACCTTTAAACATATTACCAAAAGAACATTTGCTGCAGTTAGGTCCTTTGGCCATCTCTTGTCAGTTAGTGTAATGTTTAACCTGTCAGATGAGTATAGTCGGTTTTAACAGCTATTATCATAAAATGCCTTTAGAAATTTCCTTGCAACCTGTATATTTTGCTATGGATAAATTATGTGGGAAGCGAGAGTGTTTCTGCACCAATAGCAATAACGATCCATGCTATGGCCATGTCATGGTAATTTTCGGTCTTTCACAGAAAACATATTTGCACCAATCTGTAGTATGCATGGTTAAGCATATATGTTACCATGGTCCAGGATTTATTGTCACAGGTAGATCATACGCTGAATAATCCAACCACATTTTTGTTTGGAAGTGGAAAGAACTAATAGAAATTGCATTAATTGCAATGTATAAAAAGAGTTGAGATACTGTATTATAATTTTGGTGCATGTCATTGTGGTATATCATGTCTTGATTGGTGAATATGTTTAGGTTGTGACTTTATTTGAAGAAGAAATAATATGTGAATGCTTCATTGAGCATAATTCCGACTGCTAACTACACACTTTGTCCGAGCACATTATCGCACGCATCATGCAAACCATCTTAAATGACCACCTAAACTGTCATTTGGCAACCTAAAGAGCTGCCAAGGGTGCCTGGCTGGCAACAGGGAAAAAAAGTTAAGTGAGAGCCCTGCTCACTGTGATGGAAGGCAAAAGTCTTATCTCTTCCCTTTGTTCTTCTCCCGCTGTCCAGCAGTCCAACTGCAGCATCCGACTGGGGCTCACGATGTTAAAGCCCCCGGCGGGCGATGGTAAGTCCCGCGGCCGTTTAAGCCGCGCGGGGTGATGTTTGGCCTCGCTCCGAATCATTTATACCACGCGATTCCGGCGGGAGAAGTTGCCATTGCGGTAGCTCCGAAAAGCGGTCTCCCACCAGAGGCCTGCGAGCTCCCGATGTTCCTGTCCACCGGGCCTACGGCCGGAACCTCTGAAGCTCTGAAGTCGGGTTGCTGCCGCGCGCCACCACAGCTCTCCCCGCTCAGAAGTCGGCCAGCTCCTCGATGGCGAGTCCGCAGGCTCCGCGACTGGAGCCCTCAGGTTGGTTCTGGTTGGAGGCCGCCGCCGGCTCCACGATGTTAGGCCCAACGACACCGGAGACCCGACAGGGAAAAAGTCGGGTCCCCGTACATGGAAGAGATTAAACGGTTCCCCCCCCCCCACCCCCGCACATATACACAGCTAAAAAATAATAGATAGATAGATAAATACTTTATTAATCCCCTCAGGGAAATTCAGATGTCCAGTAGCCAACACAGAACGTAAAGCAGACAATATATAAAATACGGACAATACATAAAAACAATAATTACTTAAAAATAACCCAATAAATAACTATTACATGTGCAAAGCATCCCCATACAGCTTAACGGTCAGTATTATAAAATCTAATGTCTGCAGGGGTCAAGGATCTCCTGAACTGCTCTGTTCTACAGCGCAGGGAGAGGAGCCGGTTGTTGTTCCGTCTGCTCCTCTGACCCTCCAGAGTTTCATGGAGGGGGTGCCCGGAGTTGTTGAGGGTGACCTGCACCTTGCTTCTCATACACCTCTCTAGCACAGCCACCACAGAGTCCACTCTCCCCCCCAGCACTGAGCTAGCTCTTTTCACCAGCTTGTCCAGCTTCTTGCTGTTTTTATCAGTGATATTGTTACCCCAGCAGACAACAGCGTAGAAGATGACACTTGCAACAACAGTATGGTAAAACAAGTACAGCATTTCATTGCACACATTGAAGGATCTGAGCCTTCTGAGGAAAAAGAGACTGCTCTGTCCTTTTTTTGTAGAGGGCATCGGTGTTAACAGACCAGTCCAGTTTGTTATCAAGGTGCACTCCCAGATATTAGTATGTCTGCACCACCTCAATGTCAGCCCCTGCAGTGTTAACCAGGTGAAGGGGGAGCTTGGACCTGCCAAAGTTAACAACCATCTCTTTAGTCTTGGTTGTATTCATGATGAGACAGTTCTCTTTACTCCAGTCACAGAAAGCACTGGTCAAGTCCCTGTATTCCTCGTCATGTCCGTTCCTTACACATGCCACAATCGCTGTGTCGTCAGAATATTTCTGAATGTGGCATGTGTCAGACTTATATTTAAAGTCTGCAGTATACAGGGTGAAGAGGAACGGAACCAAAACCGTTCCCTGTGGGGCTCCAACATTGCACACCACTGCCCCGGAAACACAGTCCCCCAGTTTAACAAACTGGTCGTCCCGTCAAGTAGTTGTGTATTCAGGAGGTAACCATATAACCATATAACCATTACAGCACGGAAACAGGCCATCTCGGACCTTCTAGTCCATGCCGAACACTTTTTCTTTTCTTTTTTTACCCTTCTTTCTTCTTACTTCCCCCTAGTCCCATCTACCTGCACTCAGACCATAACCCTCCATTCCTTTCCTGTCCCTATACCCATCCAATCTATTTTTAAAGGATAAAATCGAACCTGCCTCCACCACTTCCACTGGAAGCTCATTCCACACAGCTACCACTCTCTGTGTGAAGAAGTTCCCCCTAATGTTACCCCTGAACTTCTGTCCTTTAATACTCAAGTCATGTCCCCTTGTTTGAAGGGAAAGTACCCCCCATCCCCGGGTACTTTCCCTTGCAACCGCAAGAGATGCAATACTTGTCCCTTCACCTCCCCCCTCGACTCCATTCAAGGACCTAAGCAGTCGTTCCAGGTGCGACAGAGGTTCACCTGCATCTCCTCCAACCTCATCTATTGCATCCGCTGCTCTAGATGCCAGCTGATCTACATCGGTGAGACCAAGCGGAGGCTTGGCGATCGTTTCGCCGAACACCTCCGGTCGGTCCGCAATAACCAACCTGACCTCCCGGTGGCTCAGCACTTCAACTCCCCCTCCCACTCCATATCTGACCTCTCTGTCCTGGGTCTCCTCCATGGCCACAGCGAGCAACACCGGAAATTGGAGGAAATGCACCTCATATTCCGCTTGGGCAGTCTACATCCTGGGGGCTTGAACATTGAATTCTCCCAATTCTGCTAGCCCTTGCTGTCCCCTCCCCTTCATCAGCCCTCTGGTTGTCTCCTCCCCTCCCCTAGCCCTCGGGCTCCTCCTCCGCCTTTTTTCCTTTTTTCCTTTCTTCTCCCCACCCCCTATCCGTCTGAAGAAGGGTTTCGGCCCGAAACGTTGCCTATTTCCTTCGCTCCATAGATGCTGCTGCACCCGCTGAGTTTCTCCAGCATTTTTGTGTACCTTCCCCTTGTTTGAATCTTCCCTACTCTCAATGGGAAAAGCTTATCCACGTCAATTTTGTAAACCCGCTCATCATTTTAAAGACCTCTATCAAGTCCCCCCTTAACCTTCTGCGCTCCAAAGAATAAAGACCTAACTTGTTCAACCTTTCTCTGTAACTTAGTTGCTGAAACCCAGGCAACATTCTAGTAAATCTCCTCTGTACTCTCTCTATTTTGTTGACATCCTTCCTATAATTAGGCGACCAAAATTGTACTCCATACTCTAGAATTGGCCTCACCAATGCCTTGTACAATTTTAACATTACATCCCAACTTCTATATTCAATGCTCTGATTTATAGAGGCCAGCACACCAAAAGCTTTCTTTACCACCCTATCTACATGAGATTCCACCTTCAGTGAACTATGCACAGTTATTCCTAGATCCCTCTGTTCAACTGCATTCCTCAATTAGCTACCATTTACCATGTACGTCCTATTTTGATTTGTCCTGCCGAGATGTAGCACCTCACATTTATCAGCATTAAACTCCATCTGCCATCTTTCATCCCACTCTTCCAAATGGCCTAAATCTCTCTGTAGACTTTGAAAATCTACTTCATTATCCACAACACCACCTATCTTATTATCATCTGCATACTTACTAATCCAATTTTCCACACCATCATCCAGATCATTGATGTACATGACAAACAACAGTGGACCCAACACAGACCCCTGAGGCACCCCACTAGTCAACGGCCTCCAACCTGACAAACCGCCATCCACCATTACTCTCTGGCATCTCCCATTCAACCACTGTTGAATCCATCTTGCTACTCCACCATTAATACCCAACAATTGAATCTTCTTAACCAACCTTCCATGAACCTTGTCAAAGGCCTTACTGAAGTCCATATAGACAACATCCACTGCTTTACCCTCATCAATTTCCCTAGTAACCTCTTCGAAAAATTCAAGAAGATTAGTCAAACATGACCTTCCAGGCACAAATCCATGTTGACTGTTCCTAATCAGACCCTGCTTATCCAGATGCTTATATATATTATCTCTAAGTATCCTTTCCATTAATTTGCCCACCACTGACGTCAAACTAACAGGTCTATAATTGCTAGGTTTACTCTTAGAACCCTTTTTAAACAACGGAACAACATGCGCAGTACGCCAATCCTCTGGCACTAATCCCGTTTCTAATGACATTTGAAATATTTCTGTCATAGCCCCTGCTATTTCTACACTAACTTCCCTCAATGTCCTAGGGAGTATCCTGTCAGGACCTGGAGACTTATCCGTTTTCATATTTTTCAAAAGTGTTCGCACCTCCTCTTCTTTGAATCTCATAGTTTCCATTGCTACTCTGCTTGTTTCCCTTACCTCACATAATTCCATATCCTTCTCCTTGGTGAATACCGAAGAAAAGAAATTGTTCAATATCTCACCCATCTCTTTTCGCTCTGCAGATAGCTGTCCACTCTGACTCTCTAATGGACCAATTTAATTCCTTGTTATCCTTTTGCTATTAATATAGCTGCAGAAACCCTTTGGATTTACTTTCACCTTACTTGCCAAAGCAACCTCATATCTTCTTTTAGCTTTTCTAATTTCTTTCTTAATATTCTTTTTACATTCTTTATACTCCTCAAGCACCTCATTTACTCCATGCTGCCTATAATTATTGTAGATCTCTCTCTTTTTCTGAACCAAGTGTCCAATTTCCCTTGAAAATCATGGCTCTTTCCAATGTTTACTATTTCCTTTCAACCGAACAGGGACATAAAGATTCTGTACTCTTAAAATTTCACCTTTAAATGTCCTCCATTTCTCTTCTACATCCTTCCCATAAAGCAACATGTCCCAATTCACTCCTTTTAAATCCTTTCGCATCTCCTCAAAGTTAGCCTTTCTCCAATCAAAAATCTCAACCCTTGGTCCAGTTCTGACCCTCTCCATAATTATATTGAAACTAATGGTATTGTGATCACTGGACCCGAAGTACCTCCGCCACCTGCCCTGTCTCATTTCCTAACAGGGGGTCCAGCACTGCCCCTTCTCTAGTAGGTACCTCTATGTATTGCTGCAAAAAACTATCCTGCACACATTTTACAAACTCCAAACCATCCAGCCCTTTTACAGAATGTGTTTCCCAGTCTATGTGTGGAAAATTGAAATCTCCCACAATCACTACCTTGTGCTTACCACTAATATCTGCTATCTCCTTACATATTTGCTCTTCCAATTCTCGCTCCCCATTTGGCAGTCTATAATACACCCCTATAAGTGTTGCTACACCTTTCCCATTTCTCAGTTCCACCCAAATAGCCTCCATAGATGAGCCCTCTAATCTATCCTGCCAAAGCACTGCTGGAATATCTTCCTTGACAAGCAATGCAACACCCCCACCTCTTGCCCCTCCAATTCTATCACCCCTGAAGCAACGAAATCCTGGAATATTTAATTTCCAATCACAGCCCTCCTGCAACCATGTTTCACTGATCGCCACAACATCATACTTCCAGGTGTCAATCCAGGTTCTAAGCTCACCCACCTTTCTTACAATGCTCCTAGCATTAAAATATACACATTTAAGAAACCCACCAGGTAAAGGTGGAATCCACCCCCATCTTCTCAAGCTTGCCTTTCAAAATCGGGGGTTGGATAAAATAGATAAACTAATAAAAATTAGAACCAAAAACATACATCTAACGGGACAATAATGTAAAAAAAAAGGCAGACGGACTGCAGTCAAGCCGCTGCCGTTAGGCGCCGCCACACTCCAGATTTATAAGAATGATCCCCGGAATGAGTGGGTTAACTTATGAGGAGCAATTGACGGCACTGGGCCTAACCCTAACCCTGTACTCGCTGTGGATTAGAAGGATAGAAACATAGAAAATAAGTGCAGGAGTAGGCCATTCGGCCCTTCGAGCCACCACCGCCATTCAATATGATCATGGCTGATCATCCAACTCAGTATCCTGTACCTGCTTTCTCTCCATACCCCCTGATCCCTTTAGCCACAAGGGCCACATCTAACTCCCTCTTAAATATAGCCAATGAACTGGCCTCAACTACATTCTGTGGCAGAGAATTCCAGAGATTCACCACTCTCTGTGTAAAAAATGTTTTTCTCATCTCAGTCCTAAAAATGTCCCCTTTATCCTTAAACTGTGACCCTTTGTTCTGGACTTCCCCAACATCGGGAACAATCTTCCTGCATCTAACCTGTCCAACCCCTTGAGAATTTTGTAAGTTTCTATAAGATCCCCCCTCAATCTTCTAAATTCTAGCGAGTACAAGCCAAGTCTATCCAGTCTTTCTTCATATGAAAGTCCTGACATCCCAGGAATCAGTCTGGTGAACCTTTTCTGTACTCCCTCTATGGCAAGAATGTCTTTCCTCAGATTTGGAGACCAAAACTGTACGCAATACTCCAGGTGTGGTCTCACCAAGACCCTGTACAACTGCAGTAGAACCTCCCTGCTCCTATACTCAAATCCTTTTGCTATGAATGCTAACATACCATTCGCTTTCTTCATTGCCTGCTGCACCTGCATGCCTACTTTCAATGGCTGATGTACCATGACACCCAGGTCCCGTTGCATCTCCCCTTTTCCTAATCGGCCACCATTCAGGTACTAGTCTACTTTCCTGTTTTTGCCACCAAAGTGGATAACCTCACATTTATCCACATTATACTGCATTTGCCCACTCACCCAGCCTATCCAAGTCATCTTGCAGCCTCCTAGCACCCTCCTCACAGCTAACACTGCCCCCCAGCTTTGTGTCATCCGCAAACGTGGAGATGTTGCATTCAATTCCCTCGTCCAAATCATTAATATATATTGTAAATAGCTGGGGTCCCAGCACTAAGCCTTGCGGTACCCCACTAGTCACTGCCTGCCATTCTGAAAAGGACCCGTTTACTCCTACTCTTTGCTTCCTGTCTCCCAGACAGTTCTCTATCCACATCAATACTGAACCCCCAATACCGTGTGCATTAAGTTTGTATATTAATCTGTTATGTGGGACCTTGTCTTCTGAAAGTCCAGATATAACATATCGACTGGTTCTCCCTTATCCACTCTACTAGTTACATCCTCGAAAAATTCTATAAGATTCGTCAGACATGATTTACCTTTCATAAATCCATGCTGACTTTGTCCAATGATTTCACCATTTTCCAAATGTGCTGCTATCCCATCTTTAATAACTGACTCTAGCAGTTTCCCCACTACCGATGTTAGACTAACTGGTCTGTAATTCCCCATTTTCTCTTTCCCTCCCTTTTTAAAAAGTGGGGTTACATTAGCTACCCTCCAATCCTCAGGAACTACTCCAGAATCTAAAGAGTTTTGAAAAATTATCACTAATGCATCCACTATTTCTGGGGCTACTTCCTTAAGTACTCTGGGATGCAGCCTATCTGGCCCTGGGTATTTATTGGCCTTTAATCCATTCAATTTACCTAACACCACTTCCCGGCTAACCTGGATTTCACTCAGTTCCTCTATCTCATTTGACCCCCGGTCCCCTGCTATTTCCGGCAGATTAATTAAGTCTTCCTTAGTGAAGACAGAACCAAAGTAGTTATTCAATTGGTCTGCCATGTCCTTGTTCCCCATGATCAATTTATCTGTTTCTGACTGCAAGGGACCTACATTTGTTTTAACTAATCTTTTTCTCTTCACTTATCTATAAAAACTTTTGCAGTCAGTTTTTATGTTCCCTGCCAGTTTTCTTTCATAATCTATTTTCCCTTTCCTAATTAAACCCTTTGTCTTCCTCTGATGGACTGAATTTCTCCCAGTCCTCTGGTAGGCTGCTTTTTCTGGCTAATTTGTATGCTTCATCTTTTGTTTTCATACTATCCCTGATTTCCCTTGTTATCCATGGATGCACTACCTTCACTGACTTATTCTTTTACCAAACTGGGATGAACAATTGTTGCAGTTCATCCATGCAGCCTTTAAATGCCTTCCATTACATATCCACGGTCAACCCTTTAAGAATCAATTGCCAGTCTATCTTGGCCAATTCACGTCTCATACCCTCAAAGTTACCTTTCTTTAAGTTCAGAACCCTTGTTTCTGAATTAATTATGTCACGCTCCATCCTAATGAAGAACTCAACCATATTATGGTCACTCTTGCCCAAGGGGCCACGCACAACAAGCCTGCTAACTAACCCTTCCTTATTACTTAATACCCAGTCTAGAATAGCCTGCTCTCTCGTTGGTTCCTCTACAGGTTGATTTAGAAAACTATCCCGCATACATTCCAAGAAATCTTCTTCCTCAGCATCCCTGCCAATTTGATTCACCCAATCTATATGTAGATTGAAGTCACCCATTATAACTGTTTTACCTTTGTTGCACGCATTTCTAATTTCCTGTTTGATGCCATCCCCAACTCCACTACTACTGTTAGGTAGCCTGTACACAACTCCCACTAGCGTTTTCTGCCCCTTAGTGTTTCGCAGCTCTACCCATATCGATTCCACATCCTCCAAGCTAATGTCCTTCCTTTCTATTGCGTTAATCTCCTCTCTAACCAGCAACGCTACCCCACCTCCTTTTCCTTTCTCTCTATCCCTCCTGAATATTGAATATCCCTGGATGTTCAGCTCCCAGCCTTGGTCACCCTGGATCCATGTCTCCGTGATCCCAACTATATCATAGTCATTAATAGCTATCTGCACATTCAACTCATCCATCTTATTACGAATGCTCCTTGCATGACCGTGTGTGGAGGAGCAGGAGCTCCTCCGACCGGTGAGTAAAGCAAAAGTAAAGCAAAAGTCGGAAGGTAAGTGGGTTACTTTCACTTACAGGAGCGTTTCCTTCCCGTGCAGACTTGTTGGTGGAGCTCCACACAAGTTTATTATGGAGAAAGGGGAAGGAGAGGCGGCCAGGGATGCACCGTAGTAAAACCCCAGATCCTAAGGGTAGCGGGCGTCAGTCAGTGGAGTCAGTGGCAGTGAAGCCATTAACTCCCGTTGTGGTCGAGTGTGCCGTTAAACCGCCGGCGGCGGGGCGCAAGGCTGGACAAAAGTCGGCCCGACCTGTAGACTCGGATGACTCGGACTGTAGACCTGTAGACTCGGACTGCACGAAGTGCCCTCTCTGCATATTAAGCAGTGAATCAGAACAAAATCCAATAGGATCACATCCTTGGAGGATTGGATTTTCAAATCCAATCCTCCTAGACCTAGATATACAGAAATCTGGAATGTAAAAGATGTACTGATGCTGCTGAGGGATTGGAATCCTATTGAAACTCTGTCATTAGCCGAAAGCACCATGAAATTGGTTATGCTGACGGCATTAGTTTCAGCTCAGAGAGTTCAAACATTACAGAAATTAAATTGACAGAATGAAAGTAGGGGCAGATGCCGTTACATTCTATGTCTATGATTTACTGAAGCAAAGTAGACCTGGGTTCACGGGATGTTAGTTGGAGTTTTCAGCATATCCTACGGATCCATGCCTATGTGTAGTAACATATGTAAGATGTTACATGGAAACAAACAGAATCTTAAGAGGCACAGAATTAGCATTTTTTATTAGTCATAAAAGTCCTCATAAGAAAGTGTCAACACAGACAATTTCAAGACGGTTGAAACAGGTGTTGATTTATTCAGGTATTGATACTGATAAATTAAAATCTCATTCCACCAGGGCGGCATCAACATTGGCCAGGGATTCAGACGTTCCAATAGACCTTATCCTCGCGGCCGCAGGATGGGCAAGTGAACAGATGTTTCACAAGTATTACCATAAGGAGATTAGAGATCCCGGGGTGGTTGGGGATGCCATGCTGGGTTCAGTATTAAATCCCCCATTATGATAAATGGGTTAATTTGTTAAAATAAATAAAACCATTAACTGATTACATTTAATGTTGTGGTTATGCATTGTTGATTGTGCTTACTCAATAGAGTCAATCAGTGCAGTGAACACCTGGATTTTAATCCACGGTGTGAAATCACAGAGCTTTGAAATCTTCACGTAGTCACTCACGTGACTCCGAAGTAAGATTAAATGAGAACTTACCAGTTTGAAGTTTGATCTTTATTTTATGAGGTGTAACGTTGAGGGATTACGTTCCCTCCGCTCCCACCCTCATAAAAGGATCGAGCTGGTAGTTCTAAGTCATTATGCATCTTACTATCATACTTCAGTAATTATCGTCTGTGATTTTCACTCCGCTGCTTTGAAGATTGACGCGTGTGCGGCTGGACGGGGTCTTCTTCACATAATCCCTCAACGTTACTCCTCATAAAATAAAGATCAAACTTCAAACTGGTAAGTTCTCGTTTAATCTTACTATTATGTTGAAAAATGGCCCTTTTTGATTTTTGCCCTGGATTTGTCTGCCTACCACTTTTACTTTTCACCTTGCTACCTATTGCTTCTACCCTCATTTACACCCCTCTGTCTCTCTGCTCACACATTTAAGAAACCCACCACCTCTTATTCTCTGTTTGAGGGGGAACCTCATTGAAACCTACCGAATAGTCAAAGGCTTGGATAGAGTGGATGTAGAAAGGACGTTTCCACTCGTGGGAGAGTCTAGGACTAGAGGTCATAGCCTCAGAATTAAAAGACGTTCCTTTAAGAAAGAGATGAGGAGAGGGTGGTGAATCTGTGGAATTCATTGCCACAGAAGGTTGTGGAAGTCAATTGATATTTTTAAGGCCCAGATAGATAGATTCTTGATTAATACTAGTGTCAGGGGAGAAGGTAGAAGAATGGAGTTAGGAGGGAGAGATAGATCCGCCATGATTGAATGGCGGAGTAAACTAGATGGGCCAAATGGCCTGATTCTGCTCCTATCACTTCTGACCTTATGACAGGGGTATTGATTGGAAAGCTTTGGAGGAATATAGACTAGGTGCAAGCAAGGATTACCAGCTGGGTCAGACAGCATTTCTGGAGAACATCGACAGGTGACGTTTTGAGTCCTGACCCTTCTTCAGACTGATTGTAGTTGGGGAGAGGAAGTTGGGAGAGTGATAGGGGTGGGACAAAGCCTTACAAATGATAGGTGGGTACAAGTGAGTGGGATTAGATTTGCAGATGTGTGGACAAAGGTCAGAGATGAAAATAAGACAAAAGGCTACCATGTCCTCTGGCAGCTCGTTCCATATTCCCACCACCCTCTGTGTTGAAATAGTTTCTGATCAATTCCTGTTTATCAAGTGCAGATTAATCCTGCTCCTTAGAATTGTGCAAACTCCAGAGGTGCTGCCTGTGTTGCTGAGTTACTCCAGCACTTTGTGGCATCTTATTGTTTCAAATAATTTCAAACAAACTGGCTTCTGGAATTTCTGACATGCAGAATTTGGTGGGTTATAATTGGTCCTAAAACTTCCATCTCCTTGACGCTCCACAATGGTGGCCCTCAGGGCTGTGCTCGCAACCTAACCAAGCTAATTAACCTACAAACCTCTACATGTTTGGAATGTGGGAGGAAACCGTAGATCTCGGAGAAAATCCACGCAGGTCAACGTACAAACTACGTACAAACTGCACCCGTAGTCGGGATCGAACCCGGGTCTCTGGCGCTGCAAGCGCTGTAAAGCATCAAGTCTACAGCTGCGCCACCGTACCTGCATGTAAACGTTTTGTTTCGTATATTACAACAGCATATCCCTTTATGCTACAACATTTTGTAATTTCATTCTATTTAAAAGGTAATTGCCTTTTTCATTCTTCATAAAACATAGAACTGTGCCTGCATCTGATCTGTATCTCACTGTATACTTTCACAGCCTTACCCATTGTCTATAACTCCACTAATTTTGGTATTGGCTGCAATCTTGCTAACTAATCCATCCAGGGAGAAGGCAATTCTGGATTTAGTGTTATGTAATGAACCGGAGTTGATAAAGGACCTCGAGGTTAATGAGCCATTAGGAGGTAGTGACCATAACATGGTCAGGTTTAATCTACAATTGGAGATGGAGAAGAGTAGATCGGAGGTGTCAGTGTTACAGTTGGATAAAGGGGACTATGGGGCCATGAGGGAGGAGCTGGCCAAAGTTGACTGGAAAGATGCACTAGCAGGGATGACAGTGGAACAAAAATGGCAGGTGTTTCTAGCAATAATACAGAAGGTGCAGGATCAGTTCATTCCTAGGAGGAAGAAAGATTCCAAGGGGAGAAAGGGACTATCATGCTGACAAGGGACGCCAGGGACAGTATCAAAATTAAAGCGAAGAAGTACAACGTAGCAAAGATGAGCGGGAAGCAAGAGGATTGGGTAATGTTTAAAGAACAACAGAAGATAACCAAAAAGACAATACGGGGAGAAAAGATGAGGTATGAAGGTAAGCTAGCCAAGAATATAAAGCAGGATAGCAAAAGCTTCTTTAGGTATGTGAAGAGAAAAAAATTAATTAAGGCCGAAATTGGACCCTTGAAGACCGAAAATGTTGAATTTATTATGGGGAACAAGGAAATGGCAGATGAGTTGAACAGGTACTTTGGATCTGTCTTCGCTAAGGCGGACACAAACAATCTTCCTGATATAGTAGTGGCCAGAGGATCTGGGGTGACGGAGGAACTGAAGGAAATCCACATTAGGCGGGAAATGGTGTTGGATAGACTGATGGGACTGAAGGCTGATAAATCCCCAGGGCCTGATAGTCTGCATCCCAGGGTACTTAAGGAAGTGGCTCTAGAAATCGTGGATGCATTGGTGATAATTTTCCAATGTTCTATAGACTCAGGATCAGTTCCTGTGGATTGGAGGGTAGCTAATGTTATCCCACTTTTTAAGAAAGGGGAGAGAGAAAAGAGGGAATTATAGACCAATTAGCCTGACATCGTTGGTGGGGAAGATGCTGGAGTCAATTATAAAAGATGAGATAGCCGAACATTTGTATAGCAGTAAAAGGATCGGTCCGAGTCAGCATGGATTTACGAAGCGGAAATCATGCTTGACTAATCTTCTGGAATTTTTTGAAGATGTAACTAGGAAAATGGACAAAGGAGAGCCAGTGGATGTAGTGTACCTGGACTTTCAGAAAGCATTTGATAAGGTTCCACATAGGAGATTAGTGGGCAATATTAGGGCACATGGTATTGGGGGTAGAGTGCTGACATGGATAGAGAAGTGGTTGGCAGACAGGAAACAAAGAATAGGGATTAACTGGTCCCTTTCAGAATGGCAGGCAGTGACTAGTGGGGTACCGCAAGGCTCGGTGCTGGGACCGCAGCTATTTACAATATACATCAATGAATAAGGAGTAAGCCATTTAGAACGGAGACGAGGAAACACTTTTTCTCACAGAGAGTGGTGAGTCTGTGGAATTCTCTGCCTCAGAGGGCAGTCGAGGCAGGTTCTCTGGATGATTTCAAGAGAGAGCTAGATAGGGCTCTTAAAAATAGCGGAGTCAGGGGATATGGGGAGAAGGCTGGAACGGGGTACTGATTGGGGATGATCAGCCATGATCACATTGAATGGCGGTGCTGGCTTGAAGGGCCAAATGGCCTACTCCTGCACCTATTGTCTATTGTCTACATAAGAGATTAGTATACAAACTTAAAGCACACGGTATTGGGGGTTCGGTATTGATGTGGATAGAGAACTGGCTGGCAAACAGGAAGCAAAGAGTAGGAGTAAACGGGCCCTTTTCAGAATGGCAGGCAGTTACTAGTGGGGTACCGCAAGGCTCAGTGCTAGGACCCCAGCTATTTACAATATATATTAATGATTTGGATGAGGGAAATGAATGCAACATCTCCAAGTTTGCGGATGACACGAAGCTGGGGGGCAGTGTTAGCTGTGAGGAGGATGCTAGGAGGCTGCAAGGTGACTTGGATAGGCTGGGTGAGTGGGCAAATGCATGGCAGATGCAGTATAATGTGGATAAATGTGAGGTTATCCACTTTGGTGGCAAAAACAGGAAAGTAGACTATTATCTAAATGGTGGCCGATTAGGAAAAGGGGAGATGCAACGAGACCTGGGTGTCATGGTACACCAGTCATTGAAAGTAGGCATGCAGGTGCAGCAGGCAGTGAAGAAAGCGAATGGTATGTTAGCATTCATAGCAAAAGGATTTGAGTATAGGAGCAGGGAGATTCTACTGCAGTTGTACAGGGTCTTGGTGAGACCACACCTGGAGTATTGCGTACAGTTTTGGTCTCCAAATCTGAGGAAAGACATTCTTGCCATAGAGGGAGTACAGAGAAGGTTCACCAGATTGATTCCTGGGATGTCAGGACTTTCATATGAAGAAAGACTGGATAGACTTGGCTTGTACTCGCTAGAATTTAGAAGATTGAGGAGGGATCTTATAGAAACTTACAAAATTCTTAAGGGGTTGGACAGGCTAGATGCAGGAAGATTGTTCCCAATGTTGGGGAAGTCCAGGACAAGGGGGTCACAGTTTAAGGATTAAGGGGAAATCCTTTCGGACCGAGATGAGAAAAACATTTTTCACACGGAGAGTGGTGAATATCTGGAACTCTCTGCCACAGAAGGTAGTTGAGGCCAGTTCATTGGCTATATTTAAGAGGGAGTTAGATGTGGCCCTTGTGGCTAAAGGGATCAGGGGGTATGGAGAGAAGGCAGGTACAGGATACTGAGTTGGATGATCAGCCATGATCATATTGAATGGCGGTGCAGGCTCGAAGGGCCGAATGGCCTACTCCTGCACCTATTTTCTATGTTTCTATGTCTATTGACTTGGATAGATTGGGCGAGTGGGCAGAAACATGGCAGATGCAGTATAATGTGGATAAACGTGAGATAATCCACTTTGGTGGCAAGAACAGAAAGGCAGATTATTGACAATAGACAATAGGCTTGGAGCAGGTCCCTTTTGGCCTTTTTGATGGCCTTACCAAGGTCGTATCTGGAATTATTGAAGACCAATGTATCATCAGACATGAATGCCTGGTGTCTGGTCTTCAGAAGAGTGCTGATCTCAAAGTTCATCCAAGGCTTCTGATTGGGAAACACTCGGAAGGTTTTGGTAGGGATGCAGTCCTCCACACATTTCTATATGAAGTCTGTAACGGCTGTGGCGTATTCGTTCAGGTCCGTTGCCGAGTCCCTGAACATTGCCCAGTCTACAGACTCCAAATAGTCCTTGAGTTCCACTGCCCCCCCCTCCCAGACCAGCTCTGTACAGTCCTCACCTCTGGGGGTGCGCTCTTCAATTGCTGCCTGTAGGCAGGAACAAGCAGCACCATGGTATGGTCGGATTTACCGAAGTGATGGCGAGGGATAGAGCGATAGTGGTGTAGCAGTGGTCGAGGGTGTTTGGTCCTCTGGTGCAGCAGGAGACATGTTGATGGAAGTTAGGGAGTGATTTCTTGAGGTTTGCTTTATTGAAGTCCCCGGCTATGGTGGTAAATGCCTCGGGGTAAGACGTCTGGTGTTTGTTGACCATGGCGTGCAGCTCCTCTAGTGCCGGGCGGACGTTTGCCTCTGGTGGGATGTAGACCGCGGTCAGGATAATGGAGGTTGTAGATTGGTTATTGCATGTGAACCAATCATAGTAGAGTAGCATCACTAACCCTACCTTACTGTATGCTTTATATTAACACCCACTTCCTACATTAGGTAGTCTTGGAAGCGGTGATGATGAACTAGCAACTAACAACCTGCTGTGTGTTACAATTAAAGATTACTTTAAACTCCAGGCTGTGTAACGTAATCATTTACATGGTGTCAGTCAGCGTGACGTAACCCACTGCGTCCGTATATCTGGTTTTATTTCTGTTTATCAGTTTCATTTGTATCACCATGGCTCACTCGTGCCGAAAGCCATTGCAGCTCATCTTCGATTCTGACATCGGGGAACGATGGAGGCTATTTGAAATCGACTACGAACACTATAGCAACATTGTCCATCATAATGAAGCAGGTTCTGTCAAGGCTTCTCTTCTACTAAACCTGGCGGGACCGGAGGCTCTGATGAGAGCGCAGACCTTTGACTACGCGCCAGCCGTTCTCGATGCCAACGATCAGGTAGTTGTACCTCCTGAGACTGCGCGTGACCCCAATGTTTTACTGCATAAATTCCGTGAACTATGCGACCTACCCTCAAACCGTATCTTAGAAAGAGCAATATTCTTCGCGAGACACCAGCTTCCCGACGAGCCTGTGGAAAGATTTATTTGTGACTTTAAATATATGGCTCAGCGATGCCGCTTCGGGGTCATGTCAAACAAATTAATCAGGGACAAACTTGTCAGTGGCATGACTGATCAAAAGCTAAAGACTGAGTTGCTGCGGAATGCTGACTTAACCCTTGAACAAGCTGTACATGCCTGCCGAACGTCTGAGATGGTGGCTCCACTTAGTGACCAGTTTGACACTCAGAAGAAGACCATAAACCTGACGGGTTTCAACAAACGAGCCACACCGACAGCTAACAGAAGATTTATGAATGAACCACCACAACCGACTAACCGGGGATTTACCAAGGATCCTCCCGAAGGAGATGCCCAAATTGTAACTATTTCCACAACAAGGGACGGGCGTTTTGTCTGGCGAACGGCAAGCCTTGTAACTACTGCAAAAAGATGAATCACTTCGCCGTTGTCTGCAGGTCTCGTGGGAACAGAACCTCCAGCTCAGCGTCTAATCTGCACCTGTTACAACAAAACAAAACAATTCAAGACTCAGGACCAGCTCGAATCTGCCTACGAGGACGATCCAATTAGCACATATGAGGAGTCAACTGTGCATACACTCCTTCACACAGCTGGTAAGATTTTGGATCCCTCTGTTTCAATGTCAATTAACAACAAGCCTGTGAAGGCCAAGCTCGATACCGGTGCCCACGTGAATGTAATGTCTGAATGTCTACAACAAGATAAAAAATAATGAGACCTTGACTAGAGACAGCTCTACCTTACATGCGTATGGGGGGGGGGGGGGGGTCTTGTATCCTTTTGGAAGAACTACCTTTAAATGTGTGCTGAAAAACACCACAAGAAATCTGACTTTCTAGGTATGTTACAAAACTTACCTTCAGTCGCGCTGTAATTCTGCCACTGGCCGTGTGCGCGATTTTGGCGCCTTTAAGGGGGGGGCGGGGTTAAAACGCGGTTTCTCCTCCCTTGTCCTGGAAATATTTTGTTGGAGTACAAACCTTCGCTGACAAAATCGTTCCTACCTGCGTTTTGTGAATTTTTTATTTTTATTAAATCGTCAATGTCAGCGCTACAGTCATTTTAAAAGCAGCTCCTGAAGCGTCAACGCCGATAACGGGGACGGATTTCACACAATGGACAGGTAAACGAAAGTGCTTTCTTTAAATGTATAAAAGTGCTTCTTAAGAAGCCTTTAATTCACATTTTGTCATGCGACACGGTGATTTTATTCCCCGAATTAACGGCAGTATTTTTCATGCCAATACGGGGTTAAATTCACCGCAAATCAACGTTCCAAATGATCGCGTTCCAGCAAATCCTCACTCGCAAGATGAATTAAATCCCCATTAATTTACAGGTATTAAACATTCAATTCCTTCCATTTGGCCTGTAAATTCATGAAAATTAGATTTAAAAATTATGTTATATTGTGAATTATTGTGTGAATGTTATTTGGACACTTAGGCTATTTAAAAATGTTAATCTATTCTTAAGAAATTGATAGATGTTTAGATCTAGTAATTGAATTTTGTAATTAGCTACAATTAGGTAACTAACTAATTATATGCTTTACTTTCATGTCTTCGAAGTAAGATTGTTTCATATTTGTTTCGGAATGCTTCAATCTATAATACCTGAAAATTTCTTTCAGTTACCATAATTTTTAAGAAAGTTATGGGCTTTTAACTGTCCTCGATCACAGCTTTTGTGTTAAGTCAATGGAAAAGCAATAGGGAACTAGATGCTAATTTCTGAGTATGATAATGGCCATAACTTTTTTAATACTGAAGATATGAAAGTGAATTAAGTGTCAAATTAAACTTCTTTTTATGCTTTATCTGATGGGATAAATTGCAGACTTTATTTTTAAAATCTCAAAATTTTGTAACATTGCTAGACTTTCTATATCTTAAAATCTGACTGTGACTCCACTGGGCATCCACGCATGCCAAGACCTAGGGCTGGTCTCCTTCGACTGCTCCGTTCACAAGTTACTAATATCTGAGGACCCGATAAAAAGACCTGATCTATTCGATGGCAAGCTAGGCAAGCTGCCTGTGACCTATAAGATCGTCATTGACCCCACCATCGACCCAGCCGTCCGTGCCCCCCACCGTGTGCCACATGCTATGCGAGACAGAATTGAGACTGAACTAAAAAGCATGGTCTCCATGGGTGTACTAGCCGAAATCAGCGAACCCACAGACTGGGTCTCCACCATGGTTGTCACTCATAAGAAAGACAAAAACAAGCTCTGAGTGTGCATCAATCCAAAAGACTTGAACACTGCCATCAAGCGCCCACACTTTCCGATGAGAACTGTCGAGGACGTCACTGCACAAATCGGGCGCGCAACAGTATTTTCTGACCTAGACGCAAAAAGATAGTTTTGGCAGATACCACTAGATGACGAGTCATCAAACCTCACCACGTTTGACACACCATTTGGCAGATTCAAATTTCTTAGGATTCCATTCGGCATCAACTCGGCCAGCGAAGATTTTCAAAGAACCATGGAACAGCTGTTCGAAGGACCCGTGTGCCATCATTGTGGATGACATCCTGGTTTATGGCAAAGACATAATGCATGACAACAACCTAAAGCGTATTATGGACAGGGCACGTGAGATCAACATGAAATTCAACCCTAAGAAATGCAAGTTCCGGGTTCCAGAGGTCACCTATGTCGGACACGTATTCACTACTGATGGCCTTAAGCCCGACCCGAAGAAAACTGCTGCCATCAGAGAAATGCCAGCCCCCACGGACATGTTAAGCCTACAACGATTTCTGGGTATGGTGAACTATCTTGGAAAGTTCATACCAAACCTCAGCGAACTAAGTCACCACTGAGACAACTCACCCGAAAGGACACTGAGTGGACCTGGTACCAGCAGCATCAACAAGTATTTGATTTTTTTTAAACCAATCTGGTCAGCGCTCGCACCTTGACATTCTTCGACCTGATGCGTCCTGTCACGATAATCTGCGATGCCTCACAATACGGGCTGGGCGCAGCCTGCCTTCAAACATCTGCCGATGGGACTGTACTACCTGTATCTTACGCCTCCCGCACCATGACGGACACCGAATAGCGCTATGCACAGGATCGAGAAAGAGCTGCTAGCCTGTGGTCTTCGATTGTTCAAAATTCAAGGACTCATCTTCAGGAACACTTTTACAGTCGAAACAGACCACCAACCACTTGTAACCATCCTTAAATAACCTATACACGCAGCACCTGCACGACTGCAGCGCATGATGATGCAGCTCCAGCGGTTTGACTTCAAAATCGTTTACAAATAGGAAAGGACATTCTCGTTGCTGACACGCTCTCTCGTGCACCACTTGCATCCAGTGAACGACACTCCTATGAACGGGATGAGTTTCGGTTCTCAAGATCGACTTCATTCCCACGAACGCTTGCGCCGTCTGGCTGAACACACAGCCGCTGATGGCACTCTTCAGCTACTCTTATCCATAATCAAAAGAGGCTGGCCAGACAGACAATCTAGCACATCACTGGAGGTGCAGCCGTTCTTCCTAGTCCGCGATGAGCTGGTAATACAGGACGGTGTCATAGTTAAAGGCCACAAAGACGTGATCCCCTTCATCCTTACAAGACGAATATTACAAAGAGGCACACAACGGTCACCCAGGTACCGATGCCAGGTTGGCCCACGCACAGAGCATGTTCTACTGGCCTGGTATGGCCAAGTATATACGGACAGAACAGCCTCCTGTCCCATCTGCAACAGTTTGGCACCACACCAACAGAAACAGCCTCTGCTACAACAACCCCCACCAGCACTGCCTTGGACATCGGTGGCAGCAGACATTTTCGAATGGCACGGTAAACACTATTTAGTCCTGGTCGACTTCTACTCTAACTGGTTCAAACTCGATTTACTGCCCTCCATCACATCCGAAATGGTCATTCAAAAGCTACAGAAACACTTTTCACATTCGCCGCACCAGTCCGCCTGCAAACTGACAATGGATGACAATTTACCAGCCACGCATTCAAACACTTCGCCAACCAATGGAACTTCCACCATGTCACAAGCAGCCCTGAATACCCTAAAAGTAACAGTTTGGCACGTCAGGAGCGCAAAACAACTAATGGAACGCTCCCACCTGGCCAAGTCGTATGTGTATCTGGACCTTTTAAACCTCAGAAACATCTCTAGAGACGGGGTCCTAGGCTCACCAGCCCAACGCCTGATGTCTCGGACAACATGACCTCCGATACCAATTGCCCAACACAAGCTGGTGCCACAGGTGTTTAAGCCAGCCGTGGTCCAGAAGCGTATCCAGGAGAAACACAACATCCAGAAACGATCATATGACAAGTCCAGCAAACCGCTGAAACCGCTACTGCAGGGCCACGTCGTCCGTTTGCAGACTACTATGGTTCATTCCGTCTAGGTTTCGTTGTTGGCCCGTCTAAGGAACCCCGCTCCTACCTTGTCGACGTCGATGGTGCCCTGTACATTTTCTAGCAATGTTACAAAATTTGAGATTTTAAAAATCAAGTCTGCAATTTATCCCATCAGATAAAGCATAAAAAGAAGTTTAATTTGACACCTAATTCACTTTCATATCTTCAGTATTAAAAAAAGTTATGGCCATTTTCATACTCGGAAATTAGCATCTTATTCCCTATTGCTTTTCCATTGACTTAACACAAAAGCTGTGATCGAGGACAGTCAAAAGCCCATAACTTTCTTAAAAATTAAGAGAACTGAATGAAATTTTCAGTTATTATAGATTGAGCATTCTGAAACAAATATAAAACATCTTACTTGGATGACCTGAAATTAAAGCATATAATTAGTTAATTACCTAATTGTAGCTAATTTCAAAATTGACCGTTGTGACGGAAATAGTAATAAAACACCCCAGACTGCCTTGAAAATTCAAAAATATATTTTCAAGATCAGAACTTTAATATTATTGTATTATATGCTGTAAGTCCGTAACAGATAGGTAAATAAATTACAATTTCTAGCAATAGACCAGGTCTTTATGGAGAAGATCAGTGCTAGTTGGTACATTGGCATACCATAACCAGTAGCATCATCATACTCCTCAGATTGTAACCAATAAGCAACTCTGTACACCTTGTTTTTCCCTGAACTTTTCAATTTTGGCATTGTAAACTATAAGTTTTGCTCTTCAAACCACGCATGACATACCTTTCTGCCCACTACTTTCCCCATTAAGAATGTCCTGTAGATTCAATTTCTTAAGAAAAAGATAATTTTTAAAAATAGCCTGTATCCAAATAACAAACTAATCCCATTCGCACAAGAACTCACAATATAACATGATTTTTAAATCTCACTATCATGAATTTATATGCCAGATGAAAGGAATTTAATGTTTAATCAAAATTATTTTTTGCACAATACATGTGTATATTTAGTATAAAAATATTGACTATGGATAGACAATAACACAAATATAGATGATTTAGATGCTCTTATGACATGATTGTCCAACAAAAATGAGCATTTAAATCATCTTGCGAGTGGGTGCTTCTGGAATGCGATCGATTGGAACGTGGCCGCTGCAGTGAGTTTTAACCCCATATCAGCAGGATAGACACTGCCAGTTCGTATGGGGCCCAAATAACATTTTCGCAACGTAAAATTAGATTAAAGCCATCTCAAGAAGCAAGATTATATGTAAAATAAACACTTACCTTTATTTTGTCCTGTTATTACGATCCGTCACGTTTGTAGGCGTTGAGGGCGTTCAAAGTCGCATTTTAATTTTAATCCAATTATTAAATTATCTAGCGATTTAAAAAAAAAAGCCAGGAACGAAGTCCGATAGATTTTTCTTCATCAGCTAGCAGATACAAGCGATACAAACCTGCATTTTAATCCCGCCCCCCCCCCCCCCCTCAAAGGCACCAAAGTCGCGCACACGGCCAGTGGCAGAACTGCAGCGCAGCTTGACCTCTGTCAATGCCATTTCCAGATCTGCTGCACATTTTCTTATGGTGTCATGAAAATTGCACAAGAATCCAAATAAATGTTGATACTTTTTCAGTTGTTCAAACCATGGCTCAAGTGTTTGCAGTGCTTTATCTACCACTTGATTAAAACATTGCACTCTGAAGGCGGTTTTTGGATCTGGCAAAGGTTCATCTTGCAGATTCATAATCAATAATTTTCTTTTTTGCATAAGCGCTTACTCCGAGTCTTGAATACGGGCTCAGCATCTATGTCTTTGGCAAGTTCACTAGCGTCAATCAAGGCGTCATCAAAACCTTTTTCCCTGTATGTCTCTAACCAGTTACAAAGCTTTTGAAATGAAGAAAGCCCTGTAGCAACATCCATGGTATCACTCTAAAGTTCCTTACTCACAAAATTTACTTGAAAGAGTAAGGAGTGCCAGAAAACTAGTGAGACCAGAAACTTGTAATCTCTCATTTGACTGACTAACGATTCAGCATCGCTTTTTGCTTGAGCGTCATCAGTGTTTTCTGCTAACTCTTCTAGTGCATTACAAACTTCAGCAGCTTGGTACCGTACAGCTTTGGCACTTTCCATTCTACATTCCCATCGTGTTTCAGAGAGAGGTTTTATAGACAGACCTGTCACGTGTTTTCTAAAAACAGTCCTTTTAGTAGATGATGCAAAAATGGTGTAAATACGCTGCAGAGTTCCAAAGAAAGTCATTGCATCTGGACATGTCTTGCCATGTCTCCAAAACTAGGTTGTAGTTGTAACATGCGCATGGTGTAAAGAAAGCTCTTGAATTATTCTGTAGAAGTCGTGCCTGCACACCTGAGGTGTGTCCCTTCATATTGGCACCATTATCATACCCTTGTCCACAGATATTTTCAATATCCTACCCTAATGTTTCAAGTTCATGTAGAAGGGTGTTGTACAAATTTTCACCTGTGCTACTTTCCACCACTAAAACTTGATGAAATGTTCATATATTCCTGCAATCATATGAATATATGTTCATATATTGATTGTACACCATCAGCTACATATCTAATTACCATCGACATTTGCTCCTGATGACTGATGTCAGGAGTACAGTCAAGAATTATTGCAAAATACTTAGCAGCCTTGATTTGCAAAATGATTTCCTGTAGAACAGCGTGACCCATTATATTAATAAGCTCATTCTGGATTCTTTTCCAAAATAATGATCATGTATTTCCTTATTCTGAATTTTTCGCAGATGGTCTTGCATTACTGGATCAAATTTCCTAGCAAGTCAATAACACCAAGGAAATTTCCATTATGTGGTGTTCCTATGTGTTCCTCAGATCCCCGGAATGGCAAGTTCTTTCTGCCAGGAACTGTACAATGGCTACCAGTCACTCAAAAACTTTGCTTCTTGTCCGATTAGTTTTTCTACCACTTCATCAATAGGTTTTTCAGTAGATAATCTTTGCTGTAGTTCACAGCAACTGAGCATAGCTTGCAAATGCTTTTTGGAGTTCTCATGCTCAGCTAGTCTTGTATGAATGTTCGGCCAGTTATTAAAACCACAACTTGCAAGTGCAATTGCTGGGTTATTATCAAAAAGCTTGCAGTAGTAACAGAAGATTTTATCAGTTGGTGCAGAGTATATTAGCCATGGACGATCTACAATTTCACCATTTGGCAGTTTTCTTTTGCAGTGAAACTTTGAAAAATGTGATCCACTGTCATTCTTGGGGAAAAATTCTGCTATAATTGTAGGTGGTCCTTTTTCCACTAAATAGTCCCTGACACTCTGATCCATCATCTGTTAATTCTACAAAACTGGCAGATTTTGAATTCCCGTTCTCCCTTGCCTCAGAGGCACCAGAAGTCATGTCAACAGGCAAGTTTCCTTGTTTGTCAAATTCAACACTTTCGAAATGGGCGATCTCACTTACCGTAAATGAATTCCCACTTTGAGCGTCTTGCATAACTTCTTCAGACTGGCTTCCTTCAGTGTCATCATCTTCACTGTGTTGTGGTTCCACTTGCTCTTCTGCATTTTCTGAGATAGTTTTGCTGAAATACTTATCTAATGCACCTTTCTCCATTTCTGCTTTGGCCTTCTTTGCCTTGGCTATACCCCTCTTCTTACTGCCACTCAAATATGTTCTGCTGATGTCCCTTAGTCTTTTAGTCATATTTACAGAAACCACGAAAATCTCTGTAGAACC
>JAXLNO010003318.1:336590-367179 GCA_038087875.1 Malacoraja senta
AAATTAGGTGCAGGAGTAGTCCATTTGGCCCTTCGAGCCTGCACCGCCATTATGATCATGTCTGATCATCCAACTCAGTATCCCGTACCTGCCTTCTCTCCATACCCTCTGATCCCTTTAGCCACAAGGGCCACATCTAACTCCCTCTTAAATATAGCCAATGAACTGGCCTCGACCACCCTCTGTGGCAGAGAGTTCCAGAGATTCACCACTCTCTGTGTGAAAAAAGTTCAACACAGAGAGGCCAACATGCCATTTAAAGGCCAACATGCCATTTCTTAGCGCTAACGGCAGGTACTCGGGAAACGTGGTAACTCGTGAAGATTTTCCAACATGTTTAAAAATGTCCACATGTAAAATATACTCAGGATGTAAAAAATTTATACTTTTTAACATGTAGTCATACCGTAGTTGCTCGTGAGTTTACCGTAGTAGGACCTGGTGTCCTATATCACTATTGTATGTTCATGATGGAAATAAGAATACTCTGTATATTCATTACCTTTGAATTGTAGTTTTATGTAATCCCATCATTTCTGAGTTCCATTTCACAATATCTATCAGACATACAGAATGTTGCAAGGTAATATCTTGCCCAAACTCAGTTGTATCTTTCTCTCAATAAATATCACAAAATATGCCATTGTTTCAGCCACATTATGACAAAATATAGAATGTAGCTTATTTGTTATCAGAAATCCCATCCCAGAAACAACAGTACTTAAAGAACATATGTTTTACTAATTTACGAGCATGTACCATAGGTTGATCCATATCCAACAAAATGTTGTGATAATTGCATAAAATGTATTATTGTCTCAGAAATTTGGTGTGGAATGATAATCCATCTCAGTACTCATTTAGGCAAGTCCCAAGCTATAGATAATTTTCCCCCTCGCCCGATCTTCATTGAACCTACCATTTGACTAATCTTTTACTCAACTGCTGTAATGTTTCCTTCCTATCAAAATCTCTGTGTAGCATCTCTGTCCCTATCTTCCAATTCCCACTTTGAAATAAAATACAACTTACGACAAAAATTTCGCAGCAGGATCGCTATATAAATACAAATATATGGTATTTTATCCTAGCATTCCCCCCCCCCCCCCCCCCTTACCACCACACAAGAAGTGTAACGAAGCGTTTAAATTTGGAGAAGTTCGATACGGA
Source organism: Malacoraja senta (assembly GCA_038087875.1). Taxonomy (NCBI): domain Eukaryota; kingdom Metazoa; phylum Chordata; class Chondrichthyes; order Rajiformes; family Rajidae; genus Malacoraja; species Malacoraja senta. The sequence continues at coordinate 337,761 of JAXLNO010003318.1, forward strand.
GCAGGAATGAAAATTAATAGCTATGAATCGATTAACAGCGAGCTACGAGGTTAGATTGAAACACCTGTCAGAGGGCTAAGAAACAATCCTGAGTTGATGACGTATTGTTTTAAGTGAGCATTTTGCAGCGACCTCACCATATTCTGGTTAAATATTCTTTCCACGGAAATCTCCTATTTCACTTTGAAATTATATTCATTTATAACCGTTTGTAACATCAGTAACCACCTTAATGTTCGTGCGTTTAGCACCGGGTATGCTTGAAACTATTTATTGTAATGTACTGTATCTTTTAAAAAAAAACTATATCAACTAGGTGTGAAAATTACACTGAATCGAACGATGATTGAAAATGCGTGGGAATCGACTAATCGCGATCCTGCTGCGAAATGTTTAAGTCGAAAACTGTATTTTATTTCAAAGTGGGAATTTGAAGATAGGGACAGAGATGCTATACAGAGATTTTAAGCTCTTGGGTGAACTCGCACAGTGGGACAGGGCTTGAGGCAGCATCTATGGAGCGAAGCAAATAGCCGGGTCTGAAGAAGGGTTTCGACCCAAAACGTTGCATATTTCCTTCGCTCAATAGATGCTGCCTCACCCGCTAAGTTTCTCCAGCATTTTTGTCTACCGCAAAACGTCAATGATTCCGGGAATGCTGAGAGAGCTAGAGAGAGGTGGGGAACGGGAGAGAGAGAGAGCGCATGGGGGAGAGAGAGCATGCGAGAGAGAGAGAGGGAGGGAGAGAGCGAAAGACAGAGAGACACAACGTGGGTCGGTAGGTAAATTGAATGACTAACCTGCAGACCAAGAAGAAGTTCTCAATCAAGATGGTGAGTTTTAAGAAATTCTCAATGTGTCATTAATGCATCAATCTACATTCCTCAGTAAAATGTAATTATGTTTTGAAGAAGTGTTAATGACGCCGCGTGAATTGTATTCAAAGGAACGCAGCGTCATTAATACTTCTTCTAAAACACAATTACACATTTACTGAGGAATGTGGATCGATACATTGATGACGCATTGGATAACTACTTGTTAACTACTGGCTGTTAACACATCTGGCTGTTAACACATCGTTTGTGTCTGATGACCGTACAGTGCTTGTATTCCATGTACAAAGCCATGTAAGTTTTGTAAAAAAATCTGTATGGCGAATGTTTTTTTTTAATCTTTATTTAACAAAGCGAATTTGTATTTCCATATGAAATACGGAAAATTAGCGCGGGGCCCAATTTGGAAAAATCGGTCCAATCGGCCTAGGGTCGGCCCTGTCGGTCGCCTAGAGTGACCCCAGCTGCTTTCTCCCCTCCGGGTTCACTGCCTCCCTCCCCCACTAACTTTTCTGGTGCGGAGGGAGAGGGGTTGGTCCGTACGCGTTCGGGTCGTATTAGTAGACCGCCTGACAGATACGGCGAGTATGTTTAAATTTGCGCGTCTTATATGTGCTTAACTATATTCGCTCTTTACAGGGAAGGATGTAGATTGGTTATTGCATGTGAAACAATCATAGTAGAGTAGCATCACTAACCCCACCTTACTGTATGCTTTATATTAACACCCACTTCCTACTTTACGTAGTCTTGGAAGCAGTGTTGATGAACTAGCAACCTGCTGTACCGCTATACTATGTAATACAATTAAAGATGACTTTAAACTCCAGGCTGTGTAACATAATCATTTACAGAGGTGAATTCCCTTGGAAGGTAGAAGGGGCGACACTTCACCACCAGATGTTCGAGGTGTGGAGAGCAGGAGTTGGACAGGACTGCCACGTCTGAGCACCATGCAGAGTTGACCATGAGACAGACACCCCCTCCTCTCCCTTTCCCAGATGCCTGCGTACGGTCCAGAAGGTGGATGGAGAACCCTTCAGGCTGGACCGCTGCGTCTGGGGAGCTGGGGGTGAACCATGTCTCTGTGAAACAGAACACAGAGCATTCCCTCAGCTCCCTTTGATAAAGCAGCCTTGCCCTTAGGTCCTCCACTTTATTTTCTAGTGACTGTACGTTGGCCAGTAGGATAGTAGGGAGAGAGGGCCGAAGTCCCCTCTGCTTCAGTCTTACTTGTAGTCCTGCCCGACGGCCACGTTTCCGTACTCCATGGAGCCCTCCTCGCTGTTTACAGGTACAGTACGCGTCTCCGCAAGGTCGGGGAATCGCCTGAGATCGTGAATTCCCATACAGTCAGCACCTCCAGCTTCGCTGCTGCTGGGGGATTCTGTCCGACGGCTTCGATTCCGGACTCCCTGAAGGCCTCGCAGGTAAGGTTCTTGCTGTGCCTGCGCTCCTCCGTGAGGTTGGGGAATCCCCTCTGACGGAGGATTCCCTTACCGGTGCTACCGTCTGGAGTTCTCAGTAGTGCTAATGCATTTAAATGCGTTAGCAGCTCGCTACTTACAGCGTTGATTTCAGTGGATTTCCTGATGCAGGTGAGTTCATAAATGCTGTATCTTACTGTTTTTCTTTGTGCCATTCGCAAAATGTCGCCGCAGCTAGGCGCCCTTCCAGGTACCACTGTTGGTCTATGTTGAGAAGTCCATTTTAGCCAACTCTGAGGTTATACTATTTTAAATTTATTTAAGTTTAGAAACTTAATCCTCATCATCAAACTGAATTTGATATGCACTAGTCATTGGTAATTTGCTTGTCGGTTACCAGACTCCCCAATCAGACATTCTATTCCATCGTGGCTGTAGGTGACCAGGATTAAAGAACCATTGAGGCCTCCACAGTTGCCTCTACGGAAGCCTGATGTTCCAGGCCGTTCTCGCCGGGTGATATTGCTCCGGACTCTCCCGACGCCGGAGCAATATCACCCGGCGAGAATGGCCTGGAACATCGGGCCTCAGTAGAGGCAACTGTGGAGGCTTCAATGGGCCTGACTATGGGTGAACTGGGGTTGAGGACTGGACTTTGTGCCTTCCCTCATGGTGGGAGCCATTGTGGGGGGGATGTTCTTTGTGTTAAGACTATCTTGGTGTTATGTCTGTGTTCTCTTCTTTTGTGTGCTGCATAATGGCAAGAAGCATTTCACTTCACTACACCTGGGTGTATGTGAATGTGACTAATAAAAATACTTATATACCTTGAAACTGACTGTAAGATTCCCTGGGCCTTAACCACCTAAAATGGAGAGCGAATATTCAAGGTCAGATTGAGACCACACACATCATTCACATCGTTAGTGGAAAGAGCAGACCAGCTTCCTAAATCTCCATCCACCTGTTCATCAAGTGCCCCCGATTTAAAGAGGAAAGGGAAATAACTGAGGCAATAGTTGCTGTTTGAAAGAGAGCTGCAGCATAACTAATGAGGCGTGTGGTCTCCTCAAACTGTACTTTCAGATTGCACTTTATTGAAAGTAAAAATCATTCTTAAATGGCTGTCTTTTGCCTACAACTAGGCAGAAGAAGGATTGCACCCAATACTTTTACTTCTACTGTTGGATAACTTTTGTGATTTTTGTTAAAGTTATTCTGTTTTGTTAATAATTTTTAAGTCTTACTGCAAATTTGTTTTCAAAGTCAAACCTTGTGATTTCCCTTTCTAACAGAGCAGCTGCCCACCCCACTGATAATTCAAAACCCTTCATTCGTCTTGAATCAGCTTCAGCTCCAATGCCTTGTGACGAATGGAAAAGTAAATGATATAATTTGGCAAAAAGATACCAAGCAAATAGTGAATGGTACACATTATAGACTAGAATATGATAGCAGCACATTGTTTATTGAACATGTGACAATGATGGACTGTGGCATATATACCTGCACAGTGATCAATGAGGTCAGCACTAACAAGAACACGCACATCCTCTTTGTATACGGTAGGACCACATTTATATATTTTATATGATTCTTCACGTGATTATACTGTCATTGATCTTGTTGAGATGGTTCACTCTTATAACTTGTGTGGTACACAAAACTATATTCTGAATTGGTTGGAAAATAAGATTTTTTGCATTATTTTTTAGCCTTTCAACATACAGGCGTAGCTGTCACAATACTAGTTGAAGCTCAAACAGCACTTGTAAATGCAGCAATATTACTGTATCCTTATAGAGTCTGAGTCATAGAGTGATACAGTGTGGAAACAGGCCCTTGGGCCCAACTTGCCCACACCGGCCAACATGTCCCATAGAAACATAGAAAATAGGTGCAGGAGTAGGCCATTCGGCCCTTCGAGCCTGCACCGCCATTCAATATGATCATGGCTGATCATCCAACTCAGTATCCTGTACCTGCTTTCTCTCCATACCCCCTGATCCCTTTAGCCACAAGGGCCACATCTAACTCCCTCTTAAATATAGCCAATGAACTGGCCTCAACTACCTTCTGTGGCAGAGAATTCCAGAGATTCACCACTCTCTGTGTGAAAAATGTTTTCCTCATCTCGGTCCTAAAAGATTTCCCCCTTATCCTTAAACGGTGACCCCTTGTTCTGGACTTCCCCAACATCGGGAACAATGTTCCTGCATCTAGCCTGTCCAACCCCTTAAGAATTTTGTACGTTTCTATAAGATCCCCCCTCAATCTTCTAAATTCTAGCGAGTACAAACCGAGTCTATCTAGTCTTTCTTCATATGAAAGTCCTGACATCCCAGGAATCAGTCTGGTGAACCTTCTCTGTACTCCCTCTATGGCAAGAATGTCTTTCCTCAGATTAGGAGACCAAAACTGTACGCAATACTCCAGGTGTGGTCTCACCAAGACCCTGTACAACTGCAGTAGAACCTCCCTGCTCCTATACTCAAATCCTTTTGCTATGAATGCTATAACATTTTTACATTCGCCTTCTTCACTGCCTGCTGCACCTGCATGCCTACTTTTAATGACTGGTGTACCATGACACCCAGGTCTCGTTGCATCTCCCCTTTTCCTAATCGGCCACCATTCAGATAATAGTCTACTTTCCTGTTTTTGCCACCAAAGTGGATAACCTCACATTTATCCACATTATACTGCATCTGCCATGCATTTGCCCACTCACCCAGCCTATCCAAGTCACCTTGCAGCTTCCGAGCATCCTCCTCACAGCTAACACTGCCCCCCAGCTTCGTGTGTCATCCGCAAACTTGGAGATGTTGCATTCAATTCCCTCGTCCAAATCATTAATATATATCGTAAATAGCTGGGGTCCCAGCACTGAGCCTTGCGGTACCCCACTAGTCACTGCCTGCCATTGTGAAAAGGACCCGTTTACTCCTACTCTTTGCTTCCTGTCTGCCAGCCAGTTCTCTATCCATATCAATACTGAACCCCCAATACCGTGTGCTTTAAGTTTGTATACTAATCTCTTATGTGGGACCTTGTCAAAAGTCTTCTGAAAGTCCAGATATAACACATCCACTGGTTCTCCCTTATCCACTCTACTAGTTACATCCTCGAAAAATTCTATAAGATTCGTCAGACATGATTTACCTTTCATAAATCCATGCTCACTTTGTCCAATGATTTCACCACTTTCCAAATGTGCTGCTATCCCATCTTTAATAACTGATTCTAGCAGTTTCTCCACTACCGACGTTAGACTAACTGGTCTGTAATTCCCCGTTTTCTCTCTCCCTCCCTTTTTAAAAAGTGGGGTTACATTAGCTACCCTCCAATCCTCAGGAACTACTCCAGAATCTAAAGAGTTTTGAAAAATTATCACTAATGCATCCACTATTTCTGGGGCTACTTCCTTAAGTACTCTGGGATGCAGCCTATCTGGCCCCGGGGATTTATCGGCCTTTAATCCATTCAATTTACCTAACACCACTTCCCGGCTAACCTGGATTTCACTCAGTTCCTCCATCTCATTTGACCCCCGGTCCCCTGCTATTTCCGGCAGTTTATTTATGTCTTCCTTAGTGAAGACAGAACCAAAGTAGTTATTCAATTGGTCTGCCATGTCCTTGTTCCCCATGATCAATTCACCTGTTTCTGACTGCAAGGGACCTACATTTGTTTTATCTAATCTTTTTCTCTTCACATATCTATAAAAGCTTTTGTAGTCAGTTTATATCTATACTAGTCCCACCTATCCTTCCAAACCTGTCCTATCCATGTACCTGTCTAACTTTTTCTTAAATGTTGGGATAGTCCCTGCCTCAATTACCTCCTCTGACTGCTTTTTCCATACCCCCACCACCCTTTGTGTGAAAAAGGTACCCCTCAGATTCCTGTTAAATCTTTTCCCCTTCCCCTTAGATCTACATAATTTTATGCTCGATTTGCCTACTGTGCATCAGAGTTTTCCTTTCCCAGCATCAAATAGTGATATATCGAGTGAAGTCTATAATCTACTGTGCTTCCATGTGAATATTCAATATATTATAGTCATCAGGGCAGCCTTATGTCTGTGCTACCCAAGGGAACAATCATCTCCAGCCGGAAAAGGATTTGCAAACTCATCAGGAAGGCTGGTTCTGACCTGGTGCGGAATTGGATTCATGGGAGGTGGTCTTGGAGGGGTGGATGCTCCTCAAACTGCGGAGCATCCTGGACAATACAGCTCACCCCCTCCATGACACACTGGTCAACCTGAGGAGTACCTTCAACAACAGACTGGTTCCACCAAGATGCTGCACAGAACGCCACAGGAGATCCTTCTTCCCTGTGGCTATCAAAATGTACAACTCCTCCCCCTTCAGTTGTGGGGTAGACTGAGACTGACTCCCTCTCACCACCCCCCCCCCCCCACACACACACACACCCCATCCCCAATCTTTGCACATCCCCAATCCTTTTCACTCGTCACTTTCATTTAATGTTTCATGTATTTTGTGTTTTTATGACTGTTGGCAGATCAATTTCCCTCCTGGAATAAATAAAGTTCTATGGTATCATATCGTAAAGAACACAAAGTGCTGGAGTAGGTCAAGCAGCATCTCTGGAGACATTTCACATCAGGATCGTACTTCTGATAGAATGTGGTGGGGGAGGGGAGGGGGGAAGAAGGTGGAAGAGAGGAGGGGCGTGACAAAGCAGGTCTTTTTTTTTTTTTGATAGGTAGATGGATGGACAAAGGTCAGAAGAGAAAAGTCAAAAGGTGTGAGAAGGATAGAAATGTGCGAATTGTAACGCCAGAAGTAATATAGATGGAAGGGGAGGGTGGAGGGAGAAATAGGTGTGAGGCCAGGTGGGGCATGGAGAAGCAAAAGGGTGGGAAAGAACGGCTCAGGCCAACTTTGAGGGCATGACAGAAGGTCTCATTCAAGTTGATTGGAGTAGGTTATTTGAGGGGAAAGGAACAACAGCCAAGTGGGAAATTTTTAAAAGTTTGCTGACAAGAGCGCAGGATATGCATGTTCTTGTTAGAGTGAAGGGCAAGGCAGGCAAACGTAAGGAAGCTTGGCTAACGAGGGAAATTGAGGCATTGGTGAAGAATAAAAAGGACTCATGGGACAGGAAACGTTAGCTGGGATCATGTGCATCCCTGGAGGAGTTTGGGGAACTAAGGAACCGAGGAGAAGGACAGGAGGACAGAGGAACTTGGGGCAGTCAATGGAATTGTCTTGAGAGCAGTCTATGGAGGTATGGAGGTAGACAAATCTCCAGGGCCTGATCAGATATATCCGAGGACATTGTGGGAAACTAGAGAGGAAATTGCGGGAGCCCTGGTTGAAATTTACGAGTCATCTTTAAATACAGGAGAGGTGCCAGAAGACTTGAGGGTGGCAAATGTTGTGCCTCTATTCGAGAAGGGCAGCAGGGAAAAGCCTGGGAACTATAGTCTGGTGAGATTAACATCTAAAGTTACTAGAGAGTATTCTGTGGGATAGGATATATATGCATTTATATACATAGATACATAGAAAATAGGTGCAGGAGTAGGCCATTCGGCCCTTCGAGCCTGCACCGCCATTCAATACGATCATGGCTGATCATCCAACTCAGTATCCCGTACCTGCCTTCTCTCCATACCCCCTGATCCCTTTAGCCACAAGGGCCACATCTAATTCCTTCTTAAATATAGCCAATGAACTGGCCTCAACTACCCTCTGTGGCAGAGAGTTCCAGTGATTCACCACTCTCTGTGTGAAAAAGTTTTTCCTCATCTCGGTCCTAAAGGATTTCCCCCTTATCCTTAAGCTGTGACCCCTTGTCCTGGACTTCCCCAACATCGGGAACAATCTTCCTGCATCTAGCCTGTCCAACCCCATAAGAATCTTGTACGTTTCTATAAGATCCCCTCTCAATCTCCTAAATTCTAGCGAGTATAAGCCAAGTCTATCCAGTCTTTCTTCATATGAAAGTCCTGACATCCCAGGAATCAGTCTGGTGAACCTTCTCTGCACTCCCTCTATGGCTATAATGTCCTTCCTCAGATTTGGAGACCAAAACTGTACGCAATACTCCAGGTGTGGTCTCACCAAGACCCTGTACAACTGCAGTAGAACCTCGCTGCTCCTATACTCAAATCCTCTTGCTATGAAGGCCAACATACCATTCGCTTTCTTCACTGCCTGCTGCACCTGCATGCCTACTTTCAATGACTGGTGTACCATGGATCGCATGGGATCCAACAATAGATTGCTGAAATGGACAGAAAATTGGCTTCATGGAAGGAAGCAGAGGGTGATGGTTGAAGGTTGCTTCTCAGACTGGAGGCCTGTGACTAGTGGTGTGCCTTAGGGTTCGATGCTGAGCCCGTTATTGTTTGTCATCTATATCAATGATTTGGATGAGAACATACATGGCAAGATTAGCAAGTTTGCTGATGATACAAAAGGGGGTGATTTTGCAGATAATGAGGATGGTTGTGAATAATTGCAGCAGGATCTTGGATCGATTGGCCAGGTGGGCTGGTTGATGGAATTTCATACAGAAAAACGTGAGGTGTTGCATTTTGGGAAGACTAACAAGGGCAGGACCTACACAGTGAATGGGAGTGCTCTGGCGAGTGTTGTAGAGCAAAGGGATCTAGGAGTGCAGGTACATGGTTCCTTGAAGGTCGAGTCGCAGGTAGATAACATGGTTATAAAGGGTTTTGGGACATTGGCCTTCATCAGTCACAGTATTGAGTATAGAAGTTGGGAGGCCATGTTGCAGTTGCATAAGACATTGGTGAGTCCACATTTAGAATATTGTGTTCAGTTCTGGGCGACATGTTATAGGAAAGATGTCTTCAAGCTGGAAAGGGTTCACAGAAGATTTATGAAGCTGTTGCCAGGACTAGGGGGTCCGAGCTATAGGGAGAGGTTGAGTAGGCTGGGACTCTATTCCTTGGAGTGCAGGAGGACGAGAGGTGATCTTATAGAGGTGTATAAAATCATGAGAGAAATAGTATGGGTAGATGCACACTCTTGCCCAGAGTAGGTGAATCGAGGACCAGAGGACAATGGTTTAAGGTGAAGGGGAAAAGATTTAATAGGAATCTGAGGGGTAACTTTTTCACACAAAGGGTGATGGGTATATGGAACAAGTTGACGGTGAAGGTAGTTGATGCAGGAATTATCCAAATGTTTGAGAAACAGTTAGACTGGTACATGGATAGGACAGGTTTGGAGGGATATGGACAAATCACAGGCAGGTGGGACTTATGTAGCTGGGACATGTTGGCCAGTGTGGACAAAATGGGCCGAAGGGCCTGTTTCCGTGCTGTATCACTCTATTACTATGACTAAAGGAAGGGGGAAAAAGGGTTGCTTGTAGGTTCTGAAGAAGGGCTTCGACCCGAAACGTTGCCTATTTCCTTCGCTCCATAGATGCTGCCTCACCCGCTGAGTTTCCCCAGCATTTTTGTCTACCTTTGATTTTCCAGCATCTGCAGTTCCTTCTTGAACACATTGCTTGTAGGTTAGGTATCTAAAATTGGTGAATTTAACGTTTATACTTTGGACAGTAAGCTACCCAAGCTGAATATGTGTTGTTCCTCCAGTTTTCATGTTGCCTCACTCTGGCAATGGAGGAGGACCACGATAGAAAGGTCAGTATGGAAATAAAAAGGGGAGTTCAAGAGGTTTGCAACTGGGAGAACCAGCAGGCCTTGGCAGACTCAAGCAAATGTTCAGTGAAACAATTGTTAGGTCTATGCTTGGCCTCGCCGATGTAAATGTTGCCACATGGAGAAAACTGGATACGGTAGATGAGGTTAGAGAAGGTGAACGTGAAAGCAGATTACAGGAGGACCTTCAACGTGATCTCACCATCAGTTACATCTTCCCATCCTTCATCCATCCCTACCCAAGTGGTCCACCCTTCAGATCCTGTCTTGGTTCACTCAGCCCCTTCTGTCCAAACCATGCCCTTCCTAGGAACATTCCCCCGGAACCACAGGCAGCAATAGTTGTACCTAATTCTGTTTCCTCGCATACATCCAGGGACCCCAGCAGTCCTTCCAGGTGAGACAGATGTTGATGTGTACCTCCTGTAACCTCATCAGCTGCATCTAATATTCCCGATGTGGCCTCCTTTACATTGGTGAGCCTAAGCGTAGACTAGGTGTTTTGTCGGGGTTTCACATTGTCGGTCCGCCATGGTCTACTGGATCTCCCGGTTACTAACCATTACTAGTGGGGTACCGCAAGGCTCGGTGCTGGGATTGCAGCTAACTACAATATATATTAATGATTTGGACGAAGGGATTAAAAGTAACATTAGCAAATTTGGAGATGACACAAAGCTGTGTGGCAGTGTGAACTGTGAGGAGGATGCTATGCGGTTGCAGGGTGACTTGGACAGGTTGGGTGAGCGGGCAGATGCAGTTTAATGTGGATAAATGTGAGGTTATCCACTTTGGTGGCAAAAACAGGAAGGCAGATTATTATCTAAATGGTGTTGGGAAAAGGGGAAGTACAACGGGACCTAGGGGTCCTTGTTCATCAGCCACTGAAAGTAAGCATCCAAGTACAGCAGGCAGTGAAGAAAGCTAATGGCATGTTGGCCTTCATAACAAGTGGAGTTGAGTATAGGAGCAAAGAGGTCCTCCTACATTTGTACAGGGCCCTAGTTGTACAGGGCCCTACAGGACATGCTAGAGGCAGGAAACATGTTCCCAATGTTGGGGGAGTCCAGAACTAGGGGCCATAGTTTAAGAATAAGTGGTAAGCCATTTAGAACGGAGATGAGGAAAAACATATTGTCTATGGACATATAGTCCAGAACCAGGGGTCGCAGTTTAAGAATAAGGGGTATGCCATTTAGGATTGAGATAAGGAGGAACATTTTCACCCAGAGAGATGTGGATCTATGGAATTCTCTTCCACTGAAGGCAGTGGGAAGCCAATTTACTGGAAGTATTTAACAGAGAGTTGGATATAGCTCGTAGGGCTAACGGAATCAAGGAATATGAGGAGAAGGCAGGAACGGCGTACTGATTATGGATGATTAGCCATGATCATATTGAATGGCGGTGCTGGCTCGATGGGCCGAATGGCCTACTCCTACACCTATTTTCTATGTTTTTGTATAAATAGAAGATAAAGAAAGCGTGGTCAAAAGGCTTTTGGCACATTGGTCTTCATCAGTCAGAGTTAGGAGGTCATGTTGCAGTTATATGAGTGACGCCGCATTTAGAGTATTGTAGGTAGACACAATATGTTGGAGTAACTCAGCGGGACAAGCATCATCTCTGGAGAGGTCTACCTTCGATTTAAATCAGCATCTGCAGTTCTTTCCAACACATTTAGAGTATTGTGTTCAGTTCTGGGCACCATGTTACAGGAAAGATGTTGTTGAGTTGGAAAAGATGCAGAGAAGATTTACAAGGATGTTGCCAGGACTCGAGGATCTGAATGAATGAATGAATGAATACTTTATTGTCATTATAACATGTAAACATGTACAACGAAATTAAAAATGCCAACCAGTCAGTGCACCATTCACACATTATCTAAAAGCTAACGATACGTAAAAGAGAAATGTCTAAAATAAACAACTAAAATAAATAACATGAAAAAAAACCCAAGCATAAACACACAACCATACATTCTTCTGTCGATTTCACAATCCCTTTGGTGTGTAGCGCACCTGCACTCATTTGGTGGCTACATTAAGTGTAGTTATTGCTGTGGGATAAAAACAGTTTTTGTGTCTGTTTGTCCTTGTCCTCATTGATCTGTACCGTCTGCCTGACGGCAACAGTTCAAACAGGGAGTGTCCGGGGTGGAAAATGTCCTTTATGATGTTCTGGGCTTTTTTTTTTTTCTTTTTTTTTTAATTTTTATTTATTAGAAGTACATTACAATACAACCACATACATTAGTACTCGTCATTTATATCTTCTTACAATTAATGTACTCCATTTATTTTTTACACTAGAAAAGGAAAAGATTGAAAGAAAGAAGAAAGTGAAGGAAAAAGTGAAAGTGTAGAAAATGTGACAACAAAAAAGGACGAAGACCCTATAAGAGCAAAATTAAAAACCAAAAGAAAAAGAGTTAAGAAATAGACCCTAGAAAAGAAAGAGAAAGAGAAAGAGGAAAAAGAGAGAAACAAATATTTTTATGAGCATTACGTAAATGGGACATACCAACTCTTCAGCTATCATCCCCCCTTACCTGACCTCAATTTTTTTAAAGTACTATGTTCTGGGCTTTTTTGAGACAGTGGGAACTGTGTAAGTCCTCCAAGGTGATGAGAGGGCAGCCGACAATCTTCTGGGCGTTGTCAATAGCCCTCTGGAGCGCTTTCCTCTTAGCCGCTGTGCAGCTGGTGTACCACACGCATACACAGTATGATAAGATGCTCTCTATTGAGCACCGATAAAAGGATAGCAGCAGTCTCTGGGTGATGTTGTTCTTCCTGAGCACCCTCAGGAAGTACAGTCTCTGCTGGACCTTTTTCAGCAGTGCAGAGGTGTTCACGCTCCTTGTGAGGTCCTCCTCAATGTGGATTCCCAGGAAGCGGAAATCCGCCACCCTCTCCACACAGTCCCCTCTGATGATTAGTGGTGTAATGTCCGTTTTCTTCTTCCTGTAATCTATTATGAGCTCCTTGGTCTTTGAGGTGTTGAGGAGCAGGTTATTCTCTCCACACCACCCTGTCAGCTGCTCCACCTCATCCCTGTAGGCGTACTCATCCCCCCCAGAGATGAGCCCCACCACCATGGTGTCATCCGCGAATTTGACAATGGTGTTACTGTGGTGGGCGGGGGTGCAGTCATATGTGTAGATGGTGTAAAGCAGGGGGCTCAGCACGCAGCCCTGTGGAGAGCCGGTACTGAGGCTGAGCGCCGTGGATGTGTGATGGCCCACTCTGACTCTCTGACTGCGACCCGACAGGAAGCTCTTTATCCACATGCAGGTGGAGTGTGGAAGTCCCAGGTCCCCCAGTTTGTCCACCAGTTTGTGGGGAAGGATGGTGTTAAAAGCAGAGCTGTAGTCCACAAAGAGCATCCGCACGTAGCTCCCCCGCTGCTCCAGATGGAACAGTGCAGCATGGAGGGCTGTGGCTACAGCGTCCTCTGTGGATCTGTTCGCTCTATACGCAAACTGGTGGGGGTCAAAGCTTCGGGGCAGGAGTGATGTGATATGACCCCGGACCAGTTTTTCAAAGCACTTCATCACCACTGGTGTGAGTGCGACTGGCCGGTAGTCGTTGAGGCTGGAGTTGGATGATCAGCCATGATCATATTGAATGGCGGTGCAGGCTCGAAGGGCCGAATGGCCTACTCCTGCACCTATTTTCTATGTATCTATGTATCTATGAAATGTGGGGGTTTTTGGGCAAGGGGAAATTGCCCCAAAAATTGGGAAATTGCCCAATATCTGAGCTATAGAGAGAGGTTGGGCAGGCTGGTACTCTATACCCTGGAGAGCAGGAATTGAGAACCAGAGAGCATACATTTTATGTGAAGAGGGACAGATTTTACAGGCATCTGAGGTGGACATTTTTCATGCAAAGGGTGGTGTGTATAGAACGAGCTGCTGGAGAAGTTAGTTGAGGCAGAGACTATCGCAATTTAAGAAACAATTAGACAAGTGCATGGATAGAACTGGTTTAGATGGGTATGGGCCAAACACAGGCAAGTAGGACAAGTGTTGATAAGACATGTTGGTCAGTGTGGGCATGTTGGGTTGAAGAGCCTGTTTTCACACCGTATGACTGAGAAGACGGATCTCCATGTCTTGTCCTGGGTGCTGTTAGGCTTCTTGATTGGTGTTAGATCTACACTCATCTAGGGAGGGGAAGCGTTTTCCATCACTCTTGCCTTGTGCCTTGCTGACAAGAGAAAAGATTTAGGAAGTAAGGTGAGTCCCTTGCTGTAGATACCTTGCTGTACATACAGTATGTAGCTGCTCCATTTGTGTTTCCAGTGAATCCAAGATATTGATGAGGGAGGTGGAGAAAATGGGCAATATGTGGGGCCTTGATGATGGTAATATTTTGTTTTAGATGGTCATTGTTCTGACATCTTTGAGTTGCAAATGTTACTTGCCACTCATCAGCCCATGCCTGGATTTGTCCAGATCTTGATCCATGCAGTTGTTGCCTGCTTCACTCGAAATAGAATTGAACATTGATCATCAGTAATCATCCCTACTTATGATGAAATGAAAATCATTCCTGGACATTCATAAAGCAGCTGAGACCTTGGACTGGGCTGCTGTTCTGGGATGGCCTGGATCACAAAAATTGTTCTGATCGCAATTAGATCTAATGTCTGTTGTACAATGATGTAAATTGAGACTATTTTGAGTTGCAGAGATTCTGTTTATTCATGAAGACGCTCTTGTAAGCACCGTCATTGCATTGGTTAGCACTGTTACATCGTTCACTACGTCCGCTTTCATTGTCTATGCCCTGGAGGATGATCAAGGTAATTAACGTTTTATTGTTTAAAATATTGAGGTGCTTGTTTAAAGATGGTGCATATCAACTCTAACATTTCAAGCCTCCAATTTGCTGGAATTCTCTCAGTATATCTTTGTTTTTGTGTGATCTGTTACAGTTAAATTATATTGGCTGCACGTGACTTCACTAATTCTCGTCTTTCACGGACTATCCTTATTCTGTCAGACAATTTCATTCATAATCTTTAACATGTGTCCAGGTAAGTGATCTGATCAAATTCATCCTCCATCCATGTTTCTGGCTACAGGTCCTGGCCTGTCTAATTGTACAATATTTTATATGTGTACAAATACATATGCTGTATGACTCTAAGACTCCATGGAAATTGGAAAAGCAAAACCATTCCAAGGAGAAGAGACTAAATTATTTTTTAATTGCAGTGTTATAAAGTTGTAAACAAGTAGCCTTTAATCTCTCAATAATCTGGGCATCAGCAAAGAAGATTTGCAAATGTAATTAAGCTAACTCAGGTACTGGGAAAGCACAGCATGAGTGCAGTACTTTCAGAGCATGGATTTAGGAAGTCAGAAGAGACTGCAAATTAAATTTAATTAAACAAACTGATTAGATTAAATAACAAATAACAAAGAAGATGAGGCGTTACAATTGAAGTAAAAGGACAAAGCAAGAACCTGCAGTGTATACAAGTTTATGATCATAATGTGGGAAGGAACTGCAGATGCTGGGTTAAACCGAAGATAGACACAAAATGCTGGAGTAACTCAGCAGGACAGGCAGCATCTCTGGAGAGAAGGAATGGGTGAGGTTTCGGGTCAAGACAATTATCTGAAGAAGGGTCTCGCCCTGAAATGTCGCATATATGTTTATAGTTCCTATTAGAATTAAAGAGGAGACAAATATTTATTGAAGGCTATTTAGCATTTATAGAGAATGGTGAATTAATAGCACAAATAGAAATAAATTTTTATTGTCTAAACCCATTGGAGATGTGATTTTAAAGTCATCAAGGTCATAAGGAATTAGGCCATTCGGCCTACCGTCTACTCCGCCATTCAATCACGGCTGATCTATCTCTCCCTCCTAACCCCATTCTCCTGCCTTCTCCCCATAACCTCTGCCACCTGTACCAATCAAGAATAGCCTGTAAGCATCTTAGTAGATGTAGACGAAGGAAGAGAATGCATAAGCTAATGTCAATTTCATAAACCGTGACCTGGGAACTAAAATTTAACAATTGAAATTAAACTAATGTTTTGTTTGTCTTACAGACAAGGACAGAAAACCGCATTAAAATATCAGGGAACTACTAGGATGAGGAGCTAAAATAAATTGGCATTTGTAAAAATCATTAGTAGTGGATACATTAATGGCATTAATTCCCTGGGTTGTGATGAGCTACATCTCTAAGTTGAAGGTGGGGGTATAGAGATAGGGGATGCATTTGGTCCATAATGGCAGAAAAGTTTCCAAAGTTCGGAGTGTAACTCGCCACCCCTAAAGTAAATTGAGGACAGGACATTCTGATTCTGTCCCCCGAGTGGTACATTTTTATTCAGTAGGGGCTCCACAATTAAAACAGCTGCTGGCATCCATTACAACACCCATCGAGCAAATCCCTGCGGTTCCTGAGAATGATTGAACCATTATTTCAGTTTGGCTGACTGAGCTTCAATCATAGTTAGAGTTTCCTGTTAGAGTCAGGAACTGCAACTGACTCTTCCTGTTCACTTGCACTCTGTGTTAGTTGTGGTCTCTACCAGTCAGGGCCAGTTATTAGGTACTTGCCGCACCAGTAATGTTCTGTGTTACTCAATGTTTTTTCTGCACTCATCAAGCAAGAAGCAGGCATCGCTGGTTACTGTCACAACTGTTGTCAACATTACCTGATGGCAACACTGCCTGTTGTTGTCAGTACCTGTCCTGTTTAATACCTGTTGTCAGTACCTGTCCTGTTTACTACCCGTTGTTGTCAGCACCTGCCCTGTTTACCGCCTGTTGCCCTCAACACTTGTCACCTTTGCTGACTCTTGTTGTCAGTATCTATCATTGTCACTGCTTGTTGCTGTCAATAGCTGTAGCTGCCATTGCCTGTCACCATCATTTCACATTGCCAATATAAAGCATAGATCATTACAGCACAGGAACAGGGTCTACAACCCATAATGTCCATGCCAAACATGATGGCAAGTTAAACTAATCTCCTCTGCCTGCACATGGTCCATATCCCTCCATTCCCTGCATGTCCCTTTACCTATTGTCTCTTAAATGCCAGGTAACTTCCTCCATCACTATCCCTGGGAGCGCATTCCTGGCACCCACCACTTCTGTGTACAAAATGCATCCAACACTTCTCTCACTTAAACTTTGCTTCTCACACCCTAAAGCTGTGCCCTCTAGTTCTTTGCCATCTCCACCATGGGGACAACGGTTCTCCCTGTCTACCATTTCTATGTCTCTCTTAATTTTATATACATTTCTCAGATCTCCTCTCAACCTAGAAAGCAATCAAACAAAGTTTGTCCAACTGCTCCTTATACCTAATATACTCTAATCCAGGCAGCATTCTGATAAACATCTTCTGCACAGGTTCCAATGTCTCCACATCCTTCCTGTAATGGGATGACCAGAACTGTACATATCTGAAGAAGCGTCTCGACCCAAAACCTCACCCATTCCTTCTCTCCAGAGATGTTGCCTGTCCCGCTGAGTTATTCCAGCTTTTTGTGTCTATCTTCACAATACTCATAATTCAGACTGACCAAATTCTTACACTCAATGCACCCCCCCCCCCCCCCCGACTGATGAAGCAAAGCATACCATTTGCCTTCTGTCCCTTTCAAACTAATTGTGTTGCCACTTTCAGAGATCTATAGAGTTGGACCCTAAGATCCCTGTTGTCAATACTTGCCATTGCCACTGCCTGTTCCTGTCACTAGCTTCATTGTGTCTGTCACATTTACCAAAGATCGAGATGTCCTTGTTCCTTTAATCACATGGTTTCTCCCCTCCTATACTGATCATTCTGTCCTGGGCTCTTCCATTCCAGAGAGAGGCAACACGCAATCTGGAAGAGCAATATCTTAAATTCCGCTTGGGTAGGTTACAACCCGATGGTGTGAACATTGATCTTTCCAATTTTAGGTAACTACATAACCACCCCCCTTTCCCTTCTTCATCAAAACACCCCCCTTTTCTATCCCCCTTTACCCTATCCCCCACCTATTTCTCCTCTTCCACCAACATTCCTTCCTCTGGCTTCACAATTCACAGCTCTTCAATCATTTTGTACCACACCTTTTGCCTTTTCCTCTGGTCTTAGTCTAACCATTTGCCTATCAAACAATCCTCACCTGTATTAACTTCTTATCTACCAGGCTTTCTTTCCCATCACCCCCCCCCCCCCCCCCAATCAGTCTGAAGAAGTGGCACGAAACGTCACCTAACCATGCTCTCCAGAGATGCTGTCTGACCCATTGAGTTATTCCAGCACTTTGTGTTCTTTTTTGTAAACCAGCATGTTCCATTTCTTGGTTCTGCCATTATTGCTTCTTTCTCTTAGTACCTGTCACTGTCAGATTGTTAGTACCTGTAAGAATGTGTTTGTTCTATCTGACAATAAAAGACTCTTGACTCTTACAGTTACTTTCACTGCCTGCTATTGTTAGTATCTGTGGCCGTCACTGCTTCTTGCTCTGAGTCTGTTGCCACCATTATCTGTCATTGCTTTACCCATTAAGTAATCACTGCCTGTGGCTGCCAGGACTGTCACAGGTTGAAGTTTTCTTTTCCAGATATTATTGTGCATGATGGCAACGAGTAATTTCTTTTGTTCCTTGTCCAGAATTCACCATTGCATTCCGGGTTAGCTCGGGGGTTGGCAGTGTCTTCTGTTTCACGATCATTATCTATGTAATGATTCTTTTTCTGCACCATCAGTCCAAAGACCCTTTGTCGTTTGCTTCCAATCACTGTAAGTATAAGCCATTTAAACTTGTGGCATTTTATTATATCACAAAGTATTTACAGTGTTCAACCAAATTGATTTGTGTTTATGCTTCACGAGCAGTAGAGTCAATGTTTGATCTTAGTCAATTAGCCAGGTTATTTGGGATCCCATGCGTCTTAACCTTCCAGACCAGCCTACCATGCAGAACCTTTTATTGTTTAAGAAGGAACTGCAGATGCTGGAAAATCGAAGGTACACAAAAATGCTGGAGAAACTCAGCGGGTGCAGCAGCATCTATGGAGCGAAGGAGATAGGCAACGTTTCGGGCCGAAACGTTGCCTATCTCCTTCGCTCCATAGATGCTGCTGCACCCGCTGAATTTCTCCAGCATTTTTGTGTACCATGCAGAACCTTTTATATGCCTTCCTGATGTATACATAGACAACATCTCCCACCTTGCCTTCATCAGTCTTAGTTGGGACTGAGTAACTATTACTTTGCAACTCTTTTCCTCTTAAATTAAGTTCTGGTTTCAGTCTGAACCTTATAGTATAATTGCCACAGTTCTGATTCACCATTCTGTGATTAATCGGTCAATGCTAGAGACTGGTCTTTCAGTTAAGCAGTTATTAATTCTCTTAGCATTTTCAAGGAACTACTAAAACTATTAAATATCATTGTATGTGGTTTGTTCAAACTGAAAATACTGTCCAGTCTGCTGTTCGCTGTTGTGGAATGGTTGTTCTTAACCCTTTTGGTGCTTATGTCAAGTTGTTTTCTCTTGCCATTAAGCTTTGTGTAGCTGCTAGCCATGTGGCTGCCAGATGCACAATCACATCCGCTCCACTAACACACTCGTTATGAAGGGTAATTAATTCGGCCCCCGATATTACATGAGCAACCTCCTGATTCATCCTGTAGCATATTAGTTTATGTCAGAAAGAAGCATGAGTTTTAATGAGTCTTATTAGTATTTGGAGATTGCACCATCCTGATGTGAGTCCTTCTGTTGGGTGTGAGTAAGCAAGGGGTGGAATAAAGGAAAGTCAGGGATCGAAAGCCAGCGATGAAGTCGTGTAGTCATGAGTAGGTAGTATGAGAGCAGCTCGAGTCACAATAAAACAAATCTTACATCCTTCTCCAGACTGTAATTCTCCTGACAAATTGGATGATTCACAATTTCTCTACTTGTATATACAAGGAAGATATCTGGAAATCTTCCCACACCTTGGCAAGAAGATAAGGTCCAGACCCTGCATGAGGGAGTTCAGTATTAGAAAGCCCTGGAACTTTAACACACCTTAATTCATCCTTTTCTAAACAATTTGCCAAAAGCAATTGTTCTTTAGTGATTGACACAGTCATAGCAGCCATTATGTGCACCCCACTGACAGACTGGAGAATGGGGTCACCCTATTTGATTAATTTCAGTAGTAGCATGTGCTCTCAATTTATTAATCTCTGAAACGCATGAAACTGCTCTGAGCTGTGAAGTCATATTTAGGAACCTGGTGAAGCAGTTTCATTTAAAGGATTCAATAGAATGGATGTTTAAGAAATAGATGGAGAAGATAAAAGTAGACACACAATGCAGGAGTAACTCAGAGAAGATGAGATGGGTCCTCCAGATCTCATTGTCCAATGTTAAATTTACTCCAACATTTTATTCACTCACAGGGAAGAAAAACACCTTTCTAGTGTGTGAAGCGTTTGCTGTGTTCATTACTGGTCTGCCAATTTTGAAAACAAAGAAAGATTGTGAGTATCTTAGAGTATAAAGCAGTGATTTAGCAGTGTATATTGGTTTATCAAGAGACCACCATCCTAACTAGCAAAACCAAAATGTCTCTTACCCCTAATAATATTTGGTTGTGGAATCATTAAGTAAATAACTGATTCGGCATTAATGATCTGGAGCCATGGAATGTATGTGTGTGTATCTGTTTACGGGATACACGCTTACACCCTCACATCAAGGGCAGTGCATTCATAAATAAGGCATCTTAGTGAACCCAGCTAGGGTGTTACCTAATGTAGGCAAAAGAATGTAACAAAAATGACCAGAGCTTTGTAGATGAGGAATGAGAAAGAATCAGTCATCATGCCCTCCATCATGCTATCAGGTCCTCCACAGTCAGAGGGAAATAGAAGAGTAACATTTCATGTATATTTCTGAAATCAATAAAAGAGATATAGCATCTAATCCAACAGTCTGTCTCTGAAAGGTACAGATCTGTAATGATTATAATGGGTATTCAAGATAGGACCAGCGACCACTGTTCTATTCAGTTTAAGATAGTTATGGATAGAGACAGAGCGGGCCTACCAGTTACAATTTTAAATTGGGACAAGGCCAATTTTGAAGGTATCAGACAGGAACTTGCTCAAGTTGATTGGAGCAGGTTGTTTGAAGGAAAATGAATGTCAGGAAAGTGGGAATGTTTTTAAAAGTGTGCTGACAAGAGTTCAGGACATGCATGTCAATGTTGGAGTGAAGGGCAAAGCAGGTGGGCTTAAGGAAGCTTGGATGATGAGAGAAATGGAGGCTCTGGGCAAGAATAAGAAGGAGGCATGGGGCAGGTAGATGCATCTTGGATCAAGTGTATCTCTGGAGGAGATTCTGGAACTAAGGAGCAAGTTATAAAAGGAAATCGGGAGGGCAAAAAGGAGACCGGGGATAGCTTTGGAATTTAGCTTTAAGCATAAACCTGAGATTGTATAAGTACATCAAGGGAAAAAGGGTAACCAGAGAGAGAGTGGGACCCCTGAGGAATCAAAGTGGTCAACTCTGTGTGGAGCCACAGGAAATGGGCAAGGTCCTCAACGAGTATTTCTCCTATGATTTTATCATGGGGAATGACCCTCTCCAAGACAGACGTGAAGCTCACCGTTTGACCTGTTTTTACAAAATGTTAAATGGTCAGCTCAACATAGATTACAAGACCTACACCAAACCCAAACCAATTAGGAGCAGACGAGGACATTCGATCCAATTTGAGATTCCAGCTACCAAGACAGATGTGTACAGCAATTCATTCTTCCCCCGCACAATTAAAGCATGGAATAATCTTCACCCTACCATAGTTACCCAACCAGATGCAACTAAATTTAAGGTAGCTCTTTCTTCCCAAAAACCCTTTCTGGCTTAAGTCCTCCCTCCACCACCTCCAGTTTAAATTCCATTTGGAATATTTTGGAGGACCAAGAAACCAAGAACAAGACTGGGGAACTTGAGGCAATCAATGGAACTGCCTTGAGTACAGTCGAGGTCCTGACACGTATGAAGGGAGACAAATCTCCCTGGCTGATCAGATATATCCCAGGCACTGTGGGAAGCTAGAGAGGAAATTGCAGGAGCCCTGGCTGAGATTATGAATCATCATTAAATACGGGTGAGGTGCCGGTAGACTGGAGGGTGGTAAATGTTGTGTGTTTATTTAAAAAGGGCTGGAGGGAAAAGCCTGGGAATACAGGCCAGTGAGCCTGACATCTGTGGTCAGAAAGTTACTAGAGAGTATTCTGAGGTAAGAAATACACATGCATTTAGATGAACAAGGGCTGATCAGGGAACATGGTTTTGTATATGGGATCACGATTCTGATTAAGTTTTTTGGAAGATGTGACCAAAAGGATTGATGAGGGCAGAGCTGTATATCTTGCATAAGGTTTCAGCAAGACATTTGACAAGGTTCTGCATGGTAGGCTGCTCTGGAAGATTAGATCGCATGGGTTCCAAGGAGAGATAGCTGAAATGATTAGAAAATTAGTTTCATGGAAGGAAGTAGAAGGTGATGGTAGAAGGTTGATTTTCTGTGACTAGTGATGTGCCTCAAGGTTTGGCAGCAAGAACAAGGAGGCAGATTATTATCTCAATGGTGTCAGATTAGGAAAAAGGGAAGTGCAACGAGACCTGGGTGTCCTTGTATACCAGTCACTGAAAGTAAACATGCAGGTACAGCAGGCAGTGAAGAAAACTAATGGCATGTTGGCCTTCATAACAAGAGGATTTGAGTGTAGGAGCAAAGTGGTCCTTCTGCAGTTGCACATGGCACTGGTGAAACCACATCTGGAGTCTTGTGTGCAGTTTTGGTCTCTTAATTTGAGGAAGGACATCATTGCTATTGAGGCAGTGCAGCGTAGGTGCACGAGGTTAATCCCCGGGATGGTGGGACTGTCATATGAGGAAAGATTGGAAAGACTAGGCTTGTATTCATTGGAATTTAGAAGGACAAGAGGGGATCTTATTGAATCGAAATGAAATTATAAAAAGACTGGACAGGCTAGATGCAGGAAAATTATTCCCAATGATGGGAGAGTCCAGAACCAGGGGCCACAGTCTAAGAATAAAGGGGAGGGCATTTAAAACTGAGATGAGAAAAAACTTTTTCACCCAGAGAGTTGTGAATTTGTGGAATTCTCTGCCACAGAAGGCAGTAGAGGCCAATTCACTGGATGAATTTAAAAGAGAGTTAGATAGAGCTCTTGGGGCTAGCGGAATCAAGGGATATGGAGAGAAGGCAGGCACGGGTTACTGATTGTGGATGATCAGCCATGATCACAGTGAATGGCAGTGCAGGCTCGAAGGGCTGAATGGCCTCCTCCTGCACCTATTGTCAATGTTTCTCTGGGATATGAAGGAATGATAACCGTGCATGCAGGGAGGTGATATAGGTATCGTTCTAAATAAATATGCCACTTCACAAAATAGAAACAAGACAGGCAATGCAAAGTTAAAGAAAAAAATGATTTGTGGTGAGATTAGAGGGGATTGTAAGGAGTGGAATCTGTAATTAGATACTTCCACCTGCAATGGCTGCCTCGCCAACAGTCTGTCTCGTCCTTACCTTCTTTGTTGCCTTATAGTATGTGATAAATGTATGTTTTAGTGTTCTTTAGCTTGTTTTAATGGGGGGGAGAGGGGGTTGGGAGGAAACTTTTTTTGATCTCTTACCTGTTTTGCGTATCGTATCTTCATCCGCGCTGCGGCCTAACATGGTGGAGTTGGTAGTCTCTGCTGGATAACGACCGAGAGCTCCAACCGTGGGAGCCTGTAGGACTTAACATCGCGGAACTGGTGGGCCCTGTCAGGGATCAACCTTGGAACTCCAACCGCGGGAGCCTGCGGACTTAACATCGCGGAGCTCGCAATCCCTGGTTAGAGACTGACTTTGGGAGCTCCAAGCCGCAGGAGCTACGATTGTCCCGAAGCCGGAGCTTCGATCGCCCTGACTGCCATAGTTTGACCGCGGGAGAATAAAGAGGAAGAAGATTAGACTTTATTGCCTTCCATCACAGTGAGGAATGTGGGGAATCCGCTGTGGTGGATGTTTATGTTACCTTTTATGTAGTTGTGTGTCTTCTTGCTTTTTTTAAAAGTATGGCTGCATGGTAAATCGAATATCAGTGTACCTTAATTGGTACACGTGACAATAAACTGACCTTTGAACACTTTGAAAGCACAGTGAAGCCAGAAACACAAGTATCCGGACTTGGAGAACTTACCGCTACCAAACTCGGGGATGTGGGAATAAGCTAAAGAACATTTAATGTGGGCACAGACACGATAGGCCAAATGGCCACACACTGCGTTATAAATGTCTATCATCTTACCTGTAACAGAGACTATTATGTTTCTCTTCACAGTTCAAAGTTGTGACTTTCCATATCATGCCATGTCTGTGAAAGTTATCCTGTCGGTAACTCTCTATGTCTGTGGTCTTGGACTGTTTACCCTCTTTCATACCAAGTTCTGTGAGTATTAGTCACTGAAATTTGCTGGAGCTATGCTTTATATATATTCATTATATATTTATAGTCTTTTATTTTTCCAGTTATATAAAATGCGGCAAGCTGTGATATTTTGAATTTTGTTTGTGAATGTAAATTCTGCCCATGATTTCACTGGCCATAGAATGAACAACTGAGTAAACTGAGGTTTATTGCTAGTCCCTTCCTGTTCTCTGTCCTTCTGGCCGAATGGCATTAAGTCAAGAGTCAAGAGTGTTTTATTGTCATATGTCCCAGATAGGACAATGGAATTCTTACTTGCTGCAGCACAACAGAATATGTAAACATAGTATGATATGATAAACGAGAGAGTAAAAAGAAAAGATCAGGCCACAATGCAACCAGTCAGTATGGTCTCCACTGTACACCTGTAGAAGTTCAAGAGAATCCTCTTTGACATACCAAATCTCCGTAATCATCTCAGGAAGGACAACCTTGCTATTGTTCCTGGAGACCGGCCCGGAGCTTCAAGCCGCAAGCGCAGCATGGATTTACCATCGCGGAGCAGGTGATCCTTTGCCGAGGATCGCTGTGGAAGTGCTCCGACCGCGTGGTCTGTGGAAGTCGCGGTCTCCGGTAAGAAGAGGCCGTCTCGGGAGCTCCATGTTCCGATCCGTCCCGATGCCGGAGTTTCCATCATCCCGATCATCCCGACAGAGGTCCGAAAGCCGTTGGAGAGGTCGCTGAGGGAGGAGCTACAACCGAGCGGTAGGACTTAAAAAGGAGCGCGGGGGCTTGTTCCTTACAGAGGTCCGAAAGCCGTTGGAGAGGTCGCTGAGGGAGGAGCTACAACCGAGCGGTAGGACTTAAAAAGGAGCGCGGGGGCTTGTTCCTTACAGAGGTCCGAAAGCCGTTGGAGAGGTCGCTGAGGGAGGAGCTACAACCGAGCGGTAGGACTTAAAAAGGAGCGCGGGGGCTTGTTCCTTACAGAGGTCCGAAAGCCGTTGGAGAGGTAGCTGAGGGAGGAGCTACAACCGAGCGGTAGGACTTAAAAAGGAGCGCGGGGGCTTGTTCCTTACAGAGGTCCGAAAGCCGTTGGAGAGGTCGCTGAGGGAGGAGCTACAACCGAGCGGTAGGACTTAAAAAGGAGCGCGGGGGCTTGTTCCTTACAGAGGTCCGAAAGCCGTTGGAGAGGTCGCTGAGGGAGGAGCTACAACCGAGCGGTAGGACTTAAAAAGGAGCGCGGGGGCTTGTTCCTTACAGAGGTCCGAAAGCCGTTGGAGAGGTCGCTGAGGGAGGAGCTACAACCGAGCGGTAGGACTTAAAAAGGAACCCAAATCGGCAACGTTCCACATCAAAAACAAGTGGGTTTGAGGAAGCCGCTGATTGGTGGACGCAGATAAGAGAGAGCAGCTGATTGGGAGTCAGATCCCTGCTGATTGTACTGTATTGTAGCAGATTGTTTTGTATTGTAGCAGTTTGTTTTGTATTGTAGCAGTTTGTTTTGTATTGTAGCAGTTTGTTTTGTATTGTAGCAGTTTGTTTTGTATTGTAGCAGTTTGTTTTGTATTCTATCAGTTTGTTTTATATTCTATCCAGGGTAAGGGGAGTATGACGGCCAGGGCAGTTTACTGTTCTGGATGTCAGATGTGGGAAGTCATGGAGTCTGTTAGCCCTCCAGACGTCCACATCTGCGCCAGGTGTATCGAGATGGGGCTCCTAATGGACCGTATTAGGAACCTGGAGCAGCAGCTCGATGACCTCCGTCTGGTCAGGGAGAGCGAGGAAGTCATTGAGAGGAGTTACAGGGATGTGGTCACTCCAACACCACAGGAGGCAGGCAAGTGGATCACGGTTGGGAGAGGCAAGGGGCACAGGCAGGGACTAGAGAGTACCCCGGTGGCTGTACACCTTGACAATAAGTACTCCTGTTTGAGCACTGTTGGGGTGGACAGCCTACCTGGGGGTAGCGACAGCGGCCGGGCCTCCGGTATAGAGACCGGTCCTGTTGCTCAGAAGGGTAAGGAAAAGAAGAGGAGGGCAATATTAATAGGGGACTCTATAGTTAGGGGGTCAGACAGGCGATTCTGTGGACGCAGTCGGGAGACCCGGATGGTAGTTTGCCTCCCTGGTGCCAGGGTCTGTGATGTGTCCCAACGTGTCCAAGACATCCTGAAAGGGCAGGGAGAGGAGCCCGAGGTCGTGATACATATAGGTACCAATGACATAGGTAAAAAAAGAGAAGAGGTCCTGAAAGGAGAATTTAGGGAGTTAGGAGGGGAGTTAAAGAGAAGGACAGCAAAGGTAACAATCTCGGGATTACTGCCTGTACCACGCGACAGTGAGAGTAGGAATGGAGCGAGGTGGAGGATAAATGCGCGGCTGAAGGACTGGTGCAGAAGGCAGGGATTCAAATTTCTGGATCATTGGGACTTCTTTTGTGGAAGGTTCGACCTGTACAAAAAGGATGGGTTGCACTTGAACCTGAGGGGGACCGATATCCTGGCGGGGAGATCTGCAAAGGCTACTGGGGAGACTTTAAACTAGAATGGTTGGGGGGAGGGACTCAAATAGAGAATGCTATTAGACAGTGTGTGAGGCAGGAGGCAGAGAAGGAAAGCACTCAGACCCAACATGTAGGGGGGAAAGAAGAAAACAATAATAAACAGAGAATAAGAGGTGGTGGGGTTCTTAAATGGGTGAGCAGAGAAACAGAGGGGTGTAAAATGCGGGCGGAAGCAATAGGTAGCAAGGTGAAAGGTAAAAGTGGCAGGCAGACAAATCCAGGACAAAAATCAAAAAGAGACACTTTTCAACATAATTGTATAAGGGGTAAGAGCGTTGTAAAAACAAGTCTGAAGGCTTTGTGTCTCAATGCAAGGAGCATTCGTAATAAGGTGGATGAGTTGAACGTGCAGATAGCAATTAATGATTATGATATAGTTGGGATCACGGAGACATGGCTCCAAGGTGACCAAGGCTGGGAGCTGAACATCCAGGGATATTCAATATTCAGGAGGGATAGAGAGAAAGGAAAAGGAGGTGGGGTGGCGTTGCTGGTTAGAGAGGAGATTAACGCAGTGGAAAGGAAGGACATTAGCTTGGAGGATGTGGAATCGGTATGGGTAGA
This sequence comes from Malacoraja senta, assembly GCA_038087875.1. Taxonomy (NCBI): domain Eukaryota; kingdom Metazoa; phylum Chordata; class Chondrichthyes; order Rajiformes; family Rajidae; genus Malacoraja; species Malacoraja senta. The sequence continues at coordinate 365,310 of JAXLNO010003318.1, forward strand.
GCTGCGAAACACTAAGGGGCAGAAAACGCTGGTGGGCGTTGTGTACAGGCCACCTAGCAGTAGTAGTGAAGTTGGGGATGGCATCAAACAGGAAATTAGAAATGCGTGCAACAAAGGCAAAACAGTTATAATGGGTGACTTCAATCTACATATAGATTGGGTGAATCAAATTGGCAGGGGTGCTGAGGAAGAGGATTTCTTGGAATGTATGAGGGATAGTTATCTAAACCAACATGTAGAGGAACCAACGAGAGAGCAGGCTATTCTAGACTGGGTATTGAGTAATGAGGAAGGGTTAGTTAGCAGACTCGTTGTGCGTGCCCCCTTGGGCAAGAGTGATCATAATATGGTTGAGTTCTTCATTAGGATGGAGAGTGACATTGTTAATTCAGAAACAACGGTTCTGAACTTAAAGAAAGGTAACTATGAGGGTATGAGACATGAATTGGCCAAGATTGACTGGCAATTAGTTCTAAAAGGGTTGACGGTGGATATGCAATGGAAGGCATTTAAAGACTGCATGGATGAACTACAAAAATTGTTCATCCCAGTTTGGCAAAAGAATAAATCAAGGAAGGTAGTGCATCCGTGGATAACAAGGGAAATCAGGGATAGTATCAAAGCAAAAGATGATGCGTACAAATTAGCCAGAAAAGGCAGCATACCAGAGGACTGGGAGAAATTCAGAGACCAGCAGAGGAGGACAAAGGGCTTAATTAGGAAAGGGAAAATAGATTATGAAAGGAAACTGGCAGGGAACATAAAAACTGACTGCAAAAGTTTTTATAGATATGTGAAGAGAAAGAGATTAGTTAAATCAAATGTAGGTCCCTTGCAGTCAGAAACAGGTGAATTGATCATGGGGAACAAGGATATGGCAGACCAATTGAATAACTACTTTGGTTCCGTCTTCACTAAGGAAGACATAAATAATCTGCCGGAAATAGCAGGGGGCCGCGGGTCAAAGGAGATGGAGGAACTGAGTGAAATCCAGGTTAGTCGGGAAGTGGTGTTGGGTAAATTGAATGGATTAAAGGCCGATAAATCACCAGGGCCAGATAGGCTGCATCCCAGAGTACTTAAGGAAGTAGCTCCAGAAATAGTGGATGCATTAGTGATAATTTTTCAAAACTCTTTAGATTCTGGAGTAGTTCCTGAGGATTGGAGGGTAGCAAACGTAACCCCACTTTTTAAGAAGGGAGGGAGAGAGAAAACGGGGAATTACAGACCAGTTAGTCTAACATCGGTAGTGGGGAAACTGCTAGAGTCAGTTATTAAAGATGGGATAGCAGCACATTTGGAAAGTGGTGAAATCATTGGACAAAGTCAGCATGGATTTACGAAAGGTAAATCGTGTCTGACGAATCTTATAGAATTTTTTGAGGATGTAACTAGTAGAGTGGATAGGGGAGAACCAGTGGATGTGTTGTATCTGGACTTTCAGAAGGCTTTCGACAAGGTACCACATAAGAGATTAGGATACAAACTTAAATCACACGGTATTGGGGGTTCAGTATTGATGTGGATAGAGAACTGGCTGGCAAACAGGAAGCAAAGAGTAGGAGTAAACGGGTCCTTTTCACAATGGCAGGCAGTGACTAGTGGGTTACCACAAGGCTCAGTGCTGGGACCCCAGCTATTTACAATTTATATTAATGATCTGGACGAGGGAATTGAAAGCAACATCTCCAAGTTTGCGGATGACACTAAGCTGGGGGGCAGTGTTAGCTGTGAGGAGGATGCTAGGAGACTGCAAGGTGACTTGGATAGGCTGGGTGAGTGGGCAAATGTTTGGCAGATGCAGTATAATGTGGATAAATGTGAGGTTATCCACTTTGGTAGCAAAAACGGGAAGGCAGACTATTATCTA
>JAXLNO010003318.1:367379-458968 GCA_038087875.1 Malacoraja senta
CTGTGTCTCTGTGTCTCTGTGTCTCCGTGTCTCTGTGTCTCTGTGTCTCTGTGTGTCTGTGACTCTGTGTCTCTGTGTCTCTGTGTCTCCGTGTCTCTGTGTCTCTGTGTCTCTGTGTCTCTGTGTCTCCGTGTCTCTGTGTCTCTGTGTCTCTGTGTGTCTGTGACTCCGTGTCTCCGTGTCTCTGTGTCTCTGTGTCTCTGTGTCTGTGACTCCGTGGCTCCGTGTCTCCGTGTCGCTGTTTCTCTGTGTCTGTGTCTCCATATCCCCGTGTCTCTGTGACTCTATGTCTCTATGTCTCTGTGTCTCTGTGACTCTGTGTCTCTGTGTCTCTATGTCTTTATGACTGTGTCTCGGTTTCTCTGTCTCTGTGTTTCTGTGTCTTTGTGTCTCTGTGTCACCGTGTCACCGTGTCTCTGTGACCCTGTGTCTCTGTGTCTCTGTGTCTCCAAGTCTCTGTGTCTCTGTGACTCTGTGTCTCCGTGTCTCTGTGTCTCTGTCTGTGTCTCTGTGACTCTGTCACCGTGTCTCTGTGACTCTGTGTCTCTGTGTCTGTGTCTCTCTGTCTCTGTGCCTCTGTGTCTCTGTCACTCTGTGACCCCCTGGTCAGGTCACAAATCGTCCATAGGCCTCATTTATGTTATTGTCCAGCTTACCTTCATAAGGTTCCTCATTTCTCTTCTGTTCACATATTTAAATTTCTGGCGGAAAACCTCACAAACTGGGTCGAAATATACTTGCCACCATGACTACTTCTTACAAGTGGGGGGGGGGGGGGGGGACGGACTGGGTTAGGTTAAAGAAGAGTTGGTTTTGGCATCATGTTCGATACAGACTTTGTGGGCTCAGATGGGCCGTCAAGGTCAGCATGGAAGAGTTGGGCCGAATGGCCTGTTTCAGTGCTGTATGGCACCATGTCTGGGCGATTAGTCAAACCCTTGCCGCTCATAAAACTTTTGGAAAATTAAATTTAATACAAATGCTTGGTGTTTCATTCTGATTCCGGGAGGTATTAAAGTTAAAACGCCGTGACTAATTTTGTGGTGACGTTTAAAATGAGCAAAACTAATATAGGATTGCTGACAGTAAAATAGAGTGATTACTGGTCAGAGTCCTTCAACCCACAGAAATATCCCACAACAGAACACAGTTCCACAAACTCAGTACCAGGGCTCACACACTCAGCTTGTGTGTTTGCGCGTGTGTTTATCTGTGTGTGTGTGTGTGTGTGTGTGTGTGTGTGTGTGTGTGTGTGTGTGTGTGTGTGTGTGTGTGTGTGTGTGTGTGTGTGTGTGTGTGTGTGTGTGTGTGTGTGTGTGTGTGTGTGTGTGTGTGTGCGCGTGTCTCTTTCTGTATGTGTGTGTGTGTGTGACTGTGTGTGTGTTTGCGCATGTGTCTTTCTGTATGTGTGTGTGTGTGTGTGTGTATGCGCGTGTGTCTTTCTGTGTGTGTGTGTGTGTGTGTGTGACTGTGTGTGTGTGTGCGCATGTGTCTTTCTGTATGTGTGTGTGTGTGTGTGTGTGTATGCGCGTGTGTCTTTCTGTGTGTGTGTGTGTGTGTGTGCACGAGGTTGTCTTTCTGTATGTGTGTGTGTGTGTGTGTGTGTGTGTGTGTGTGTGTGTGTGTCTTTCTGTATGTGTGTGTGTGTGCGCGTGTGTCTTTCTGTGTGTGTTGTGTGTGTGTGTGTGTGTGTGTGTGTGTGTGTGTGTGTGTGTGTGTGTGTGCGCGTGTGTCTTTCTGTATGTGTGTGTGTGTGTGTCTGCGCGTGTGTCTTTCTGTGTGTGTGTGTGTGTCTGTGTGTGTGTGTGCGCATGTGTCTTTCTGTATGTGTGTGTGTGTGTGTGTATGCGCGTGTGTCTTTCTGTGTGTGTGTGTGTGTGTGTGCGCGAGGTTGTCTTTCTGTATGTGTGTGTGTGTGTGTGTGCGTGTGTGTCTTTCTGTGTGTGTGTGTGTGTGTGTGCGTGTGTGTCTTTCTGTGTGTGTGTGTGTGTGTGCGCGTGTGTCTTTCTGTGTGTGTGTGTGTGGTGTGTGTGTGTCTGTGTGTGTGTGTGTGTGTGTGTGTGCGTGTGTGTCTTTCTGTGTGTGTGTGTGTGTGTGTGCGCGTGTGTCTTTCTGTGTGTGTGTGTGTGTGTGTGTGTGTGTGTCTGTGTGTGTGTGCGCGTATGTCTTTCTGTGTGTGTGTCATGTGCGCGTGTGTCTTTCTGTGTGTGTGTGTGCATGTGTATATGCGTATGGTTTTCTGTGTGTGTGTGTGCATGTGTGTGTGTGTGTGTGTGCGTTTGCGTGTGTGCGTTTGCATGTGTGCGTTTGCGTGTGTGCGTTTGCATGTGTATGTGTTTGTGTCTGCGTATATGTGTGTGCGTGTGTGTGTCTGCGTGTATGTGTGTGCGTTGCTGCAAGTGTGTGTGTGCGTGTGTATGTCTTTCTGTGTGTGTGTGCGTGTGTGTGTGTGTGTTTCTGTGCGTGTGTATGTGGCTGCGTGTGCATGTGGCTTTCTGTGTGTGTGTGTGCGTGTGTGTGTATGTGTGTGTGCCTCTGTAAGTGTGCATGTGTGTGTCAGTCTCTGTCTGTCTGCGTCTGCATTTGTGTGTGTCTGTCTGTATGTATGTGTATTCCAGCACTCTGTGGAACGTCACCTATCCATGTTCTCCACAGATGCTGCCTGACCCGCTGAGTTACTCCAGCACTCTGTGAAACGTCACCTATCCATGTTCTCCACAGATGCTGCCTGACCCGCTGAGTTACTCCAGCACTCTGTGAAACGTCACCTATCCATGTTCTCCACAGATGCTGCCTGACCCGCTGAGTTACTCCAGCACTCTGTGTCATTTTGTGTATTAACCAGCACCTGTAGATCTTTGTTTCAACTACATACAAAGATAATACTGTACTCGGTTATAGTGGACACCATAGTGAAAAAGGCTTTCAGCATTTTGGCCTTGACCAGTCAGATTATTTAGTGTAGTTGAGGGTACCGATGACCAAGGAAAGATGGGGCCCACAATGATCCATTGTTGGCTGTTGAAGGGGTGATAACAAAAGGTTATAGGGATGTGAACATGGGACAATTAGGGTGGGGGAGAGGTGGAGGGAGAGGGAATACGAGGGTTAATTAAAGTTAGAGGTCAATGTTCATATCGCTGGATTTGAAAGATGCCCAAGCGAAATATGAGGTGCTGTTCCTCCAATTTGCGCTGGGCCTCACTCTGATGATGGAGGAGGCCGAGGACAGAAAGGTCAATATGGGACAGAAAGTTCTATGTGGCCTACGCAGGGGGTGTGAGTGTGAGCGTGTGTGTCCGTGTGTGTGAGTGTGTGTGTCAGTGAGCGTGTGTGAGTGTATGTGTGAGCGTGTGTGTCCGTGTGTGTGAGCGTGTGTGTCCGTGTATATGTGTGTGAGTGTGAGCGTGTGTGTCCGTGTATGTGAGTGTGTCCGTGTGTGTGAGTGTGAGCGTGTGTGTCCGTGTGTGTGAGTGTGAGCGTGTGTGTCAGTGAGCGTGTGTGTCCGTGTGTGTGAGTGTGAGCGTGTGTGTCCGTGTGTGTGAGTGTGAGCGTGTGTGTCAGTGAGCGTGTGTGTCCGTGTGTGTGAGTGTGAGCGTGTGTGTCCGTGTGTGTGAGCGTGAGCGTGTGTGTCCGTGTGTGTATGAGTGTGAGCATGTGTGTCCGTGTGTGTGTGTGTGTGTGTGAACGTGTGTGTCCGTGTGTGCATCTGCGTCTGTGTGTGAGTGTGTGTGTGTGATTGTTTGTCTTTGTGAGATTGTGTGTGCGTGTGTCGGTGTGAACGAGAGTGTGTGTCTGAGGTGTCAGAGACGGGCATGTCGGCGACCCCCCCCCCCACCTCCCACCCCAATGCCGCGAATGGAGTGGTGAGCGACGTTTCCCAATCCTGCCCCGACTCGGGAACTCCGCAGCGCTGCCGTGAGGAACAAGACCTGTCTATCCGACCCACTCCCCGCCAACCGCGTCCCCATTTACTCAACAAACAACTGGAGGCATTTTGCATTGAGATCAGAATTTTATTTCATTCTTTAAATGAGCGGTAAAGCGACGGGACACTGGCCCGGGCGGAGGGAGGAGGGGATGGGGAGACCGGAGGAGGGGAGGGGGAGCCGGGAGGAGGGGAGGGGAGCTGGGAGGAGGGGAGGGGAGCTGGGAGGAGGGGAGGGGAGCTGGGAGGAGGGGAGGGGGAGCTGGTCGTCGGGCAGGAGTTGCAGCTGAGGCGGGTGGACACGGCTGACACCTGGACGAGGCTCACACCTGGACGAGGCTCACACCTGGACGAGGCTCACACCTGGACGAGGCTCACACCTCAGTGTAGCTGTTGACCAGAGGGCGGAGTGAGGAGAGTTTGTTGTTGAAGTTGTGGCAGATGTAGTTGGGCCACTCGTCACCCTTGAAGGTGATGACGCGCGGCCCGGTCAGGTTAACCCCCTGGTGGAGGATCCACACGCCCCGCTTCACCTTGTGAGACGAGACCAGCTCTTCAATGTCGGCCTCTCCTCAGGTCATCCACCTTCTGCAGGACAATGCGGGACTTGCCCTCGTTGTTCACATCCTCGAACAGACCGATCTCCGGGTTCACCAGCTCCTCGTGCACCAGCCGCAGCGAGCTAATGTACTGGTTGAACTTGCCCAGGGACTTGTGGTCGCCGGGCCCCAAGATAAAGAACTCGCCCATGAGGTCGGTTCCCATGTAGCCACCCCCTCCCCTGGCGGCGGCATTGTGATGTCAGTGGAAGCTGCCTGGAGTATCTGTGTGTGTTTAAAAGGGCGGCGTTTTGACTTTTATTGTTTTTTTTATTGTAATGATAAATAACGTGAAATATAACATGAAATGGTTTCAGGATCGGTGCCACCCAATCAGTACTCTTTTATCTCATCCATAATGGCTCTGGTGATCACAACAACATCTTTGGCTGCATCCGTCTTCATTATCTTTTTTGCTCTGGGGACGTGCAGAGGTCACACTTGTACTGTGTAACTCATTATATCATGAGTTGGTGTATTATGCATCTGTACCCGACGGTGAATGAGTGTCCGTCTGTCTTTCCAGTGCACAAGCGGCATGTACAGCTGACGGCTTTCTTTGTATTCTTCCAGCTACTCATCTTTATCTCTTTGTCTGCATCACTTCTGTATTTTTGATCCAGGTCAGTATCCCAATTCACATTTGGATCTGTTTCTTGTCAAATACACCAGGGGCAATGTCCATACAGTCATGAAGATATTATCTGAATGTTAGCTGAATTCAGATATTATCTGAATGGTGGCCGATTAGGAAAAGGGGAGATGCAACGAGACCTGGGTGTCATGGTACGCCAGTCATTGAAAGTAGGCATGCAGGTGCAGCAGGCAGTGAAGAAAGCGAATGGTATGTTAGCATCTATAGCAAAAGGATTTGAGTATAGGAGCAGGGAGGTTCTACTGCAGTTGTACAGGATCTTGGTGAGACCACACCTGGAGTATTGCGTACAGTTTTGGTCTCCTAATCTGAGGAAATACATTTTTGCCATAGAGGGAGTACAGAGGTTCACCAGACTGATTCCTGGGATGTCAGGACTTTCATATGAAGAAACACTGGATAGACTTGGCTTGTACTCGCTAGAATTTAGAAGATTGAGGGGGGATCTTATAGAAACTTACAACATTCTTAAGGGGTTGGACAGGCTAGATGCAGGAAGATTGTTCCCGATGTTGGGGAAGTCCAGAACATGGGGTCACAGTTTAAGGATAAGGGGGAAATCTTTTAGGACCGAGATGAGAAAAACATTTTTCACACAGTGAGTGGTGAATCTCTGGAATTCTCTGCCACAGAAGGTTGTTGAGGCCAGTTCAGTGGCTATATTTAAGAGGGAGTTAGATGTGGCCCTTGTGGCTAAAGGGATCAGGGGGTATGGAGAGAAAGCATGTACAGGATACTGAGTTGGATGATCAGCCATGATCATATTGAATGGCGGTGCAGGCTCGAAGGGCCGAATGGCCTACTCCTGCACCTATTTTCTATGTTTCTATGTTTCTATTACAATAAATACAAGCTCAACAGCTTTTGATTTTTAATGGTGGTAGCAATGATCGTTTATATTCTCGTGGTGTACTTGCATCCTGAAACAAAACTCCAAAGATCGTTTTTGATTAAGAAGAGTAAGTTTAAACAATTATGTTTGTATATTTTTCTAGATACTCTTCTCCAACTTGTATCATGTTGGAATATTCTGCTTCTGAAATTGCAGGCAGGAGCCCAACATTTTGGACGACATAACATATAACATATAACATATAACAATTACAGCAAGGAAACAGGCCATCTCGGCCCTTCTAGTCCGTGCCGGACACTTACTCTCACCTAGTCCCATCTACTTGCACTCAGACCATCATAGGTTAACCCACTCATTTCTGGGATCAGAGCCAGTACACCCTTCCTCCAATATGGTGCCCAAAATTGTTCACAATACTCCAAATGCGGCCTGACCAGCGCCTTATAGCGCCTCAGCATTACATCCCTGTTCTTGTCTTTCTCCAGAGTAGATCTGATGATTATTGTAATATTGCATAGTAGGCTGAATATTGCAGTAGGGTGATCTGGGAGGGATGGACATCCACTCCACCGCTGGAAGTCCAAGCCAGATGACGTCCAATCATTTACAATTGTCCTCTGGGCTGGCCTCCTACAGAGGGCGTGGACAATATTGTGGAAATCTGAATCTACAACAATTACATTTACACTTTTGTCCAGAGCAAGGCCAACTTGTAATCCAGTTGATCCTCACCCCAAAACATCAACTGTCGATTGATTCTCTGAGTTCATCCAGCAATTTTGTTTTGTTGCCCTTGATTCCAGCATCTACATTCTCTTGTGCCTCCAACGTACTATCCCACTACGGCAGCACTAATGCTTTATCCGTTTTCATTCACTTTCTCCAACACGATGCCCTTAAATAGGTGAGGCGAAGCATGCAAAATTAATAGGCATCAAATTGGATGAGAGTATTTGGGCCAAAAGACAGGCATGGCCGTGGTGTGCTGATGGGGTTGTTTCAGTAATTCTATGAATATATGTCAGTGGAATGACAACAATAAACAGACAAATGCACATAAATCCATAAAGATCCATTACTGAAGTAACAGTGAAATATGTTTTGGGTTGTGGGGTATATGTGCATGCTCGTGCATCTACCTGCGTCACGGCCTCTAATGGAATCTCTTTGACAGAACATCGTTATGTTTTCCTGGTGTATGGAGTCCTGTCAATGTTCATTGCAGCTGCACCAATTTACAGAGCCCATTACAACAGTGAGTATTGATGCTGATGTGAACAGCACAAACCCTGATGATTACTTTGTATTGTGTGTCAGGCTCAGCATGTTGTGTCCAGCAGCCCAAATCTCTTTAGCATTTCCTATGTCAGTGCACAATCATCCTTCACCAGACTCCTGTCCAATTCACAGAGATCGCCCCGCGCGGCTTAAAATCAACTGCGGGGTCTCCAATCGCCCGGCGGGAGCTTCAACATCGGGAGCCTCGATCACCTCAATGCAGCAGTTTTGACTGCCTGACTGCGAGAGAAGAAGCAAGTAAGTGATAAGACTTGTTTTACCTTCCATCACAGTGAGGAGCTGACTGAAGGAGAGTCACTGTGATGGATGTTTGTGTAAATTGTGTTAATTGTGTGTTTTGTTCTTCCACGAGTAGTAGCTCTACTCAATAACCAAAAATCTGTAGCCTCCTTTTGCTCTGGTATTTTATTTCATTCACATGTTTAATCGATAATGCGTTTTTATTAATGTTTGAAGTATTATGTGTCAGTCCTCACTGTCACTGCATGTGACAGCTCCCTCTACTTGTAGGCATTCTGCCTGCAGGGATCCGAAGGCAAGCAGCAACTCTGGCACTATCTCGTCGTGCCATGGAAGCAGCTCACCTCCTCTATCAGGCTATCAGTAGAGAGCAGAGGGAGCCCGACTGACGTCCCGTCACCTCTTTGCTCCACATGGAAAACTACTCCTAACATCCATCCAGCCAACTGAGACAAAAGCACACTGGATAGCCACCAAGTGGTCACAGGAGTGGAAGGCAACGTCATCTCCATTACACAGTGACATCTCTTCACCAGATAAAAGCTGTCCAGGGTCTGAGCTCCCCAGAGGAGCATGGGTGAATCTCTACAGACTTTGTACTGGAGTTGGCATGTGGAGATGGGGGCTCCGCTAGTGCCCAGCCTGTGAATGTGGAGCAGAACAACAGACAGCCAACAATGTCATCTCTGGGTGCCCGCTCTACCACCCACCAAATGGAGCTCAGGGTCTGGCAGACATTGACGGCAACAGAGACAACAACCTGGCTGCTCAACACCCGGCTTGAGATCTAACTATTCCTTTGGTTTATGTTTCATTTGCAAGAAGAATACTGTATGTCATGTTGTCACTTGCGGGCAGAGCACCAAGGCAAACTCCTTGTATGTGAATACTTGGACAATAAACGTATTCATTCATTCATTCATTCGTTTTTTATTGTTATCACTGCACGGTAACTGAATTTTGTTCAAATTTGTTTTTGAATGAAAAATAATGAAATTCAATTCAATTTAATTCAATTCATTATAGAGAAATGGTGAGAGTGGACAATGAGAATAGACAATAGACAATAGACAATAGGTGCAGGAGTAGGCCATTCGGCCCTTCGAGCCAGCACCGCCATTCAATGTGATCATGGCTGATCATCCCCAATCAGTACCCCGCTCCTGCCTTCTCCCCATATCCCCTGTCTCCGCTCTCTTTAAGAGCCCTAACAAGGTCTCCCTTGAAAGTATCCAGAGAACCGGCCCCCACCGCCCTCTGAGGCAGAGAATTCCACAGAATCACAACTATCTGTGAGAAAAAGTGTTTCCTCGTCTCCATTCTAAATGGCTTACCCCTTATTCTTAAACTGTGGCCCCTGGTTCTGGACACCCCCAACATCTGGAACATGTTTCCTGCCTCTAGCATGTCCAAACCCTTAACAATCTTATATGTTTCAATAAGATCCCCTCTCATCCTTCTAAACCCCAGTGTACAAGCCCAGCAGCTCCATTCTCTCAGCGTATGACAGTCCCATCATCCCGGGAATTAACCTTGTAAACATACGCTGCACTCCCTCAATAGCAAGAATGTCCTTCCTCAAATTAGGGGACCAAAACTGCACCCAATACTCCAGGTGTGGTCTCACTAGGGCTCTGTACAACTGCAGAAGGATGTACAACTGCAGAAGGACCTTGAGTAAAGGTCCAGGAAACACAAAGCAAGCATACTTTACATAGACAACCTTATGCAGATATGAGCAATAAGTAGTTATTGCCATGAAAGAAGACAAAATGGCAACAACAAAATGCCCAAAACAACCAAATGTCAGTTGCAATTGACAATGTAAATCACGAGCACAATTAAAATGCTTTCAATTTCCAATAAAGAAATAAATATTTCTCTTAGAATCTAAAAGCATAGAAATAACAACGTTTTAATTTACTTTAAATATTTTCTACAGATAATTCATACATCATGAAAATGCACTCCAAATATTCAGGAGAATACTTTATTTGTATGTAATAATTGAAGCCCAGTACCTGTGCAGGCCACAGCTGCAAATACCCAACACTGTCCATAGCAAACTGGCTGATCATTATTGTTGTTCCACTGATGGAGAATGGCAACACTTCCATTACATATCCCTAGATATACTCCATTGGTATAAGGACCATCCCATTTGCCAACAAGTATTCCATTGTCATCATTACAATTCACCTGTATAGTATTGACAGTCTTGCAAAGTTGACAAATACAACAATGGTCAGTAAAGCCCATTGCATAAGTTATAACCATTTTATGAATTGAGCTATTGCAAGCATCTCCCATTTCCCCATTGTGTTGGCCTTTATCAGCCTTTCTAAACATAATTCCACCAACGAGCACTTTAGTTGCTCAGTGGGTTTGAAGATAGCATAATCTGTTTTCATGATAAATAATTGCAGTTACAATCGACCAGGAAAATCACAAGGGATATGGAAAGACTCAAGGCCATAAAATCTTAATAAACAATAGAAGTAAGCCATAAACCTGCACTACAGTTCAGCATGATCATAATTGCCCCAGTGCCACAAGTCCCTATTTCAGTCAATTCTTTGATTTCCTTAGTGTACAAAAGTACCTCAATCTCAGTCTTCAATTTTGTCAACGATAATTTTCCGACAGAGAGCTTCAAAGATTATCAATGCCATGAGTAAAGGGATGCTTCTTCATCTCAATGCTCAAAGACTCCAGCTCAGCTGAGCTATGCTGCATTGCTCCAGAACATTGAGTCTGAAGAAACAGCCTTTCAATATCTACACCACCAATCCCTCTCAGAAACCTTGATGTCTCAATGAGGTCATCTCTCGGTCATCCAAAAGTCAATGGCTATGGGCCAATTTTATTCAACAAGGTTAATCTCATCAATCTAAGGTCGATTTTTTTAATAGATAATACATCTTTACTCAGATATTAAATGTTCAAAATTGCACAGTTCTTGAGGTGTGATCTCACTAAAGACCTGCACAATTTTGCCAAAGTTTCTTGAAATTTACATTCTAATCTCTTTACAATAAAAATGAATTTACTATTCACATAGCTAATGGTTTGCTGTACCTTTGTGCTAATTTGTTATGTTATGTATCATGAGTCAGCCCAGCAAGACCCTTGTAAATCGTTGGAAGTCTCTTCCTCAGGATACCATGAATGTTTGGTTATTGAGTGAATTCAAGATTGAGATTGGCCTTCCTCAAAATCAGTGTGGAGCTTGAATTTCTTCCATGAGTTTTTGAAAACATCCTTAAATCTTCTTCACTGACTGCCTAGGAATCTCCTCAATGGCAGAGTTGAGTATAGTTGTTGTGTTTCCACCACTTTCTTTGCATTTTACTCAACTTGTCTGACCTTTTGGACTCTTTATGTTCTCCAGTCCATTGTAAAAGAGGCACACACCATCACCCCCCACACAGCCCAGCACTCTGTCTGATGCCCTCTAAGTCATTGTTCTTCACATTAACAGCCATGCACTTTGTAAATGTGATGTGAATTTATTGATATTTACAGTAAACTATATCATAGAAGCCAGATAGGCTTTAGCATCATGTTGTTAAAGAAGGAACTGCAGATGCTGGAAAATCGAAGGTACACAAAAATGCTGGAGAAACTCAGCGGGTGCAGCAGCATCTATGGAGCGAAGGAAATAGGTAACGTTTCGGGCCAAAACCCTTCTTCAGACTGATAGGGGGTGGGGAGAAGGCGCTCAATAATTCACTCAATAACCAAACATTCATGGTATCCTGAGGAAGAGACTTCCAACGATTTACAAGGGTCTTGCTGGGCTGACTCATGATACATAACATAACAAATTAGCACAAAGGTACAGCAAACCACCCCCTATCAGTCTGAAGAAGGGTTTCGGCCCGAAACGTTACCTATTTCCTTCACTCCATAGATGCTGCTGCACCCGCTGAGTTTCTCCAGCATTTTTGTGTACCTAGGCTTTAGCATCATAGCTGGGTATCTAATACAGCCTCATTCAATCCAATGAGGTCACCAACTTTCATTGATTAAAACTAGGTGGTTTGATCTTTATTACATTTTTAATTAACATTAATGATTTAAGTTATTTACAAGAGACATGTGTTTTAGACTATGCTATATTTTAAACACATCTTCATCTTCAAAGAAAATACATTTTGTGCATAATGCAACTGTGGTGTTAAAAGCAATATGGGCTTAAAATTATATTTAAAAGGACACAAGAGGCCCAGACAGCTAGAATATGTTGACAAATCGTTCATACAATGGGAAAGCTAAGGAATTTAAAAACTGGGAGATCTTTATGAGATGGGGACTCTCCTCTCATTTCAAGAATTATAGTCGAAATATCATCTGAAAGGTAGCCAATACTTTAGATATCTGCAAATACGAGACTATCTGAAATCACATACCCAAGACTGTCAATATATGGTTCCAGACATACCAGACGAATGCATGAATAGAAAGTCGGATTCAAATAAGTTAATATCGTACCTTTATAATACCCTTTTAAATATACAAACCCCATCGTCGGAAATAATTAGACGAGCTTGGGAAGATGAATTGGGCCTAACAATTTTAAAAGATAAATAGGAGGAAAGCCTTCTATATATACACAACTGTTCTCTTAATGTTAGACACTCGTTAATACAATTTAAAATACTGCATAGTCTTTATTATTCAAAGTCTAAACTGAATATGATCTTCCCAAATGTTTCCCCTATGTGTGATAAATGTCTCCTTCAGGAAGCACCCATAACCCACACTTTTGCCTCCTATATAAAGTTACATAATTTCTGGAGGGGAATTTTTGAAATTTTTTCTAAAATACTTAAAATAAAATTGGACCCCGACACAGAATTGATTACTCCAGGTACGTCAGAAGCCTGTTCTGAGCTAACATTATTTCATAGACGTTTCCTTAACTATGGCCTGATAACGGCAAAAAAAACTAATACTTAAATTTTGGAAACACACATCAGTCCCCACTGTGAAGATGTGGATTACAAACATGTCCGAGCCTCTACATTTGGAAAATATTAGGCATGTCTTAGCAGAAAAACCAGATAAATTTTTCAAGACATGGACCCCATTTACCGAATTCTTACAAGAATAGTATGGCGCAACACAAATTTGGTTATAAATCCGATTCTGGGGTGGGTGAGGTGGGCGGGGGGGGGGGGGGGGGCAGTTATATCTCCACTTTTTTCTTTGATTCTTTTTCCTTTTATTTATTTTTTTCCTTTTCTCCTCTCTTCTATCTTTATTCACTCTTTGGCCACACTACTTTGGTAGTCTAGGGCTCTTATCTTTTCACTTTTCACATTTTCCCTCTCTTGTGCTTTCTCTATTTTTTCCCCCTCATTTTCAGGTTAAAAGCTTAAAATTGAAGCTGTACAACAATAATTGCATCATTTTACATGCCGAATGTTTTATTCTTGTACAATTGCTTCTAATCAAAATAATAAATAAAAAACAAAAAGAATATGTTGACAAATCATAATTAAAACATAACCAACCAACAAATTTACAAACTTTTAACATTCTTGTTCTTACCCTAGACCTGCAAATATAAACAGGATGAAATCTACGCATGTAATCCTTTGTTGGATTCTTCAGATGCTTAAGGCTGTTGTCTAATAGTTTAAAGACAGACAGATATCCAGTATATCTTCTTCAAACTAAAAGAAAACAAATTATTACGTCAATCAGTTTTTTAGGAACTGGTCAAATTATGTGAATTCTGTCATAAGCCTCTGGATAACACAAAACTACAGAAACACACGTACGCACAGATTGCATTTGATAAGGTCCCACATAGGAGATTAGTGGGCAAAATTAGGGCACATGATATTGGGGGAAGAGTGCTGACATGGATAGATAAGTGGTTGACAGACAGGAAACAAAGAGTAGGGATTAACGGGTACCTTTCAGAATGGAAGGCAGTGACTAGTGGGGTACCGCAAGGCTCGGTGCTGGGACCGCAGCTATTTACAATAAACATTAATGATTTGGATGAAGGGATTCAAAGTAACATTAGCAAATTTGCAGATGACAC
Organism: Malacoraja senta; assembly: GCA_038087875.1. NCBI lineage: Eukaryota > Metazoa > Chordata > Chondrichthyes > Rajiformes > Rajidae > Malacoraja > Malacoraja senta. The sequence continues at coordinate 381,012 of JAXLNO010003318.1, forward strand.
AAAGCTGGGTGTCAGTGTGAACTGTGAGGAGGATGCTATGAGAATGCAGGGTAACTTGGACAGGTTGGGGGAGTGGGCAGATGCATGGCAGATGAACTTTAATGCGGACAAATGTGAGGTTATCCACTTTGGTAGCAAAAACAGGAAGGCAGATTACTATCTAAGTGACGTCAAGTTGGGAAAAAGAGAAGTACAACGGGATCTGGGGGTCCATGTTCATCAGTCTATGAAAGTAAGCATGCAGGTACAGCAGGCAGTGAAGAAAGTGAATGGCATGTTGGCCTTTATAACAAGAGGAATTGAATATAGGAGCAAAGAGGTCCTTTTGCAGCTGTACAAAGCCCTAGTGAGATCACACCTGGAGTATTGTCTGCAGTTTTGGTCTCCTAATTTGAGGAAGGACATTCTTGCTATTGAGGGAGTGCAGTGTAGGTAAACAAGGTTAATTCCCGGGATGTCGGGACTGTCATATGCTGAGAGAATGTAGCGGCTGGGCTTGTACACTCTGGAGTTTAGAAGGATGAGAGGGGATCTCATTGAAACATATAAGATTGTTAAGGGTTTGGACACGCTAGAGGCAGGAAACATGTTCCCGATGTTGGGAAATCCAGAACCAGGGGGCACAGTTTAAGAATAAGGAGTGAGCCATTTAGAATGGAGACGCGGAAACACTTTTTCTCACAGAGAGTGGTGAGTCTGTGGAATTCGCTGCCTCAGAGGGCGGTAGAGGCAGGTTCTCGAGATGCTTTCAAGAGAGAGCTAGATAGGGCTCTTAAAAATAGCGGAGTCAGGGGATATGGGGAGAAGGCAGGAACGGGGTACTGATTGGGGATTATCAGCCATGATCACATTGAATGGCGGTGCTGGCTCGAAGGGCCGAATGGCCTACTCCTGCACCTATTGTCTATTGTCTATTGTCTCTTGTGACAGGGCCTCTGATCCCTATCTCTGGCTGACAGGCCAGGGAAGGCCAATTCTCAGCATCAGTAATAACAGCTGGGTCTAAATAGCACTTCACCTTACGCCTGATAAAACCCAGACATTCCAGTGACAAATCAGGGGAGAAAGAAGGAGAAAGGAGAAAGAAGGAGAAAGGAGAAAGGTGAAAGGATGTGGGGCGCCTTGCTACTAGCTCCATTCCCTGTTGCAGGTTTGAGGAAGACTGAGCCACTGGGCTAACCTAAGATAACCAGAGCCACCATGTGATCAGGATTGAGCAGCTGGGAGAAGTCCTCGACAGTCAATGCCTCCACAGTCACCAAGTGCGAATGACTGGGGCAAGCATGAGACTGCAGTGCCTCTTATCTGTTCACACACAACCAGGGACTGTGCCCACACACAGAGGCAAAGAGTGAGCTGCCAGGTTAAGCCTGAGACTGCCAGGGCTGCCTCTTCAAGCCCAAAGCTGAGCCACCTGGGGAAGCCTGAGACCGCCAGTGCCTTCTTTCGTGGCAAGGGTGAACTGCAGGGAGAAGCTCAAGATCATCACATCTCCTCCTTCGTGACCAGGACTGAGCTGCAGGGACAAGCCCGAGATCGCAAATACCTCCACGTATGTGCCCTGACAATAAGGGACAGCACCCCCGTGTCGTCCTGGAATTTCTAGTCACGATAATTAAAACTTTTCACGCAAGTTCACCCTACCGCTGAACTCGGCATAAACCTTGACACCACATTAGATACATACATAGAAGGACTTGGAAGAAAATGTAGATGGGCTGGTTGGTAAGTTTGCAGATGACAGCAGAATTGGTGGAGTGCAGACTGTGCAGAAGGCTGTCAAAGAATACAGTGGGATATAGATCAGATTCAGACCTTTTTTTGTGATGGTATGATCCTCTTAAGTTAAAATGAAATTTTGGTATGTTCATTTTTTATGCTCTTCAATCTTAAATTATCCGTTTTATTGCAAAATGTGTATGAAAGTTGAAAACCCCCCCGTATTAATTAAATTAGGTGGTGAGGCCCTGAAACAGCTTTTGGTGGTAGAGTAAAAGCTAAATACTTGTTCGATTTACAGCAGACAATAACGTCCTGTGAATTTATATATTGAAGTCTGTGAAAATCAACATCAGTATTTCATCATGGGCATTGACAGTAGGGCTTCATGGGCAGGTGTGAGAGACTGGGTCACTGAGATTCAAATGGGAGATTTGAATTGTGTGATGGCTCTAAAAGACGCTAAAGTTTGTAAGGGCCAAATGTTCAGTTCAGTTCAGTTTAGTTTATTGTCACGTGTACCGAGGTACAGTGAAAAGCTTGTGTTGCGTGCTAACCAGTCATGTCATCATGAAATATATGAAGATTGATGTTTACACCAATGCTGTTCCAAATGAAGTGTGATTTGTGTGACGGTCTGACTTCATTAAGTGAAGCGCTATTCATCGAGAATAACGAGTGTGATGAGCATTGAACAGCAAGATGGAAGGGATTGCTCTACAACATTTGGGCTCTCCCAGATGATTATTAGTGCACTATGTTGGAGTTAATAATTACATCAATGAGGGAGGGGATGTGGCGCTTGTCGGTTTGCATTAAGGTTTAATATTGATGAGGCTCCTGATGAAGAATATATTTTTATCATGAAGCCCATTATCATCCTAGTGGACAATGCTTCCCACCCTCACTCTGCTGATAATATTGAGCTGGGATGACTTGCTCCTGGTCCTGCTGTTTCTCTTACTCTTTAGGCATGCCACATGCTCCTATGTCTTCACATTGTTTTTCCTCTCACACCAGCTGCCTGCAGTCACAAGGTTTTACATCACATAACACCTTATAAACAGTGTGATCTGCAGGGTGCCCTTGCATTGATGCAGACAATGGCCCTTCATTTTGAGGAGGCCAATGGCTCTCACTGGATCACCGCACAGATCCTCTGGTTGTGTGAGCAGCTTTGGATACGAAGGGTAACCTTTGGCCCAGGCTTTAACTGTTGGAGCAATGTAGGCTGCTGTTGATGTTAGGGGTGGGAGATGAAGGAGCCTGTGGATGCTTTCGGCAAACGTGGCACTTTCTAGTGAAGAATTTCCCCATGATCAACAACCAGCTGTACATTTAAAGAGCAGAAAAGTTCTGTGCTCTTAATTGGAACTTAGATAAGTACATGATTACAGTTGATGGCAGCTTGCACATTTGGCGAGACAGCAACACATGCAAATGCAAGAATTTAATATCCCACTCTCTCTTGAATAAAAGGAAAAGCAAATTATTCTCCCATGAATCGAGAACAACAGTGACTTCACCAATTCTGCAGAGACAAGCAAATTGAGAAAAATGGCATGGTTATGCTGAGAGCCAGGAAATTGAGTCACGATGATCTTAGCCTCAACACAGAGGGCAATCCAAGCATGAGAATGTGACCACAACTCATCCCATTGAATGCTACATATCTCTATGATGACAGATCTCGAAAGTGTGAGCCTACGAGCGAGATAATTTTTCAGATAGGGTGCACTAGGTTGTGATGTCTATGATTCTGTAGGAATAAGCTAGCCATGAAGTTACTGTGTCCTGGCCTGTTATGAATAACAGGCTAAGTCTATCCTGTGGACCCTGGTGATGCGTAGGAAGGAACTGCAGATGCTGGTTTAAACTGAAAATAAACACAAAATGCTGGAATAACTCAGCGGGACAGGCAGCATCTCTGGATAGAAGGAATGGGTAACGTTTCGGGTCGAGACCCTTCTTCAGAATGGGAGAATCATGAATCAGTCCCAAGTAATGTATTGCTTTGCTGTTATGATATTACCTCTTTGGTAACTATGGAGTGAGAAGCTCAGGAGTAAGTGCTGAGAAAACAGTCACTGTCAATTGCAATAGACTCTGTGGGCTTTGGGAGGTTCAATCAGTTCTGAGGCTGCTACATTGGATTATCCAATATTAGTGGGAAAAGCAAGAATGCATGCAATGTGCTCCAGATTCTAGTTCTAGAACCTTGAGCTTCCGTTGATGTCGACCGATGTGTTGGACATAATGTTGTACGCCAGAGTTTCTCTCTCGTGACATTTGGATTTTGACCCTCCCAACATTCGGAAAGGTTCAGAGATGTTGATATGTATCATGACCTGAAATCTTCCATCTAGCTTTTAATTGCCATAGTCACTGTGCTATACTGCAAGGAAATAGGCCTTTCAGCCCAACTTGTCTATGCTGACTGTGGTGCCGATTGGAGCTAGACCCATTTGCAAGTTCATAAATGTCATGTTGTAAATATGTCAAAATTTGATTAGCCCACGTTCTATAGTTCCTCAGTATAATTTGAAATTTGATTTTCTTAATGGGATTTAATTCTTTGAGAATCTGCTTACTCTGGATATGTCTGCTCCAACACTTTTAGAAATGTTCATGTCTGGATAGAATCTTGGATGGCTCGATTTGATTTGAGACGAGGCAATGATGGCTGGCAGGTACTCGATCTAACACCACAAGAGAAAAGTGAAGGTAAGCAAACAATAGATAATAAGGTCTAATTTGCACATTTTATATTTGAAAACAAGTTTTGGTTGTGAGATAGTAGTGGAGAATTGAATCAATGGTAATATTTTGATTGAGCGGGAAATATCTGATTGTCATTTGAATTAATGACTCCTAATAGATACATTTCTACGCAGATGTAATTATTAACTTATATCCAAATCTTTTCATTTTGTTATTGCCCTGAATAAGAAAGTCATAGAAAAATATAGAGATATGATTGAAATAAAATATCACCACAATTGCTGAACAGTAAACATGCTATTAGGTTCGGATCATATTTAGATTTCTTTAGACATTGTCATTTCTTTTGGTAGGAGTGTACTGCTGTGGCCCAGAACCAGTCAAAGCGATCAAGGAGGGAGACATCGATATGCGCCATGATATTTGCTGAAGTGAATGCAGATTGTGTGACTTGGATCTGTCCTGAAAATGGAAAAATGATTAAAAAATTGACTCTGACACCAAACACATTGGTCAAAAGATCGGCACCAGGTGTGTTGGCAGTGATGAGCGTGAAGAAATCACAGATAATTATAAGCATCCAGAAGGTAACAGAAAGTAAATTTATTTACTTTGATTATCATTGACAATTGTACTTCGATAAATGGTAACACCTTGAGGCGGCATGGTAGCACAGCAGTAGAGTTGCTGAGTTACAGCACCAGAGACCCGGGTTCGATCCTGACTACGGGTGCTCTCTGTACGGAGATTGTACAGGATGTACAATCCCCGTGACCTGCGTTGGTTTTCTCCAGGAGCCCCAGTTTCCTCCCACACTCCAAAGATGTACAGGTTTGTAGGTTAATTAGCTTGGTAAAATTGTAAATTGTCCCTAGTGCGTGTAAGATAGTGTTGGTGTGCGGAGATCGCTGGTCGGTGCGGACTTGGTGGGCCGAAGGGCCTGATTCCACACTGTATCTCTAAACTAAACTAAACTCTGACAAATTGAATGGAATTACATAACAAGGCCGGCATGGTTTCGTGAAGGGAAGATCTTGTCTGCGTATCTGCTGGAGTTCTTTGAGCAAGTTAATAGCAGGACAGACAGAGGGGACGTTGTAGATGTTGGTCACCTAGATTTTCAGAAGACCTTTAATAAGGTGCTGCATGTCAGGTTGCTAGGGAAGATGATAGTCCATGGTATTAAAGGGTAGAGACTAGCATGGATAACAGGTTTAGCTGGATGGCAGAAGGCAGTTGCAATAAAAGGTGGTTTATTAGTTTGTCTGCCAGTGAATAGTAGAGCTCCACGAGGGTCGAGGTTGGGACCACTTCTCTTCACGTTGTATATTAATGATTTGGATAGGCGGATTGACAGCTTTGTGACCAAGTTTGCAGATGATGCTAAGATAGGTGGAGAGGCAGGCAGTGTAGAGGAAGCAAGGACTCTGCAGAAGGACTTGGACAGGTTAGAAGAGTGGACAGAGAAGTGGCAGATTAAATTCTGTATAGCAAATCGCGGAATCATGCATTTTGGTAATAAGAGTAAAGGCGCAGATTATTTTCTAAATGGACAGAGAATCCAGAAATCGGAGATGCAAGGGGTCTTGAGAATGCTGGTGCAGGACACCCAAAAAGTTAATTTGCAAGTCGAATCAATAGTAATGGCAAATTCAATGCTAGCATATATATCAAGAGGACTGGAATACAATAACAGAGATGTAATGATGAGGCTCCTTAAGGCGCTGGTCAGGCAGCATTTGGAGTACTGTGAGCAAATTTGGACCCGAAATCTGAGGAAGGATGTGCTGGCTCCGGAGAGGGTTCAGTGGAGGTTTGCAAGAATGATTCCAGGAATGAGTGAGTTAGCATATGATGAGCGTTTGACAGCACTGGGCCTCTACTCGCTGGAGTTTAGAAGATTGAGGGGGGACCTCAATGAAATCTACAGCATAATGAAAGCTATAGATAGAGTGGATGTGGAAAAGATGTTTCCACTGGTGGGAAAGTCTAGGACCAGGAGTCATAGCCTCAGAATTAAAGGGCACTCTTTTAGAAAAGGACGTGAGGAGGAACTTCTTTCGTGAGAGGGTAGTTAATCTTTGGAACTCGTTGCCACAGAGGGCCGTGGAGGGCAAGTCAATGGATATTTTTAAGGCAGAGATAGACAAATCCTTGATTAGAATGGGTGTCATGGTTATGGGGAGAAGGCAGGAAAATGGGATTAGGAGGCAGAGAACAGCCATGATTTAATGGCAGAGTATACTGGATGGGCCGAATGGCCTAATTCTACTCCTATAACGTGAACTTGGAATCCTGTGGAATATTTTACAGTTGTCAGATAACTCCTATCTGGCGATCAGATTTAACTGCGTTGATAAAATTCTGATTGTTATCTATATAACCAAAAGTCTCATCTTGACCACTTCCTGTCCATGCTGTATATTGATATGAGAAAAAAAGCTACCACATATCGCTCTGATTTTTGGCCATCTTACTCACAGTCCTCCTCTGCTGTGGCAGCCCTGAGGATTTTTCCGATTGATTAAAAAAAAAAGTTATGTGTTTAAAAAACCTTGAGATCAGCTGATTGGTCCTCTTGCCTGTCAATCACCATGATGAAGGTAACAACCCCCCTTCCGGGGGGGGGGGGCAGGACTATAAAACCCCGGATGCCTGGATGCGAGTCAGTAACTCTGGAAGACCACGAGGGAGAGTCCACAACTATGCTTCTAAGCTGTGAATCAACTGAACTGCGAGTCTGCAATGTACTTGCAATAAATGATTTGTAAGCCCTTAATAACAATGCAATGAGTTGTTAGGCAATTTGGTGACCTGCACTCTGCATGACATTTAGTGGCCTGCACTCTGCTTGAAATGCTATGAAATTGAATTTAGTGGCCTGCACTCTGCTTGAAATGCTATGAAATTGAATTTGGTGGCCGGCACTCTGCTATGAAACTGAATTTGGTGGACAGCAATCTGCTTGAAATGGAATTTTGAGGAATAGCCTTGAGTGAGCTGCCAGCCCATCAGCTCTGAGTGACTGATCTGCTAGCCCACCAGCCCTGAGTAATTGAGCTGCCAGCCCACCAGCCCTGAGTGACTGAGCTGCCAGCCCACCAGCCCTGAGTGACTGAGCTGCCAGCCCACCAGCCCTGAGTGACTGAGCGGGAGGGGAGTATGGATCATATACAGACACATGAGATCAATTTAACTCGGCATCATGTTTGGCACAAACATTGTGGGCCAAAGAACCCGTTCCTGTGCTGTACTGTTCAATGTTCCATGTTCTATGTGAAATCTTTGCTATCGGAAGGCTTTATTCAATTTAATATGTTGCCAACGCTACTTTTGTGTTAATAAACTTCTTCCAAGTTCTGATGAAGATTGACTGACCTGAAACATTAGCTCTGTTTCTCTTCCCACAGATGAGCAGGGTTTCCAGCAGTTTTGGGCATTTATTTCAGATGTACAGCTGCTACATAAAAAAATATATATATATTCTTCATAAAGCTTTGTTGATTGAGAGACCTGCATTCAAATTATCTTACAATTAAAATTAATATTGATTTTGTCTCCCTACAAGCATGTTTTAATTGACAAATTCAAGGAAACTCAACCATTGTGATATCCCAGTCTCTCATCATTTAAAAATCAACATTTAATAGATTCATAGCATTTCAAGCAGAGTGCAGGCCACCAAATTCAATTTCATAGCATTTCAAGCAGAGTGTAGGCCACCAAATTCAATTTCATAGCATTTCAAGCAGAGTGCAGGCCACCAAATACAGTTTCGTAGCATTTCAAGCAGAGGATAGATAAGGCAGATAGGGACGTCTTCTTGGGCACTGGTATTATCGATGCCCTCTTAAAGCAGGTGGGAACCTCAACCCTCAGAAGTGAGTGGTTGAAAATGTCCGTAAAAACTCCAGCCAGTTGGTCTGCCCAGGTTCTGAGAACTCGATCGGGTATTCCATCGGGTCCAGGCGCTTTCCGAGGATCCACCCCCCTGAAGGATCTTCTGATGTCGGCCTCTGTGACTGTGACTGTAGTACCATCAGGGCGATGGGGGCTCGGGAAGGCACATCAGTATTCTTCCTATCAAAGCGTGCATTGAGCTTGTCAGGAAGTGATGCTTCGCTGTCATTTGAGCTGCCTCCTGATTTCGCCTTGTAGGAGGTGATGGCATTCAAGACCTACCACAATTGCCTACATCCGCCTCATGCTCCAGCTTAGAGCAGTAGTCCCTTTTGGTCTTTTTGATGGCCTTGTCAAGGTCGTATCTGGACTTTTTATAGACCTCTGCTTCGCCTGAACTGAATGCCCGGGATCTTGTCTTCAGAAGAATGCGGACCTCATGGTTCATGATCTCGTTGGTTAGGAATCACTCGGAAGGTTTTTGTTGGAACGCAGTTCTCCACATATTTGCTTGTGAAATCTGTAACGACTGTGGCAAATATATTCAGATCCGTTGCCGAGTCCTTGAACATTGCCCAGTCTACAGACTCCAAGCAGTCCTGTATTTGTTCCTCTACCTCCTCCGACCAGCTCTGTACAGTCCTCACCTATGGGGGTGCTTTCTTCAGTTGCTGCTTGTACACAGGAAGAAGCAGCATCACTGAATTGTTGGATCTTCTGAAGTGAGATGGATAGATTCATAGGCATCTTTGATGGTCGTGTAGCAGTGGTCGAGGGTGTTTGATCCTCTGATGCTGCAGGAGACATGTTGATGGAAGTTTGGGAGTGATTTTCTCAGGTTGGCTCTGTTGAAGTCCCCGGCTATGGTGGTAAACGCCTCGGGGTAAAGCCATCTGGTGCTTATTGACCAAGGCATGCAGCTCCTCCAGTGCCAGACAGACGTCTGCCTGGGGTGGGATGTAGACTGCGGTCAGAATGATGGAGGTGAATTCCCTCGGTAGGTAGAAGGGGCGACACTTCAACATCAGATGTTCGAGGTGCGGAGAGCAGGAGTTGGACAGAACTGCCACATCCGTGCACCACGCAGAGTTGACCGTAAGGGAGATGCCCCCTCCTCTCCCTTTCCCAGATACCAGTGTACGATCCATGCGATGGATGGAGAAACCTTCAGGCTGGACCGCTGAGTCTGGGGAGCTGAGGATGTGACATGTCTCTGAAACAAAACACAGAGCATTCCCTCAGCTCCCTTTGGTAAAGCAGCCTTGACACCAAGCTGGATGGCAGTGTGAACGTGAGGAGGATGCTATGAGAATGCAGGGTTCTTGGACAGGTTTGGGGAGTGGGCAGATGCATGGCAGATGAAGTTTAAAGCAGATTAATGTGAGGTTATCCACTTTGGTAGTAAAAATAGGAAGGCAGATGACTATCTAAATGTCGTCACGTTGGGAAAAGGGGAATTACAACGGGATCTGGGGGTCCTTGTACATCAGTCTATGAAAGTAAGCATGCAGGTACAGCAGGCAGTGAAGAAAGCGAATGGCATGTTGGCCTTCATGAATGAATGAATGAATGAATGAATAGTTTATTTCAGTCATACGTTAAAAAGAACAACACTTTACAAACTGTGTGAATATGAACCAACACTGTATCCATTTCACACAACGTTCACATAATCAATGACCGAAAAAGGAATAGGCTGAAGCCACAAAGCTTATTTTTGCCTATCCTATACAATCCATAAGATAGGATAACCCAGAATATCAGCATTACAAATGAAAGAAAACAATAATAACATTTACTCTAAATTGTAATCTTATTTTACATTTTAATCATTTTACATTATAATCCTTAATTATTTTACTTTTTAAGGCTTTTTTGAAACTCGACAGAGAGCTACAGTATTTCAACTCATCACTAAGCCCGTTCCATAATTTGACTCCCAAAACTGAGACACATCTATATTTTACATTGGTTCTCACTTTACATGTTTCAAAAATACACAACCCTCTTAAATTATAATGTCCTTCTCTTAATTTAAATTTTTTTTGAATACTAACAGGAAGGCTTTTATTCCTAACTCGGAAAAGTATTTCTAATGTCTTTACATGCACAATATCCAGACGTTTTTAGGTACCGGACTTTATGAATAATGGATTTGTAGTTTCACGGTAAGAAGCTTTATGTATTATTCTAATAGCTCTTTTCTGGAGTTTAATTACAGGGTCTATATTTGTTTTATATACATTTCCCCAAACTTTAACACAATATGACATATATGGCATTATAAGCGAGCAATACAATATATACAAACACTTCTTATTCAACAGATCCTTTGTTTTGTAAAGAATAGCAATGGATTTCGATAATTTCCGTTTAATGTATTCTATATGTGGCTTCCAACAAAGTTTATGATCTATAATCACTCGCAGGAATTTTGTTTGATATACTCTTTCAATTTCAACATTTAAATTCAATTTTATTTCACAATTAACCCTGTCAGCACGAAACACCATAAATTTTGATTTATTTTCATTTAGGGATTATTTATTAATATCAAACCATTTTTTTAGCACTATCAATTCTGCTATTTTCAATAGTTCTTTTATATCATTCCCTGAACAAAATACATTTGTATCATCCGCAAACCTAACAAACTTCATCATATTGGATACTTTACAAATATCATTTAAATAATGTATAAATAACTTAGGTCCCAGTACCGAACCTTGTGGAACACCACAGGTTACTTTTCTAAGCTGTGATTCAGTATTATTAATTTTTACACACTGAAACCTATTACTTAAATAACTTCCCAACCAATTTTGTGTGACACCTCATACCATAACGTTCCAATTTTTGCAAAAGTAAGGAATGATCAATTGTATCAAATGCTTTACGTAAACCAATGAATACACCCACAGTGCGTAGTTTCTTATCTATTGCTGTTGCTATATTTTCTACAAATCCATCACTGCTAAAGATGTCGATCAATTACTCCTAAACCCATATTGATGATCACTCAATAACTCATATTTCTCAATGAAGTCATCAAGTCTATTCACAAATAGCTTTTCAAGTATTTTAGAAATTTGAGGTAGCAAAGGCACAGGTCTATAATTTGATACCATATGTTTGTCACCATTTTTATAGATTGGAACCACCTCAGCCATTTTCATTTTATTGCATATATAGGTAAAGGGCTCGAGGACACAATCAATTACTACTTTTATAAGTGACATATCAATGGTGTTACCATCAGTTGATTTTTTATCCTTAAACTTTCTGACCACTTCTAACACATCACTCTCACAAACTCCATCAAGGAACATTGAATTGCTGTTGTTAAGTTCAAAATCAAAATTTATGTTTTCATCTCTAGGAAGGTTAATTTCTTTTGCCAAATTTTGGTCTACATTAACAAAGAAATCATTCAACTCATTAGCAATGTCCTCTGTATTTTCAATAATTGAATTGTCATTTTTTACAAATTATGTTGGAAAATCCATTTTACTACTATTTTTAATTATATCATTATGTACACTCCATGTAGCCTTAATATTATATTTATGTTTTTGCAACATTTGGTCATAATAATCTTTTTTTTGTGATCTCATAATTAATGTCAGTCTGTTTTTATATTTTTTGTACTTGTCCTCCTTTTCCTTTGTTCGATATTTAATAAATTCCCTATAAAGCCTATTTTTCATTTTACAAGCTTTTTACAACCCCTTTTTTCACCATGGTTTCACCCTCTTTTTGGAATTGTGTCTATAGTCTTTCAATGGACATTGTCGGTCATAAATTGTCAAGAATGTCTCTAAAAATGCTTCATATGATTCATTAATATCATCTACATAAACATCTTGCCAGTCATAATTCAAGAGTTCTGTCTTAATAGATATAATTGCCTCTGGTGATTTTATTCTAACCAGATTATTCTGTCTCTTTGTTCTTAATTTTGACATATTGTTAATCTCCAACTGTAAAAACAGGCAAATGATCACATATCAGCCACTAATAGTCCACTTTTGTCTTCCCATCAATTACATTAATTAAAATATTATCAATCAATGTTAAACTATCCTTTGTTATTCTACTAGGCTTTACGATTAACGGATAGAAACTCAGGCTAAACATATTATTAACAAATTCTGTTGTTTTTGTATGATCATTATATTTCAGTAAATCAATATTTAAGTCACCACAAACCAAAATCACCTTATCATTATGTTTATCATATAATTCAGAAACCTTCTTATTGAATTGGTCAATACATGACCCCGGTGTTCTATAAATGCATCTAATTAATATCTTTTTGAATCTTTCAATATTAATTTCAATGGTTACACATTCCATCAAATTGTCAATAGCAATTGTCATATCACCAATAACCTTGCATTTAAGAGCAGACATCACAAATAAGGCCACACCACCTCCCCTTTTATTAACCCTGTTTTGCCAAAACATTTCATAGCCTTCTAATCCATCCTGTAGTTCTTTACTATCATTCAGCCAAGTCTCTGATATTGCTATTACGCTGAACTTTTGCTGAATGTGTTGAAGGTAATCTTTAATTTTGGAGTAGTTACTGTAGAGACTCCTACTATTAAAGTGAATCACTGAAAACCCCTCCATTTTCACATTTGCATTGAACTTGTCTTCAGAGTAATATTCACAATCCATATTAATGTTCTGGTAGAAGTGGATCTCTGGATCAATGTCATTTTCCAACACAATGTTTGTGATCTTGAAAGTCAAAAGGCTTAAAGTCTGTGTATTCACACATTATCTTATATCAGATTTGTCACTCACAAACAATATTTCACCAGATTCCACCTCTCTACCAAAATGTTCCTCATTTTCACTTATATTGATCAAGTTCTCTTATGTCTCTAATGGCTATTACTTTAGCATGTTCTGGTGTCCCATTCAGTCTTATCATTACTCTACAGTTCCTTGTCCAAGTGTCCCGAATTTGCTTTTCCTTTTTCAGGATTCTGGCTTGTCTTGCAATTTCAGCATTTCTCTTTGTGAGATGCTCATTTACATAGACCCTTGTTCCCTTCAATTTCTTTGCAAGCTTTAGCACTTCAATTTTATGTTTTCTACTCACAAATCGAATGATGATGTTCGGCCTGTTGTCCTGTTTTTGAGGCAAGGTATGACAAGCAGCTATATTTTTACTGTCTATAGGAATGTCTTTGCCATTGAAGAACTTAATGACTTGCTGCTCAAGTGAGTGTAATTCACCTCTTGGTGCCTCCTCACCCTCCTTATCACCGACAGTGATCCGTGCATAGGTGCGGTGGGTTGTCTCAAGTCCAGATATTACAAGGTTATCCATCCTTGTGTACTGTTCCAAATCGTCTACTCTTCTTTCAAGTTCTTCAATTTTATTATCCTCTTCTTTAATCACAGTCTTCAGTTGTCGCACTTCATCATTTAAGTCAAGTAGGCTTATCAGTTCTTTGGCTACTTTACTTAGTTCATCTGACATGAAGTTCAGAGATTTTTTAACCTCTTCCATTTCTTCTGCTAATTTCTTAGTAGCCATTTCTTTGGTTAGTTTTGAAAGTACAAAGAAATTCCAGGAAATCCAGTTCTGCTGGTACCAGGTGATCCAGTATTGCTGGTGTGTTAACACATTTCAGCACATTTCATCAAAAGTCCCCAAAACCTAAAAAATAACAGAAAATAATCCTGCAGATTGAAACTTAACTTTCTTATAAAGCTGTAAAACAAATTTACTGCATGGATGTCAAGCCATTTTCATGATTTTTGATGGATTTTTGATGGATTGGTAGAGCTGAAAAACACAATGCCTCTAACCAGCAGCCATCTTGGAATTTCTAACAAGAGGAATCAAATATAGGAGCAAAGAGGTCCTTCTGCAGTTGTACAGAGCCCTAGCGAGACCACACCTGGAGTATTGGGTGCAGTTTTGGTCCACTAATTTGAAGAAGGACATTCTTGTTATTGAGGGAGTGCAGCATAGGTTTACAAGGTTAATTCCCGGGATGGCGGGACTGTCATATGCTAAGAGAATGGAGCAGCTGGGCTTGTACACTCTGGAGTTTAGAAGGATGAGAGGGCATCTCATTGAAACATATAAGATTGTTAAGGGTTTGGACATGCTAGAGGCAGGAAACATGTTCCCGATGTTGGGGGAGTCCAGAACCAGGGGCCACAGTTTAAAAATAAGGAGTAAGCCATTTAGAACGGAGACGAGGAAACACTTTTTCTCGCAGAGAGTGGTGAGTCTGTGGAATTCTCTGCCTCAGAGGGTGGTGGAGGCAGGTTCTCTGGATGCTTTCAGGATAGAGCTAGATAGGGCTCTTAAAATAGCGGAGTCAGGGGATATGGGGAGAAGGCAGGAACGGGGTACTGATTGGGGATGACCAGCCATGATCACATTGAATGGCAGTGCTTGCTCGAAGGGTCGCATGGCCTACTCCTGCACCTATTGTCTATTGTCTATTGACTCATTGGACAGAGGGGGATGACTGGGATGGTTAATGTTTCAGGTCGAAACCCTGCCATTGTCCTGAGGGTCAATGCGCTGATTCTCTACAGCAGATTGTTTGTTCTTCCAGATTGCAGCATCTACATAGGTGTGTCTTCTGCCTGTTAAACCTGATTCGTGTCCATAGGGCAAGGGTGTCTATAATTTTGCAAATCTCCAGTGAAAACAGATTTGCACCTGAATTGGCAGATGTTTGTGGAGTGGGTGTTTAACTTATTGTGTGTATAAGCTTTTATTTAACCAAGATTGGACTGATTCCTGGAAGTGTCCAGAAGTTAAAATATTCAACTTTATTTGCCTGAAGCAATTCACACATAGAATTTCTTCACACGATAACTTATCATTATTATAAAATAACACAAAAAGCAGATTCAGCAGATCCAGTCATGTCCCTCCAACAATGGCCATAACATCATAGTCACAAGCATCAATCTATGCTCTGTGTTCATCTACTTTCTCCACAATACTCTTTGCTTTGTAATAAAAACACTTCAGTTCATCAGCATCATGATATTCCTTCACCTCTCCCTTCCTTTGAAACTTACTGGTCCTGACAGAGGTCTTCCCATCGCTCCTTACAATTTCTGACCAACTATTCTGGTTCCGACCCATCTGTCCTCTCTAGTTTAAACCCTTCTGAGTAGCACTAGCGAACCTCCTGGCAAGGATACTGGTCCCCCTCCAGTTCAGATGCACTTGTCCCTTTTGCACATGTCACCTTTCACCTCGAATAAATCCCAATGGTCTAAAAACCTGAATCCCTACTCCCTGCACCAACCCATGAGCCATGTTTTCATCTGTCCTATCTTTCTATTTCTACTCTCCCGAGCATGTGGCACTGGGAGTATTCCACAGATTACTATGCTTGGAGTCCTGCTGTTTAATCTTCTGCCTCTAGCCTTTATCATGCTTTTGTTTGGGCTTGTTGTAATAATGCAGGAGCCACGGATTCAAAGGTAACAGTGAGCATGGGATGAAGAATTAAAGCAATGATACCAATAAACCTATACCAACTAGAATAAACTATTTCCACCTTGGTGCCCATTGAATTAATTTTACCAGATGTCCTAGATGTCACATCCAATCAAATGCTACCCACCTTGATATTAAAGGTAGTTGTCCTCAACTTAACTCTCAAATTCAGTTCCATGGATGCAGATTTTGATCATGCCTGGAGCAGAATATTTCTGGCCAAATCAAACCTGGTCATTAGTGAGCAGGTTATCATCAGTAAACACCATTCAGCATTGTTACTGATGCTTGCCATCAGTTTGCTCATTATTGAGAGTAGAACTGTTTGGGCAGTAATTAGCTAGAATGTATTTGTCCTGCTTTTTGTGGCCTGGATATACTTGGACAATTTTCCATGTTGATGGATAGATGGTGATGCTGCCTGTCCCCCTGAGTTACTCCAGCATTTTGTGTCTATCTTCTTTTCTAATGTCAGGATGTAGCCTGGTCCCAGATTCTTGCTCCATTGAGTGTTCTAAGTCATGTTTTTGATATTACATGAAATGAACTGAATTGTCTCAAATCATCCACCTATATTTTCTTGAAGTCACAAGCACAATTTGTGCTACTTCATCATAGGAACACCAAGGCATAAAGGAGGAAGCAAACTGCAAATGCAGCACCTCAGCACTCCATTAAGACTAGTTTTTAGCCCGTAAACTGAAGGGCTAAAGTTCCTTCTAGGGATCCATGTATAGCTTATTTTAATGAAGGTATGGAAGAAGATGAGGTTCATTTATAGAGTCCTAGTGCATTGCTTTCATCTTGGCTCTCCAGTTTCCTCCACATCGCAGCCAGTAGGTTGATAGGTTAATGGGAAGGTGTAAATAAGCCCTAGTGTAGGTAGTTGTAGGTAAAGAGGATGGGTTACAGGTGGAAATATGTAGGGAATGCAAAGCACTGGGGTTACAATAAAACATAGACACAGTGGGCAAAATATCCTCCATCTTAGTCTAGTTTAGTTTAGAGATACAGCGCCGAAGAGAGAGCTAGATAGGGCTCTTAAAAATAGCGGAGTCAGGGGATATGGGGAGAAGGCAGGAACGGGGTACTGATTGGGGATGATCAGCCATGATCACATTGAATGGCGGTGCTGGCTCGAAAGTCCGATTGGCCTCCTCCAGCACCTATTGTCTATTATCTATTGAAACAGGCCCATCAGCCAACCGAGCCCGCACTGACCAACAATCCCCGCACGTTAACACTATCCTACACATACTAGGGACAATTTACATTTATACCAAGCCAATTAACCCACAAACCTGTACGTCTTTGGAGTGTCAGATGAAACTGAAAATCGCAGAGAAAACCCACGCGGTCACAGGGGTGAAATTACAAACTCCATACTGACAGCACCTGTAATCGGAATTGAACTCGGGTCTCTGAAACTGTAAGCACCACAAGGCAGCAACTCTACTGCTGTGTCACCGTGCCGTGATCTATAAAGACAAAAAGAAAAATTGTCATCTAAATATCTAAATATAAAATTAAAAGGGGCATAGTAAAGGATAGACAGACCAGAAGTTGCAAATGACACTATACCAAGCGTCTGCATGGATGAACTACAAAAAATGTTCATCCCAGTTTGGCAAAAGAATAAATCAGGGAAGGTAGTGCATCCGTGGATAACAAGGGAAATCAGGGATAGTATCAAAGCAAAAGATGTTGCGTACAAATTAGCCAGAAAAAGCAGCATACCAGAGGACTGGGAGAAATTCAGAGACCAGCAGAGGAGGACAAAGGGCTTAATTAGAAAAGGGAAAAGAGATTATGAAAGGAAACTGGCAGGGAACATAAAAACTGACTGCAAAAGTTTTTATAGATATGTGAAGAGAAAGAGATTAGTTAAAACAAATGTAGGTCCCTTGCAGTCAGAAACAGGTGAATTGATCATGGGGAACAAGGATATGGCGGACCAATTGAATAACTACTTTGGTTCCGTCTTCACTAAGGAAGACATAAATAATCTGCCGGAAATAGCAGGGGGCCGCGGGTCAAAGGAGATGGAGGAACTGAGTGAAATCCAGGTTAGTCGGGAAGTGGTGTTGGGTAAATTGAATAGATTAAAGGCCGATAAATCACCAGGGCCAGATAGGCAGCATCCCAGAGTACTTAAGGAAGTACCTCCAGAAATAGTGGATGCATTAGCGATAATTTTTCAAAACTCTTTAGATTCTGGAGTAGTTCCTGAGGATTGGAGGGTAGCAAACGTAACCCCACTTTTTAAGAAGGGAGGGAGAGAGAAAACGGGGAATTACAGACCAGTTAGTCTAACATCGGTAGTGGGGAAACTGCTAGAGTCAGTTATTAAAGATGGGATAGCAGCACATTTGGAAAGTGGTGAAATCATTGCACAAAGTCAGCATGGATTTACGAAAGGTAAATCGTGTCTGACGAATCTTATAGAATTTTTCGAGGATGTAACTAGTAGAGTGGATAGGGGAGAACCAGTGGATGTGTTGTATCTGGACTTTCAGAAGGCTTTCGACAAGGTACCACATAAGAGATTAGGATACAAGCTTAAATCACACGGTATTGGGGGTTCAGTATTGATGTGGATAGAGAACTGGCTGGCAAACAGGAAGCAAAGAGTAGGAGTAAACGGGTCCTTTTCACAATGGCAGGCAGTGACTAGTGGGGTACCGCAAGGCTCAGTGCTGGGACCCCAGCTATTTACAATTTATATTAATGATCTGGACGAGGGAATTGAAAGCAACATCTCCAAGTTTGCGGATGACACTAAGCTGGGGGGCAGTGTTAGCTGTGAGGAGGATGGTAGGAGACTGCAAGGTGACTTGGGTAGGCTGGGGGAGTGGGCAAATGTTTGGCAGATGCAGTATAATGTGGATAAATGTGAGGTTATCCACTTTGGTGGCAAAAACGGGAAGGCAGACTATTATCTAAATGGTGGCCGATTAGGAAATGGGGAGGTGCAGCGAGACCTGGGTGTCATGGTACACCAGTCATTGAAAGTAGGCATGCAGGTGCAGCAGGCAGTGAAGAAAGCGAATGGTATGTTGGCCTTCATAGCAAGAGGATTTGAGTATAGGAGCAGGGAGGTTCTACTGCAGTTGTACAGGGTCTTGGTGAGACCACACCTGGAGTATTGCGTACAGTTTTGGTCTCCAAATCTGAGGAAGGACATTATAGCCATAGAGGGAGTGCAGAGAAGGTTCACCAGACTGATTCCTGGGATGTCAGGACTTTCATATGAAGAAAGACTGGATAGACTTGGCTTATACTCGCTAGAATTTAGGAGATTGAGAGGGGATCTTATAGAAACGTACAGAATTCTTATGGGGTTGGACAGGCTAGATGCAGGAAGATTGTTCCCGATGTTGGGGAAGTCCAGGACAAGGGGTCACAGCTTAAGGATAAGGGGGAAATCCTTTAAGACCGAGATGAGGAAAAACTTTTTCACACAGAGAGTGGTGAATCTCTGGAACTCTCTGCCACAGAGGGTAGTTGACACCAGTTCATTGGCTATATTTAAGAGGGAGTTAGATGTGGCCCTTGTGGCTAAAGGGATCAGGGGGTATGGAGAGAAGGCAGGTACGGGATACTGAGTTGGATGATCAGCCATGATCATATTGAATGGCGGTGCAGGCTCGAAGGGCCGAATGGCCTACTCCTGCACCTATTTTCTATGTATCTATGTATCTATGTATCATAGACTGTGAATATGGTTATCAAAAATTACAGTAGACTTTTGATCAGCTGTGCAAATGGGCAGAGGAATGGCTAATGGAGTTCAATGTAGATTAGTGTGATGTGTTAAATTTGGGGAAGTCAAACCAAGGCAGGACCTTCACAGTGAATGGCAGGATCCAGAGGAGTTTTTAGAACAGGGGGATCTAGGATTGAAGGTACATGGTTCCCACAAAGTGGCATCACAGATAGTTAGGGTGGTAAAATAGGCTTTTGGTGAATTGGCCTTCATCAGTCAGGGCATTGAGTTGTACAAGATGATGGTGAGACTACATTTGAAGTACCTTGTTTAGTTTTAGTTTACTTTTGGGTAACTTTTTAAAAAGGGTGCCATTAAACTGGAAAGAGTGTTGTGAACATTTATGAGGATGTTGCCAGGATTAGAATGACTGAGCTATAGGCAGAGGTTTGGAAGACTAGGACTTTATTCTTTGTGAGTGGAGAGGAGCAAGATTTAATAGGAACATGAGGGACAACGTTTTCACTCAGGGGTTGGTGGGTTTATGGAATGAGCTGCCAACCGAGATAGTTGAGGCAGGCACCATAACATTTAAAAGACACTTGGACAGGTGCATGGATAAGATAAGTTTAGGGGGATATGGGGCAAATGCAGGTAAATGGGACTAGCTTAGATGGAGCATGGAGGAGTTGGGCTGATGGACCTGGTTCCATGCTGTATGACTATGACTCCAAGAATAACTGCTTTTTCAAAGGTGGAAATGTCAAAGACTAGAGGGCATGGCTTTGTGAGAGAGACAAGGCTTAAAGGGAAGGTTGTTTACACAGAGAATGGTGGGTACATGGAACACATTGCCGAGGGTGATGGTGGAGGCAGGCATGATAGGGGCATTTAAGAATCTTTTCGATAGGCACATGGATATGCAAGGAATCGAGGGAAATGGATCACGTTCAAACAGAGATTAGTTTAACTTGGTATCATGTTCAGCAAGGACATTGTGGACTGAAGGGCCTGTTCATGTGCAATATTATTTAGTTTAGAGGTACAGCGTGGAAACAGGCCCTTCGGCCCACCAAGTCTACGTTGATCATTGATCACCCATACACTTGTTCAATGTTATCGCATCCTATACACTAGGAGCAATTTACAGAAACCAATTGAATTACAAAACCTGCGAGTCTTTGGAATATGGGAGGAAACCGTAGCATCTGGTGAAAACCCAAGTGGACACAGGGAGAATGAACAAATTCCGCACAGATAGCCAGACCTGGCTTCGACCACACAGGGTCGAAGCCAGGTCTCTGACGCTGTGAGGCAGCAGGTCTACCACTGCACCACCGTGCTGCCACTGTCTTTTATCTATCTATCTATCTATCTATCTATCTATCTATCTATCTATCTATCTATCTATCTATCTATCTATCTATCTATCTATCTATCTATCTATCTATATACTTTTAAAACTCTCTGGCTGCCGTCTGTCTGTACGTCTGTACGTTTGTACGTCTGTACGTCTGTACGTCTGTACGTACAACGTTCTGCTTGACCTGTCCCGCCTTTGATACCGCCCCGCGCCCGCGCGGCGCGCGGAAACGCCGATATTTTTTACCATTTCTAAAGAGGTTACGTTTATCTTTACGAATAGACGATCCTGATTAAATTTGGTCGTGTTTAGGTACGCTTTTTAAAATAAAATACCTCTCCCCCCCCCAAACCAAACATTTCAAAATGTTTAAAAAAACAGCTCAGCCGTAGAATGTTAGTAAAGATTCCGTTGTGTGATGTCACAATGCACAATGGTCACAGATGTCCAATCGGAATGGACCAATTTACATATGCCTTGGCAGCAGCCCCAGCCCCTCCCCCCCCACCCCCGCAGCCTGTGTCGAAGGGCGTCGCCACGTGTGTGGGAATAGAGAAAGATGATTGGGGGTGATAGGGAATGGGGAACAGATGGACTGTCCCTACCCCTCTTACTTCCACTCTCCCTCCCCCTCCTCTCTCCTCTCCCCCTCCCTCCCCTCCCTCTCTTCCCCTACTCCTCTCCCCTTCCCCTCATCCCCTCTCTCCACCTCTAACATCCTCTCCCCCCTTCCTGCCCTCCCCGCTCTCCTACCACTCTCCACTCTCCTCCCCCTCCCTGTCCCCCACCCTGCTCTCTTCTCACTCACCAATCTCTCCCCTTTCCTCCTCCCCCTCTCCTCTTCTCTCCCCACCCCGACTGTCCCTACCCCTCCTACTTCCACTCTCCCTCCCCACTCTTCCCCCTCTCTCCTCTCCCCCTCCCTCCCCTCCCACACCCTCTCTTACCCCTCCACCCCCCTCTTCACCCCCATCTCCCCCCCACCCCCTTCCACTCTCTCTTGCACCACTCCCCGCAACCACTCACTCCCAACTCTTCCCCTCTCCCTCCCCCACCTCTCTCCCTCCCCCTCCCTCTCTCCCTCTCTTCCACCTACTCCTCTCCCCTTCCCCTCATCCCCCCCTCTCCACCTCTAACATCCCCTCCCCCCCCTCTCCCCCCTTCCTGCCCTCCACGCTCTCCTCCTAACTCAGCACTCTCCTCCCCATCCCTCTCCCCCACCCTACTCTCTTCAACCTCACCAATCTCTCCCCTTTCCTCCTCGCCCTCTACCCTCCCTCCCCCTCTCCTCTTCTCTCCACACCCCGTCCTCCTCTCCCCCTTCCCCCCGAGTGTGTTTGCGGGGTGGTTAGTGTGTGTGATGCCGCAGCACCCCCCCCTCCCGCAAACGCGCGTTGGGAAAACAGCCCACCAACAGTCTCTCTGTCTTTAACACGGAACTGCAGATGCTGGAAAATCAAAGATACACAAAAAAAAGCTGGAGAAACACAGCGGGTGCAGCAGCATCTATGGAGCGAATGAAATAGGCAAAGCTTTGGGCCGAAGCCCATCATCAGGTTTTTTTTTACCTGAAACGTTTCCTATTTCCTTCGGCCCAGTCTCTCTGTCTCTCCCATCTCTCTCTCTCTCTCTGCCCTTCTCTCTTCACAGCCCGCGGCTCGACTCATGCACGCCCGTTCCAAACACCCCCTTCACCTTTCTCCCCCATCGTCTCCTTCCTCTCTCCACCACTCTCCTCTCTCCCCCTCCTCTCTCCCCACCTTTCTCTCCCCCCTCCTCCATCCCTCTTCAAATTTTTAACATTAAATTTTGTCTCTCTGCCACCCCCCTCTAGAAGCACCTGAGAGGTGAGGGCTATTCATCAGTGGATAGGGTGGAGATGGGATAAAAGAATCAAATTTAAAAATTAATGTAATATCAAGGGGTGTGATGTGTGTGTGTTTGTGGATGCAGGATTCCGTGCTTTGGAGGAAAGGGGGTGTTTAGTGTGACGCAACAGCCCCACCCCCCCCGCAAACGCACGTTCGGTGTCCAGACCCAACGGGTCTGCACTTGGTCTAGTATACTTTTAAAACTCTCTGGCTGCCGTCCGTCTGTACGTCTGTACGTCTGTACGTCTGTACGTCTGTACGTACAACGTTCTGCTTGACCAGTGCCGCCTTTGATACCGCCCCGCGCCCGCGCGGCGCGCGGAAACGCCGATATTTTTTACCGTTTCTAAAGAGGTTACGTTTATCTTTACGAATAGACGATCCTGATTAAATTTGGTCGTGTTTAGGTACGCTTTTTAAAATAAAATACCTCTCCCCCCCCCCAAACCAAACATTTCAAAATGTTTAAAAAAACAGCTCAGCCGTAGAATGTTAGTAAAGATTCCGTTGTGTGATGTCACAATGCACAATGGTCACAGATGTCCAATCGGAATGGACCAATTTACATATGCCTTGGCAGCAGCCCCAGCCCCTCCCCCCCCACCCCCGCAGCCTGTGTCGAAGGGCGTCGCCACGTGTGTGGGAATAGAGAAAGATGATTGGGGGTGATAGGGAATGGGGAACAGATGGACTGTCCCTACCCCTCTTACTTCCACTCTCCCTCCCCCTCCTCTCTCCTCTCCCCCTCCCTCCCCTCCCTCTCTTCCCCCTACTCCTCTCCCCTTCCCCTCATCCCCTCTCTCCACCTCTAACATCCTCTCCCCCCTTCCTGCCCTCCCCGCTCTCCTACCACTCCCCACTCTTCTCCCCCTCCCTCTCCCCCACCCTGCTCTCTTCTCACTCACCAATCTCTCCCCTTTCCTCCTCCCCCTCTCCTCTTCTCTCCCCACCCCGACTGTCCCTACCCCTACTTCCACTCTCCCTCCCCACTCTTCCCCCTCTCTCCTCTCCCCCTCCCTCCCCTCCCACACCCTCTCTTACCCCTCCACCCCCCTCTTCACCCCATCTCCCCCCCACCCCCTTCCACTCTCTCTTGCACCACTCCCCGCAACCACTCACTCCCAACTCTTCCCCTCTCCCTCCCCCACCTCTCTCCCTCCCCCTCCCTCTCTCCCTCTCTTCCACCTACTCCTCTCCCCTTCCCCTCATCTCTCATCTCCACCTCTAACATCCCCTCCCCCCCCTCTCCCCCCTTCCTGCCCTCCACGCTCTCCTCCTAACTCACCACTCTCCTCCCCATCCCTCTCCCCCACCCTACTCTCTTCAACCTCACCAATCTCTCCCCTTTCCTCCTCGCCCTCTACCCTCCCTCCCCCTCTCCTCTTCTCTCCACACCCCGTCTTCCTCTCCCCCTTTCCCCCGACTGTGTTTGCGGGGTGGTTAGTGTGTGACGCCGCAGCACCGCACCCCCCCCCCTCCCGCAAACGCGCGTTGGGAAAACAGCCCACCAACAGTCTCTCTGTCTTTAACACGGAACTGCAGATGCTGGAAAATCAAAGATACACAAAATAAAGCGGTATAACATCAGCGGGTGCAGCAGCATCTATGGATCGAAGGAAATAGGAAACGTTTCAGGTTAAAAAAAAACCTGAGGATGGGCTTCGGCCCAAAGCTTTGCCTATTTCATTCGCTCCATAGATGCTGCTGCACCCGCTGTGTTTCTCCAGCTTTTTTTTGTGTACCAGTCTCTCTGTCTCTCCCATCTCTCTCTCTCTCTCTCTGCCCTTCTCTCTTCACAGCCCGCGGCTCGACTCATGCACGCCCGTTCCAAACACCCCCTTCACCTTTCTCCCCCATCGTCTCCTTCCTCTCTCCACCACTCTCCTCTCGCCCCCTCCTCTCTCCCCACCTTTCTCTCCCCCCTCCTCCATCCCTCTTCAAATTTTTAACATTAAATTTTGTCTCTCTGCCACCCCCCTCTAGAAGCACCTGAGAGGTGAGGGCTATTCATCATAGGGTGGAGATAAGATAAAAGAATCAAATTTAAAAATTAATGTAATATCAAGGGGTGTGATGTGTGTGTGTTTGTGGATGCAGGATTCCGTGCTTTGGAGGAAAGGGGGTGGTTAGTGTGACGCAACCGCCCCTCACCCCCCGCAAACGCACGTTCGGTGTCCAGACCCAACGGGTCTGCACTTGGTCTAGTATACTTTTAAAACTCTCTGGCTGCCGTCCGTCTGTATGTCTGTACGTCTGTGCGTCTGTACGTCTGTACGTACAACGTTCTGCTTGACCTGTCCCGCCTTTGATACCGCCCCGCGCCCGCGCGGCGCGCGGAAACGCCGATATATTTTACCGTTGCTAAAGAGGTTACGTTTATCTTTACGAATAGACGATCCTGATTAAATTTGGTCGTGTTTAGGTACGCTTTTAAAAATAAAATACCTCTCCCCCCCCCCAAACCAAACATTTCAAAATGTTTAAAAAAACAGCTCAGCCGTAGAATGTTAGTAAAGATTCCGTTGTGTGATGTCACAATGCACAATGGTCACAGATGTCCAATCGGAATGGACCAATTTACATATGCCTTGGCAGCAGCCCCAGCCCCCCCCCCCACCCCCGCAGCCTGTGTCGAAGGGCGTCGCCACGTGTGTGGGAATAGAGAAAGATGATTGGGGGTGATAGGGAATGGGGAACAGATGGACTGTCCCTACCCCTCTTACTTCCACTCTCCCTCCCCCTCCTCTCTCCTCTCCCCCTCCCTCCCCTCCCTCTCTTCCCCCTACTCCTCTCCCCTTCCCCTCATCCCCTCTCTCCACCTCTAACATCCTCTCCCCCCTTCCTGCCCTCCCCGCTCTCCTACCACTCCCCACTCTCCTCCCCCACCCTCTCCCCCACCCTGCTCTCTTCTCACTCACCAATCTCTCCCCTTTCCTCCTCCCCCTCTCCTCTTCTCTCCCCACCCCGACTGTCCCTACCCCTACTTCCACTCTCCCTCCCCACTCTTCCCCCTCTCTCCTCTCCCCCTCCCTCCCCTCCCACACCCTCTCTTACCCCTCCACCCCCCTCTTCACCCCATCTCCCCCCCACCCCCTTCCACTCTCTCTTGCACCACTCCCCGCAACCACTCACTCCCAACTCTTCCCCTCTCCCTCCCCCACCTCTCTCCCTCCCCCTCCCTCTCTCCCTCTCTTCCACCTACTCCTCTCCCCTTCCCCTCATCTCTCATCTCCACCTCTAACATCCCCTCCCCCCCCCTCTCCCCCCTTCCTGCCCTCCACGCTCTCCTCCTAACTCACCACTCTCCTCCCCATCCCTCTCCCCCACAATACTCTCTTCAACCTCACCAATCTCTCCCCTTTCCTCCTCGCCCTCTACCCTCCCTCCCCCTCTCCTCTTCTCTCCACA
Organism: Malacoraja senta; assembly: GCA_038087875.1. NCBI lineage: Eukaryota > Metazoa > Chordata > Chondrichthyes > Rajiformes > Rajidae > Malacoraja > Malacoraja senta. The sequence goes on from JAXLNO010003318.1 coordinate 407,195, forward strand.
CCCCGTCTTCCTCTCCCCCTTCCCCCCGACTGTGTTTGCGGGGTGGTTAGTGTGTGTGATGACGCAGCACACCCCCCCCCCCCCCGCAAACGCGCGTTGGGAAAACCGCCCACCAACAGTCTCTCTGTCTTTAACACGGAACTGCAGATGCTGGAAAATCAAAGATACACAAAAAAAAGCGGTATAACATCAGCGGGTGCAGCAGCATCTATGGATCGAAGGAAATAGGAAACGTTTCAGGTTAAAAAAAAACCTGAGGATGGGCTTCGGCCCAAAGCTTTGCCTATTTCATTCGCTCCATAGACGCTGCTGCACCCGCTGTTTCTCCAGCTTTTTTTGTGTACCAGTCTCTCTGTCTCTCCCATCTCTCTCTCTCTCTCTCTGCCCTTCTCTCTTCACAGCCCGCGGCTCGACTCATGCACGCCCGTTCCAAACACCCCCTTCACCTTTCTCCCCCATCGTCTCCTTCCTCTCTCCACCACTCTCCTCTCTCCCCCTCCTCTCTCCCCACCTTTATTTGCCCCCTCCTCCATCCCTCTTCAAATTTTTAACATTACATTTTGTCTCTCTGCCACCCCCCCTCTAGAAGCACCTGAGAGGTGAGGGCTATTCATCAGTGGATAGGGTGGAGATGGGATAAAATAATCAAATTTTAAAATTAATGTAATATCAAGGGGTGTGATGAGTGTGTGTGTTTGTGGATGGAGGATTCCGTGCATTGGAGGAAAGGGGGTGGTTAGTGTGACGCAACAGCCCCTCCCCCCCCCCCGCAAACGCACGTTCGGTGTCCAGACCCAACGGGTCTGCACTTGGTCTAGTATACTTTTAAAATTCTCTGGCTGCCGTCCGTCTGTACGTCTGTACGTCTGTACGTACAACGTTCTGCTTGACCTGTCCCGCCTTTGATAACGCCCCGCGCCCGCGCGGCGCGCGGAAACGCCGATATTTTTTATCGTTTCTAAAGAGGTTACGTTTATCTTTACGAATAGACGATCCTGATTAAATTTGGTCGTGTTTAGGTACGCTTTTTAAAATAAAATACCTCTCCCCCCCCCAACCAAACATTTCAAAATGTTTAAAAAAACAGCTCAGCCGTAGAATGTTAGTAAAGGTTCCGTTGTGTGATGTCACAATGCACAATGGTCACAGATGTCCAATCGGAATGGAGCAATTTACATATGCCTTTGCAGCGACCCAAGCCCCGGCCCCTCCCCCCCAACCCCCGCAGCATTGGGCATTGTGACATCACAAAACCGAACCTTCATTAACATTCTATTGCTGAGAGCTGTTTGTTTAACATTTTGAAATGTCCCCATTCCCTATCACCCCCACACACGTGGCGACGCCCTGCGACACGTGTGACAAATCGAAATGAATCCGTTTACATATGCCTTGGCAGCACCCACAGCCCAAGCCCCTCCCCCCCAACCCCACAGCCTGTGTCGAAGGGCGTCGTCACGTGTGTGGCAATAGAGAAAGAGGATTGGGGGTGATAGGGAATGGGTAATGGATGGACTGTCCCTACCCCTCCTACTTCAACTCTCCTTCCACACTCTTCCCCCTCTCTGCTCTACCCCTCCCTCCCCTCCCACACCCTCTCTTCCCCCTCCACCACCCCTCTTCACCCCCATCTCCCCCCTACCCCCTTCCCCTCTCTCTTGCACCACTCCCCGCTACCCCTCTGCCCCTCACTCCCCACTGTTCCCCTCTCCCTCCCCCTCCCTCTCTCCCTCTCTTCCCCCTACTCCTCTCCCCTTCCCCTCATCCCCTCCCCCCCTCCCTGCCCTCCCTGCTCTCCTCCCACTCCCCACTCTCCTCCCCCTCCCTCTCACCCACCCTGATCTCCTCTCCCTCCCCAATCTCTCCCCTTTCCTCTTCGCCCTCTCCCCTCCCTCCCCCTCTCCTCTTCTCTCCCCACCCCGTCTCCCTCTCCCCTCTTCTCTCCCCACCACGTCTTCCTCTCCACCCTCCCCCGCCTGTGTTTGGGGGGTGGTTAGTGTGAGTGTGATGCCGCAGCCCACCCCTCCCCCTCCCGCAAACGCGCGTTGGGAAAACAGCCCGCCAACAGTCTCTCTGTCTTTAAAATATTAATATAATATCGAGGGGTGTGATGAGTGTGTGTGTTTGTGGGTGCCAGGTTCACACCCCGCAACCCTCCTTTGGAGGTACAGACCCAACGGGTGGTTAGTGTGACGTCACAGCGGCCCGCCCCAAACACACGTTCGGTGTCCAGACCCAACGGGTCTGCACTTGGTCTGCACTCCCCACTCTTCCCCTCTCCCTCCCCACCTCTCTCCCTCCACCGTCCCTCTCTCCCTCTCTTCCCCCTACTCCTCTCCCCTTCCCCTCATCCCCTCCCCCCCTCTCCCCCCTTCCTGCCCTCCCCGCTCTCCTCCCACTCCAAACTTTCCTCACCCTCCCTCTCACCCACCCTGATCTCCTCTCCCTCCCCAATCTCTCCCCTTTCCTCCTCCCCCTCTCCCCTCCGTACCCCTCTTCCCTCCCCTCCCTCCCCTCTCCCCACCACGTCTCCTTCTCGCCCCCTCCCCTGCTCTCCCCAACCCCGTCTCCCTCTCCCCCACTCCCCCCGCCTGTGTGTTTGGGGGGTGGTTAGTGTGAGTGTGATGCCGCAGCCGCAGCCCCCCCCCCCCCAAACGCAAGGTAAACAAAAAAATGAAGTATAAACTCAGCGGGTGCAGCAGCATCTTTGGATCGAAGGAAATAGGCAATGTTTCATAACAAAACACGTCTGAAGATGGGTTTCGGCCACAAACATTGCCTATTTCCTTCGCTCCATAGATGCTGCTGCACCCGCTGAATTTCACCACCTTTTTTGGGTGTACCAGTCTCTCTGTCTCTCCCCTCTCTCTCTCTCTCTCTGCCCTTCTGTCTTCACAGCCCGCAGCTTAACTCATGAACACCAGCTCAAACACCCCTCTTCACCTATCTCCAACATCCTCTCTTTACTCTCTCCACACCCTCCTCTCTATCCCCCTTCCTCGCACCCCTTCCTCTCTCCCCCTTCCTCTCCCCCCTTCCTCTCCACCCTCCTCCTCACCCTCTTCAATTTTTTTTAATTCTAACATTAAATTTTCACTCTCTGCCCCCCCCCTCTAGACGCACCTGAGAGGTGAGGGCTATTCGTCAGTGGATAGGGTGGAGATGGGATAAAAGAAGCAAATTAAAACATTTAGATAATATCAAGGGTTGTTATGAATGTGTGTGTTCGTGGGTGCCAGATTCCCACCCCGCAACCGTGCTTTGGAGCAAAGGGGGTGGTTACTGTGACGCCACAGCACCCCCCCCCCACCCGCAAACGCACGTTCGGTGTCCAGACCCAACGGGTCTGCACTTGGTCTAGTCTATCTATTATATAAAACTCTCTGGCTGTCGTCCGTCTCTACGTCTGTACGTCTGTACGTCCAACGTTCTGCTTGACGTCCCGCCTTTGATACCGCCCCGCGCCCGCGCGGCGCGCGGAAACGCCGATATTTTTTACCGTTTTAAAGTGGTTACGTTTATCTTTACGAATAGACGATCCTGATTAAATTTGTTCGTGTTTATGTATGCTTTTTAAAATAAAATACCTCTCCCCCCCCCCAAACCAAACATTTCAAAATGTTTAAAAAAACAGCTCAGCCGTAGAATGTTAGTAAAGATTCCGTTGTGTGATGCCACAATGCACAATGGTCACAGATGTCCAATCGGAATGGATCCATTTACATATGCCTTTGCGGCGGCCCCAGCCCCGGCCCCTCCCCCCCAACCCCCGCAGCATTGGGCATTGTGACATCACAAAACGGAACCTTCATTTACATTCTATTGCTGAGAGCTGTTTGTTTAACATTTTGAAATTTCCCCATTCCCTATCACCCCCACACACGTGGCGACGCCCTGCGACACGTGTGACAAATCGAAATGAATCCGTTTACATATGCCTTGGCAGCAGCCCCAGCCCCAGCCCCTCCCCCCCAACCCCACAGCCTGTGATTACGTTTATCTTTACGAATAGACAACCCTGATTAAATTTGGTCGTTTTTATGTACACTTTTAAAAATAAAATACTTCTCCCCCCCCCACCCCCAAACATTTCAAAATGATTAAAAAAACAGCTCAGCCATAGAATGTTAGTAAAGATTCCGTTGTGTGATGTCACAATGCCCGATGCTAACAGATGTCCAATGGGAATGGATTCATTTAGATATGCCTTGGCAGCAGCCCCAGCCCCTCCCCCCCAACCCCACAGCCTGTGTCGAAAGGCGTCGCCACGTGTGTGGGGGGATAGGGAATGGGGACATTTCAAAATGTTTTAAAAAACAGCTCTCAGCAATAGAATGTAAATGAAGGTTCCGTTTTGTGATGTCACAATGCCCAATGCTCAAAGATGTCCAATCGGAATGAATCCGTTTACATATGCCTTGGCAGCAGCCCCAGCCCCTCCCCCCCACCCCCGCAGCCTGTGTCGAAGGGCGTCGTCACGTGTGTGGCAATAGAGAAAGAGGATTGGGGGTGAGATAGGGAATGGGTAACAGATGACTGTCCCTACCCCTCCTACTTCAACTCTCCCTCCCCACTCTTCCCCTCTCCCTCTCCCCCTCCCTCCCCTCCCACACCCTCTCTTCCCCCTCCACCACCCCTCTTCACCCCCATCTCCCCCCTACCCCCTTCCCCTCTCTCTTGCACCACTCCCCGCTACCCCTCTGCCCTCACCTCACCACTCTTCCCTCTCCCTCCCCCACCTCTATCCCTCCCCCTCCCTCTCTCCCTCTCTTCCCCCTACTCCTCTCCCCTTCCCCTCATCCCCTCTCCACCTCTAACATCCCCTTCCCCCCTCCCCCCTTCCTGCCCTCCCCGCTCTCCTCTCACTCCCCACTCTCCTCCCCGTCCCTCTCCCCCCACCCTGCTCTCTTCTCCCTCACCAACCACTCCCCTTTCCTCTCCCCCTCTCTCCTCCCTCCCCTCCCTCCCCTCTTCTCTCCCACCCCATCTCCCTCTCCCCCCTCCCCCCCTCTCCTCTCCCAACCCCGTCGCCACCTCTCCACCCTCCCCCCCACACCCTCTCTATCCTTCTCGCCTTACCCACCCCTCTCTCCTCCCCCCTCTCCATCCCCTTCTCCTCACCCCTCTCCCTCTCATCCCCCTCCTCCTCCCACCCCCATTACTCTCTCCCACAACCCCCTTCCCTCTCTCACCCCGTCCCCTTCCCCCTTACCCCGCTATCCCTCTTCAACCACTCCCCCTACCACCTCTCCCCTCCCTCTCTCCCACTTCCACCACTCCCCCTACACCTCTCCATCTCCTCCCCATTCTTCCACTTAACTCCCAAACCCATCCCCATCTCCCTCCACAACCCCCTCCCCCACCCCTCTCCCCCCTCCCTTCTCTCTCACTCCCCACTCTTCACTCTCCCTCCCCCACCTCTATCCCTCCCCCCTCCCTTCTCTCCCTCTCTTCCCCTACTCCTCTCCCCCCTTTGCTCTCCCCTCATCCCCTCTCTCCACATTAACATCCCCTCCCCCCCTCTTCCCCCCTTCCTGCCCTCCCCGCTCTCCTACCACCTCCTCCCCCTCCCTCTCCCCCACCCTGCTCTCTTCTCCCTCACCATTGATTTCTCCCCTTTCCTCCTCCCCCTCTCCTCTTCTCTCCCCACCCCGTCTCCCTCTCCCCTCTTCTCTCCCTCCCGTCTTCCTCTCCACCCCTCCCCCCGCCTGTGTTTGGGGGGTGGTTAGTGTGAGTGGTGATGCCGCAGCCCCCCCCCCCTCCCACAAACGCGCGTTGGGAAAACAGCCCGCCAACAGTCTCTCTGTCTTCAAGACAGAACTGCAGATGCTTGAAAATCAAAGGTACACAAAAAAATGCTTCATAACCTCAGCGGGTGCAGCAGCATCTATGTATGAAAAGAAATAGACAACGTTTCGTGAAAACCCGTCTGAGGATGGGTTTCCGCCAAAAGCATTGCCTATTTCCTTCACTCCATAGATGCTGCTGCACCCGCAGTGTTTCTCGAGTTTTATTGTGTGTACCAGTCTATCTGTCTCTCCCCTCTCTCTCTCTCTCTGCCCTTCTCTCTTCACAGCCCGCGACTCAACTCATGCACGCCTGCTCCAACCCACCCCCTTCACCTCTCCCCATCCTCTTCTTCCTCTCCACCCCTCTCCTCTCTCACCCTCCACTCTCCCCCACCTTCCTCACCCCCCCTTCCTCTCACCCTCCTCTCCCCCACCTCACAATTTTTTTTTCTAACATTAAATTTTCTCTCTCTGCACCACCCCCCCCCCTCGAGACGTACCTGAGAGTTGAGGGCTATTCGTCAGTGGATAAGGTGGAGATGGAATAAAAGAAGAAAATTAAAATATTAATATAATTCAAGGGGGTGTGATGAGTGTGTGTGTTTGTGGGTGCCAGATTCACACCCCGCAACCCTGCTTTGGAGGTACAGACCCAACGGGTGGTTAGTGTGACGTCACAGCCCCCCGCCCCAAACGCACGTTCGGTGTCCAGACCCAACGGGTCTGCACTTGGTCTAGTTATTATATAAAACTCTCATGGCTGTCGTCCGTCTGTACGGCTGTACGTCTGTACGTCCAACGTTCTGCTTGACTTTCCCGCCTTTGATACCGTCCCCGCGCCCGGGCGGCGCGCGGAAACGCCGATATTTTTTTACCGTTTCTAAAGAGGGTTACGTTTATCTTTACGAATAGACGATCCTGATTAAATTTGTTCGTGTTTACGTACGCTTTTTAAAATAAAATACCTCTCCCCCCCCCAAAACCAAACATTTCAAAATGTTTAAAAAAACAGCTCAGGCGTAGAATGTTAGTAAAGATTCCGTTGTGTGATGTCACAATGCACAATGGTCACAGATGTCCAATCGGAATGGATCCATTTACATATGCCTTTGCGGTGACCCAAGCCCCGGCCCCTCCCCCCCAACCGCTGCAGCATTGGGCATTGTGACATCACAAAACGGAACCTTCATTTACATTCTATTGCTGAGAGCTGTTTGTTTAACATTTTGAAATGTCCCCATTCCCTATCCCCCCACACACGTGGCGACGCCCTGCGACACGTGTGACAAATCGAAATGAATCCGTTTACATATGCCTTGGCAGCACCCACAGCCCAAGCCTCTCCCCCCCAACCCCACAGCCTGTGTCGAAAGGCGTCGCCACGTGTGTGGGGGGGATAGGGAATGGGGAAATTTCAAAATGTTAAAAAAAAAACAGCTCTCAGCAATAGAATGTTAATGAAGGTTCCGTTTTGTGATGTCACAATGCCCAATGCTCAAAGATGTCCAATCGGAATGAACCAATTTACATATGCCTTTGCAGCAGCAACAGCACCAGCCCCTCCCCCCCACCCCCGCAGCCTGTGTCGAAGGGCGTCGTCACGTGTGTGGCAATAGAGAAAGAGGATTGGGGGTGATAGGGAATGGGTAACAGATGGACTGTCCCTACCCCTCCTACTTCAACTCTCCCTCCACACTCTTCCCCCTCTCTCCTCTCCCCCCTCCCTCCCCTCCCACACCCTCTCTTCCCCCTCCACCACCCCTCTTCACCCCCATCTCCCCCCTACCCCCTTCCCCTCTCTCTTGCACCACTCCCCGTTACCCCTCTGCCCCTCACTCCCTACTGTTCCCCTCTCCTTCCCCCTCCCTCTCTCCCTCTTCCCCCTACTCCTCTCCCCTTCCCCTCATCCCCTCCCCCCCTCCCTGCTCTCCTCCCTCCCTCTCACCCACCCTGATCTCCTCTCCCTCCCCAATCTCTCCCCTTTCCTCTCCCCCCTCTCCCCTTCTCTCCCCACCCCGTCTCCCTCTCCCCTCTTCTCTCCCCACCACGTCTTCCTCTCCACCCTCCCCCGCCTGTGTTTGGGGGGTGGTTAGTGTGAGTGTGATGCCGCAGCCCACCCCCCCCCCTCCCGCAAACGCGCGTTGGGAAAACAGCCCGCCAACAGTCTCTCTGTCTTTAAAATATTAATATAATATCAAGGGGTATGATGAGTGTGTGTTTGTGGGTGCCAGATTCACACCCTGCAACCCTGCTTTGGAGGTACAGACCCAACGGGTGGGTTAGTGGGACGTCACAGCCCCCAGCCCCAAACGCACGTTCGGTGTCCAGACCCAACGGGTCTGCACTTGGTCTGCACTCCCCTCTCCCTCCACCCTCCCTCTCTCCCTCTCTTCCCCCTACTCCTCTCCCCTTCCCCTCACCCCCCCCTCTCCCCCCTTCCTGCCCTCCCCGCTCTCCTCCCACTCCAAACTCTCCTCACCCACCCTGATCTCCTCTCCTTCCCCAATCTCTCCCCTTTCCTCCTCCCCCTCTCCCCTCCGTCCCCCTCTCCCCTCCGTCCCCCTCTTCCCTCCCCTCCCTCCCCTCTTCTCTCCCCACCCCGTCTCCTTCTCTCCGCCTCCCCTCCTCTCCCCAACCCCGTCTCCCTCTCCCCCACTCCCCCCGCCTGTGTGTTTGGGGGGTGGTTAGTGTGAGTGTGATGCTGCAGCCGCAGCCCACCCCCCCAAACGCAAGGTAAACAAAAAAATGAAGTATAAACTCAGCGGGTGCAGCAGCATCTTTGGATCGAAGGAAATAGGCAATGTTTCATAACAAAACACGTCTGAAGATGGGTTTCAGCCACAAACATTGTCTATTTCCTACGCTCCATAGATGCTGCTGCACCCGCTGAATTTCACCACCTTTTTTGGGTGTACCAGTCTCTCTGTCTCTCCCTTCTCTCTCTCTCTCTGCCCTTCTCTCTTCACAGCCCGCAGCTTAACTCATGAACACCAGCTCAAAACACCCCCCTTCACCTATCTCCAACATCCTCTCCTTACTCTCTCCACACCCACCTCTCTCTCCCCCTTCCTCGCACCTCTTCCTCTCTCCCCCCTTCCTCTCCACCCTCCTCCTCCCCCTCTTCAAATTTTTTTAATTCTAACATTAAATTTTCACTCTCTGCCCCCCCCCTCTAGACGCACCTGAGAGGTGAGGGCTATTCGTCAGTGGATAGGGTGGAGATGGGATAAAAGAAGCAAATTAAAAAATTAAGATAATATCAAGGGTTGTTATGAGTGTGTGTGTTCGTGGGTGCCAGATTCCCACCCCGCAACCGTGCTTTGGAGCAAAGGGGGTGGTTACTGTGATGCCACAGCACCCCCCCCCCCACCCGCAAACGCACGTTCGGTGTCCAGACCCAACGGGTCTGCACTTGGTCTAGTATTCTATAAATCTGAGAACTCAGTATAAGCCGCATGACAGTTATAAATTTAACCAGGTATGTCAGAACCCATAGTATTAAATATTACAGAATGGGACATAAAATATAAACCTGCACTTTGAGATCAGGTGTAATTGTTTTTCACTCCTTGTGCTCAGGTGGCCACGAGCCTTTGAACCAATTGGTTTAAATTGCTTTGCTGAAAGATTATCAATTCCATTTTAATGGATTCACAAGATCAAAGGTCAGTTTATTGTCACATGTGTCAATTAAGGTACTGTGAAACTCTATTGACCAGAATTCCTAAAAGGAAATTATAATATAGCAACAGATGGGAAGAAGCAGGAATGGATCTCCAAAGAATACTTGTTGGGTTACATCGAGATGCTGCCATTGATACCAACGTACTCTGTCCTATTGCAGCAATGATAAGACCTCATTTATCAGATGATGAAGTTAGATGGAAGCGGCAATTGCCAATGAGAGACTTCCAGGACAGTTTTTAATTTCGTGATTTTCAAGATTTCGAAGGCTGACATGTTCACCTGCGTGGAGTAAACAAAGCTAATTTGTTTTTCATGCTAGATATGGTGGTATGCTGGTATCAGTCTGATGCAATACCAAGAGGAATGTTGCATGACTAGTGTTCTAGCCTACTGCACCCACCTTGTGATGAGATGCATCATTTATTCTTCTGCCACAATGTGATTAATCCTATTGACAAAAGATGGGTGGAGCCTTGGTTTCAGAAGACAAGATTTGGTTCTGTCAGTTCCATGAAAAATAAATTTGTATATTGCAGAAACTGTATCTTGCTTAAGCCTGTTTTTTTCAACACCAATTTTTGTTCCAACATGTAGCATGGATAAACAATGCATGACTAGTTTTGGAGTAGACTCAAGTATGCAAATATCACTACTAGGTACTATACGTACCATTTTAACTCTTGTGTCGGTCGATGGGATCTCTCTGCTTCTGCAATTTGTTTCAGGTCTGCAAGACAAGCTATATGGATGTAGGTATCAGTCTACACTCACAGGTGGACTGTCAGTCGGGGAAGGCATTAGGAAGATCTCAGAGGCTGACCTTGCCTGGTAACTTGAGAGAGCAAACCAGATACTGCACAAATTCAGACTGCACCTAAGAAAGTGTTTGTAATTACCGTATAACATTCATCTCTCATCTTTTCATCCAGTGTAATAGAGTCATAGAAGGAGTATTTTCATCCTGTAAGTCAGAAGTGTGTTTGCATTTGGAAAGTTCAATTTCCTTTTAGAATTATAGAAAGAGTCTTTTAATTACATATGCCAGGAGTGTGTGGGCACCTGAACAGTACAATTAAATGTTTTTTGTCTATTCTCTGCATTTATAAGGCAGCAACTCCACCGCTGCACCACCCTGCCAATTCTGAACATAGTAGTTGCTTTCTTAATAGTTGACGCATCCTCCTTCCACATCTTCACCTTTTATTGCCACTATCTTCAGCACTCAACACTCATCACCTTCCGCCACCTTTGGTGCACACGTTCCTGTACACCCACCTCCCCCTAATCATAAATTTGTCCGCACATTTTCAGCTCAGTCCACGCCATCTCAGTTCAACCATTGGCTCCCAATTCTCATCCAACCGCCCTCATCCAATTAGTTCCCAATTAGTTCCCAAGCCCAACTAATTCCACTCTCGCCCTATAGCAGGCACACAGGGACATTGCTGGTGGGGGCAATAGTGAAGTTGGATTGGGAGGAAGTTTGAGCCTTGCATAAGACTAACCAACTCATTTGCACAGTGTTGTTTTAATGTGGAGACACAAAATGCAGCAGATGCTGGAATCTTGAGCTAAAAAACAAATGTTATAGGAACTCAATGGGCCAGGCAGCACCTGTGGAAAGAAATGGACAGATAACTTTTAGGGCGAGAACCTTTCTTCAAACCTGAAACATCATCTGTCCACATCCTTCCATAGACATTGCCTGACCCGCTGAGGTCATCCATCACTTTGTTTTTGCTGCTTTCATATTCCTTTCTAGGCTCCATCTATTGCTTGTCAGATCTTTCTCCATCAGTCCGCCTCACTTCTTTATCCTTGCAGGTAGACTGGGAAAATCAGGTTGGTACTGGACCCCAAGAAAGGGAGTTTGTGGAGTGCCTTCATGATGGATGCTTAGAGCAGCTTGTGTTGGAGCTACCAGGGAGAAGGCAATTCTGGATTTAGTCTTATGTAATGAACTGGATTTGATAAAGGAACTTGAGGTTAAGGAGCCATTAGGAGGTAGTGACCATAATATTGTCAGGTTTAAGCTACAATTGGAGAGGGAGAAGTGTAGTTCGGAGGTGTCAGTGTTACAGTTGAATAAAGGGGACAAAGGAGCCATGAGGGAGGAGCTGGCCAAACTTGACTGGAACGATACCCCAGCAGGGATGACAGTGGATCAACAATGGCAGGTATTTCTAGGAACAATGGCAGGTATTTCTAGTTGCAGGATCAGTTCATTAAGGGCATATTCCTCAGGATAAATCCCCAGGGCCTGATGGTCTGCATCCCAGGGTACTTAAGGAAGGGGCTCTGGAAATCGTGGATGCATTGGTGATAATTTTCCAATGTTCTATAGACCAGTTCCTGTGGATTGGAGGGTAGCTAATGTTATCCCACTTTTTAAGAATCAGTTATAAAAGATGAAATAGCGGCACATTTGGATAGCACTAGCAGGATCGGTCCGAGTCAGCATGGATTTACAAAGGGGAAATCATGTTTGAATAATCTACTGGAATCTTTTGAGGATGTAACTGGGAAAATGGACAAGGGAGAGCCAGTGGATACTGTGTACCTGGACTTTCAGAAAGCATTTGATAAGGTCCCACATAGGAGATTAGTGGGCAAAATTAGGGCACATGGTATTGGGGGTAGAGTGCTGACATGTATAGAAAATTGGTTGGTAGACAGGAAACAAAGAGTAGGGATTAACGGGTCCCTTTCAGAATTGCAGGCAGTGACTAGTAGGGTACCGCAAGGCTCGGTGCTGGTACTGCAGCTATTTACAATATACATCAATGATTTGGATGAAGGGATTCAAAGCAACATTAGCAAATTTGCAGATGACACAAAGCTGGATGGCAGTGTGAACTGTGAGGAGGATACTATGAGAATGCAGGGTGAGTTGGACAGGTTGGGGGAGTGGGCAGATGCATCGCAGATGAAGTTTAATGTGGATAAATGTGGGGTTATCCACTTTGGTATCAAAAACAGGAAGGCAGATCACTATCTGAATGGTGTCAAGTTAGGAAAAGGGGAAGTACAATGGGATGTGGAGGGTCCTTGTTCATCAGTCTATGAAAGTAAGCATGCAGGTACAGCAGGCAGTGAAGAAAGTGATTGGCATGTTGGCCTTTATAACAAGAGGAGTCGAGCATAGGAGCAAAGAGGTCTTTCTGCAGTTGTACAGGGCCCTAGTGAGACCACACCTGGAGTATTATGTGCAGTTTCGGTCCCCTATTTTGTGGAAGGACATTCTTGCTATTGAGGGAGTGCAGCGTAGGTTTACAAGGTTAATTCCTGGGATGGAGGGACTGTCATATGCTGAGAGAATGGAGCAGCTGGGCGTGTACACTCTGGAGTTTAGAAGCATGAGAGGGGATCTTATTGAAACATATAAGGCTGTTAAGGGTTTGGACATGCTAGAGGCAGGAAACATGTTCCCGATGTTGGGGAGTCCAGAACCAGGGGCCACAGTTTAAGAATAAGGGGTAAGCCGTTTAGAATGGAGACGAGGAAACACTTTTTCTCACAGAGAGTTGTGAGTCTGTGGAATTCTTTGCCTCAGAGGTGGAGGCCAGTTCTCTGGATACTTTCAAGGGAGAGCTTGATAGGGCTCTTAAAGATAGCGGAGTCAGGGGGTATGGGGAGAATGCAGGAGCGGGGTACTGATTGGGAATGATCAGCCATGATCACATTGAATGACGGTGCTGGCTCGAAGGGCCGAATGGCCTACTCCTGCACCTATTGTCTATTTTCTATTCTCATTGTCCACTCTCACCATTTCTCTATAGTGAATTCAATTGAATTAAATTGAATTGAATTTCTTTATTTTTCAAAATTCCGTTACCATGCAGTGATAAGAATGAATAAATGAATGAATACGTTTATTGTCCAAGTATTCACATACAAGGAATTTGCCTTGGTTCTCTGCCCGCAAGTGACAAAATGACATACAATCTTCTTCTTGCAAATGAAACATAAACCAAAGGAATAGTTAGATCTCAAGCCGGGTGTTGAGCAGCCGGTTGTTGTCTCTGTTGCCGTCAATGTCTGCCAGGCCCTGAGCTCCATTTGGTGGGTCGTAGAGCGGGCACCCAGACATGGTTGGCTGTCTGTTGTTCTGCTCCGCATTCACAGGCTGGGCTCTGGCGGAGTCCCCATCTCCACATGCCAACTCCAGTACAAAGTCTGTAGAGATTCACCCATGCTCCTCTGGGGAGCTCAAACCCTGGACAGCCTTTATCTGGTGAAGAGATGTCACTGTGTAATGGAGATGAGGTTGCCTTCCACTCCTGTGACCACTTGGTGGCTATCCAGTGTGCTTTTGTCTCAGTTGGCTGGATGGATGTTAGGAGTAGTTTTCCATGTGGAGCAAAGAGGTGACGGGACGTCAGTCGGGCTCCCTCTGCTCTCTACTGATAGCCTGATAGAGGAGGTGAGCTGCTTCCATGGCACGATGAGATAGTGCCAGAGTTGCTGCTTGCCTTCTGATCCCTGCAGGCAGAATGCCTACAAGTAGAGGGAGCTGTCACATGCAGTGACAGTGAGGACTGACACATAATACTTCAAACATTAATAAATACACATTATCGAATAAACATGTGAATGAAATAAAATACCAGAGCAAAAGGAGGCTACAGATTTTTGGTTATTGAGTACTCGTGGTAGAACAAAACTCACAATTAACACAATTTACACAAATATCCATCACAGTGACTCTCCTTCAGTCAGCTCCTCACTGTGATGGAAGGTAAAACAAGTCTTATCACTTGGTACACAAAAATGCTGGAGAAACTCAGCGGGTGCAGCAGCATCTATGGAGCGAAGGAAATAGGTAACGCTTCGGGCCGAAACCCTTCTTCAGACCACTCTCTCCGAAGTCTTATCACTTACTTGCTTCTTCTCTCGCGGTCAGGCAGTCAAAACTGCTGCATTGAGGTGATCGAGGCTCCCGATGTTGGAGCTCCCGCCGGGCGATTGGAGATCCCGCAGTTGATTTTAAGCCGCGCGAGGCGATCTCTGTGAATTGGACAGGAGTCTGGTGAAGGATGATTGTGCACTGACAAAGGAAATGCTAAAGAGATTTGGGCTGCTGGACACAACATGCTGAGCCTGACACACAATACAAAGTAATCATCAGGGTTTGTGCTGTTCACATCAGCATCAATACTCACTGTTGTAATGGGCTCTGTAAATTGGTACAGCTGCAATGAACATTGACAGGACTCCATACACCAGGAAAACATAACGATGTTCTGTCAAAGAGATTCCATTAGAGGCCGTGACGCAGGTAGATGCACGAGCATGTACATATACCCCACAACCCAAAACATATTTCACTGTTACTTCAGTAATGGATCTTTATGAATTTCTGTGCATTGTCTGTTTATTGTTGTCATCCCACTGACATATATTCATAGAATCACTGAAACAACCCCATCAGCACACCACGGCCATGCCTGTCCTTTGGCCCAAATACTCTCATCCAATTTGATGCCTATTAATTTTGAATGCTTCTATGCCTCACCTATTTAAGTGCATCGTGTCGGAGAAAGTGAATGAAAACGGATAAAGCATTAGTGCTGCCGTAGTGGGATAGTACGTTGGAGGCGCAAGAGACTGTAGATGCTGGAATCAAGAGCAACAAAACAAAATTGCTGGATGAACTCACAGAATCAATCGACAGTTGATGTTTTGGGGTGAGGATCAACTGGATTACAAGTTGGCCTTGCTCTGGACAAAACTGTAAATGTAATTCATGTAGATTCAGATTTCCACAATATTGTCCACGCCCTCTGTAGGAGGCCAGCCCAGACGACAATTGTAAATGCTTGGAAGTCATCTGGCTTGGACTTCCAGCGGTGGAGTGGATGTCCATCCCTCCCAGATCACCCTACTGCAATATTCAGCCTACTATGCAATATTACAATAATCATCAGATCTACTCTGGAGAAAGACAAGAACAGGGATGTAATGCTGAGGCGCTATAAGGCGCTGGTGAGGCCGCATTTGGAGTATGGTGAACAATTTTGGGCACCATATTGGAGGAAGGGTGTACTGGCTCTGGGGAGGGTCCAGAGAACCTTTACAAGCATAATCCCAGAAATGAGTGGGTTAACCTATGATGAGCGTTTGACGGCACTGGGCCTGCACTCGCTGGAGTTTAGAAGGATGAGGGGGACCTCATTGAAACGTATCGAATAGTGAAAGGCTTGGATTAAGTGGGTGTGGAGAGGAATTATTCACTAGAGTGTGTCTAGGATTAGTGGTCATAGCCTCAGGGTTAAAGGATGTTCCTTTAAGAAGGAGGTGAGGAGGAATTTATTTCGTCAGTGGGAGGTGAATCAGTGGAATACTTTGCCACAGAAGGCCATGGAAACCAAGTCAATTGATATTTTTAAGGCAGAGATAGATTCTTGATTAGTACGATATCAGAGGTTTTGGGGAGAAAGCAGGAGAATGGGGTTAGGAGGGAGAGATAGATCAGCCATGATTGAATGGCAGAGTAGACTTGATTGGCCGAATGGCCTAATTCTACTCCTATGACTTATGACCTCATGAACAGCTTCATTGGAAACTGTCCTCAACATCCTACTGGCCACACATCGTCCTGTCTTGGAGATTTATTGCTCAATGTTTGACATTGGTGATCCACAATATCCTGATATGAGTGATCAAAATCCAAGTTTTTTTTCAAACTCGCACAGCTAATTAAATATTTCATCCAAGAACAATGAGGTCATAGATACATAGAAAATAGGTGCAGGAGTAGGCCATTCGGCCCTTCGAGCCTGCACCGCCATTCAACATGATCATGGCTGATCATCCAACTCAGTATCCCATACCTGCCTTCTCTCCATACCCCCTGATCCCCCTAGCCACAAGGGCCACATCTAACTCCCTCTTAAACATAGCCAATGAGCTGGCCTCAACTACCCTCTGTGGCAGAGAGTTCCAGAGATTCACCACTCTCTGTGTGAAAAATGTTCCTCTCATCTCGGTCTTAAAGGATTTCCCCCTTATCCTTAAGCTGTGACCCCTTGTCCTGGACTTCCCCAACATCGGGAACAATCTTCCTGCATCTAGCCTGTCCAACCCCATAAGAATTTTGTAAGTTTCTATAAGATCCCCTCTCAATCTCCTAAATTCTAGCGAGTATAAGCCAAGTCTATCCAGTCTTTCTTCATATGAAAGTCCTCACATCCCAGGAATCAGTCTGGTGAACCTTCTCTGCACTCCCTCTATGGCAATAATGTCCTTCCTCAGATTTGGAGACCAAAACTGTACGCAATACTCCAGGTGTGGTCTTACCAAGACCCTGTACAACTGCAGTGGAACCTCCCTGCTCCTATACTCAAATCCTTTTGCTATGAAAGCTAACATACCATTCGCTTTCTTCACTGCCTGCTGCACCTGCATGCCTACTTTCAATGACTGGTGTACCATGACACCCAGGTCTCGCTGCATCTCCCCTTTTCCTAATCGGCCACCATTTAGATAATAGTCTGCTTTCCTGTTTTTGCCACCAAAGTGGATAACCTCACATTTATCCACATTATACTGCATCTCCCAAACATTTGCCCACTCACCCAGCCTATCCAAGTCACCTTGCAGTCTCCTAGCATCCTCCTCACAGCTAACACTGCCCCCCAGCTTAGTGTCATCCGCAAACTTGGAGATGTTGCCTTCAATTCCCTCATCCAGTTCATTAATATAAATTGTAAATAGCTGGGGTCCCAGCACTGAGCCTTGCAGTACCCCACTAGTCACTGCCTGCCATTGTGAAAAGGACCCGTTTACTCCTACTCTTTGCTTCCTGTTTGCCAGCCAGTTCTCTATCCACATCAATACTGAACCCCCAATACCGTGTGCTTTAAGTTTGTATACTAATCTCTTATGTGGGACCTTGTCGAAAGCCTTCTGAAAGTCCAGATACAACACCTCCACGGGTTCTCCCCTATCCACTCTACTAGTTACATCTTCGAAAAATTCTATAAGATTTGTCAGACATGATTTACCTTTCGTAAATCCATGCCGACTTTGTCCAATGATTTCACCACTTTCCAAATGTGCTGCTATCCTATCTTTAATAACTGACTCTAACAGTTTCCCCACTACCGATCATCCAAAATGTTGGGCTCCTGCCTGCAATTTCAGAAGCAGAATATTCCAACATGATACAAGTTGGAGAAGAGTATCTACAAAAATATTCAAACATAATTGTTTAAACTTCCTCCTATTAATCAAAAACGATTTTTGGAGGTTTGTTTCAGGATGCAAGTAAACCACGAGAATATAAACGATCATTGCGACCATCATTAAAAATCCAAAGCCTTCCATAATGCTGTACACGATGGGGAACTCTAGAAAAGGAAATCAAAACGTGTGCGAAAAAATATGAACCTCATGCCAGAACAGAGTTTGCTTTTCAAGATCAACGCATCACATTGTTTCAGCTCTTCCCTGATATTGAGCATGAAATGGGACGGATATGAGAATTTTAATGTTGACACTCTTGTAATTTGGCTGCTGGAAAAATAAGTCTATGGGGATTTAGTTCCCACGACCTAGTACAGATGCACGACAGAAAGTATTCTAATGGGATGCATCGCAGCCTGGCATATCAACTGCTCTGCTATTCACCACTTGAACCGGCAGAGGGCAGTGTTCACAGCCCAGTCTAACACAGGCTTGGCACTTCATCTTCATGGTACGTTGCTTTAGTAAGACAGGAAATATTATCAAGGATCCTGTCACCTTGATCATTCCCTATTCATTTTTCTACCTTCTGAAGATACATAAGCTTGAAAGCCCAGATAAGCAGACTTAAATGCAGCTTCTTCTCCCGTCTATCAGACTCCTGAACTTATTGTTCCTACAGGGCTGCCGCGTACTCTTACTCATAACTTTACCTCATTCTGTTATTGTCATTCTTTTTTTGTGCACTATTTCATATTACATTACAATCTTGCACCATTCTGCTCTATTGAGCTAGTATTTATTGTTGTAATATCTTCATGACTGTATGGACATTGCCCCCTGGTGTATTTGACAAGAAACAGATCCAAATGTGAATTGGGATACTGACCTGGATCAAAAATACAGAAGTGATGCAGACAACAAAGTTAAAGATGAGTAGCTGGAAGAATACAAAGAAAGCCGTCAGCTGTACATGCCGCTTGTGCACTGGAAAGACAGACGGACACTCATTCACCGTCGGGTACAGATGCATAATACACCAACTCATGATATAATGAGTTACACAGTACAAGTGTTACCTCTGTACGTCCCCAGAGCGCGGTGGGAGATTTCAACCTTCACGTGGTCCACCCTGTTTCGACAAATGCAATCAACCCGGCGTGCACAATCAAATAAGATCAAATAGAACAAGTTGTCCGACAACTTTAGGCTGTGCACGCCATACGCAAGAAGTCCCCAGAGCAAAAAAGATAATGAAGACGGATGCAGCAAAAGACGTTGTTGTGCTCACCAGAGCAATTATGGGTGAGATAAAAGAGTACTGATTGAGTAGCACCAATCCTGAAACAGGAAACTGAAATCAATCTTTGTAAATACAACGTGCAGAAATTAATAACAAATCCATGTAACGTGAAAGCAGCAAGTAACACGTCACTCCACGACAAATATTCATTTAACAGTGGTTCCACATACAGCATGGAAACTGGCCCTTTGATGCTGACCAAGATGCTCCATCAATGCTAGTCCAGCCTTCCCGTGTTTGGCTCAAATCCCTCTAACACTTTCCTATCCATGTACCTGTAGGAGCCATTTAGCTTAAGCTAGTATTATAATCGTCTGATATTTTTTAAATGCCAAATTACCTTTTAAATGTTGCTTTAGTACATGCCTCAACTTCCTCCTCAGCTCATTCCATATGCCCACCATCCTCTGTGTGGAAAAAGCTGCCCCTCAGATTTCTATTACATTTTTGACCTCTCACATTAAACCTAACTCCTCTTGTTTTCTGATTCCCATTCTCTGGGTAAAAGACTCTGTGCAACTACCCAATCTATTCCCCTCATGACACATCTCAATAAGATCACCTCTCATCCTCTCCAGATTATGTTGCATTAGTAAGACTGGAAATATAGTTAAGGATCCCATCACCTTGACCATTCACTTTTCTCTCTTCTACCTGAAAATACAAGAGCTTGAAAGCCCGGCTATCCAGACTTAAAAACAGCTTCCTCTCACATCTACCAGACTCCTGGACTAATCGTTCTCAGATCAGGAATAAAGTCCCAGCCTGCTCAAACTCCCTATAGCTCAGGCTCTCAAGTACTGGCAACATCCTTTTAAATCCTCTATGCACTCTTTCCAGTTTAACAACAGGGTTACCAAAACTGAACACAATACTCTAAGTGCGGTCTCACCAATGTCTTGTTCAACTGTAACACAACAGCCAAACCTTTATACTCAATACATTGTAGATGAAGGCCAATGACCATTTTCAGCGAACGATCTCACTGCACTCCTAAATCCCTCTGCCTTGCTACACTGCTAAAGGCCCTCTCATTCATGTGCAGAACGTGCCCTGCCCTGCGGGGGGGGGGGGGGGGGGGGTGTTGTCCCCACCTTTCAAAACATGGGGGGGGGGGGGGGGGGGAACCAGGTTGCAGGATGGCTGTGATTGGAAACTAAATATTCCAGGATTTCGTTGCTTCAGGTGTGATAGAATTGGAGGGGCAAGAGGTGCAGGTGTTGTATTCCTTGTCACGGAAGATATTACAGCAGTGCTTTGGCAGGATAGATTAGAGGGCTCGTCCAGGGAGGCTATTTGGGTGGAACTGAGAAATGGGAAAGGTGTAGCACACTTATAGTGGTATATTATAGACCGCCTAATGGGGAGCGAGAATTGGAAGAGCAAATATGTAAGGAGATAGCAGATAATAATAGTAAGTACAAGGTAGTGATTGTGGGAGATTTCAATTTTCCACACATAGAATGGGAAACACATTCTGTAAAAGGGCTGGATGGTTTGGAGTTTGTAACATGTGTGCAGGATAGTTTTTTGCAGCAATAGATAGAGTCACTGTAGATTGAAGTTGAGGAATTGTAAAGGCAAGAAGACACTAATTGGTGTTATCTACAGACCCCCAAATAGTAGCCCGGATGTAGGGTGTAAGTTGCAGCAGGAGTTAAAACTGGCATGTAACAAAGGTAATGCCACTGTGGTGATGGGGGGTTTCAATATGCAGGTAGACTGGGAAAATCAGGTTGGTTCAGGACCCCAAGAAAGAGAGTTTGTAGAATGCATCCGAGATGGATTCTTAGAGCAGCTTGGAATGAAGCCGACCAGAGAAAAGGCAATTCTGGATTTAGTGTTGTCCAATGAACCAGATATGATAAGAGAACTCGAGGTAAAGGAACCGCTTGGAGGTAGTGATCATAATATAATTTGAGAAGGAGAACGTGAAATCGGATGTGGCAGTGATGCAGTTGAACAAAGGGGACTATGAAGGCATGAGAGGGGAGCTGGCCAAAGTAGACTGGAAAGGGATCCTAGCAAGAATGACTGCGGAACAGCAATGGCAGGAATTTCTGGGCATAATCCGGAAGACGCAGGATCATTCCAAAAAGGAAGAAAGATTATAACGGGAGTCGAGGCAGCCGTGGCTGACAAGAGAAGTTAGCGATAGAATAAAACTAAAAGAAAAGATGTATAACACAGCAAAGTGTAGCTGGAAGCCAGAGGATTGAGAAACTTTCATAGGACAACAGAAGGAAACAAAACGGGCAATACGGGCTGAAAAGATGAAGTATGAAGGGAAGCTGGCGAGGAATATAAAGAAGGACAGTAAAAGCTTCTTTTGATATGTTAAGGGAAAAAGAGTAGCAAAGTCAAATGTGGGTCCCTTGAAGGCAGACACGGATGATATTATTATGGGCAACAAGGAAATGGCAGAAGAGTTGAATAGTTACTTCGGATCTGTCTTCACTAAGGAAGACACAAACAATCTCCAAGATGTACTGGAGGACAGAGGATCTAGTGGGGTAGAGGAACTGAAAGAAATTTTCATTAGGCGAGAAATAGTATTGGGTTCTTCTTCGAGTCCGTTGCAATCTCAGATGTCGTTCTGCCAGTATCTGGCGCAGGTCACAGCTGGTCGAGTCGGTTCAGCCAGGTCCTGGGGGCTGCACTGGGGGGCGTCGTCACACTCCAGTAGGTGGGACATTGTCTGTACTGCTCCACAGCTGCATGTGTCTTCTGCCTGGTAGTTCCATGCTTTACACCTCCCCTGCTCCACTCGTAATCTGTTGAGGGTCTTCCAGGTTGGCCATGGGAGGTCGTGCCCGCTGGCGAGGCATTCAGTCGGAGTGATTCCTCTCTCCATCCAGTCGTGGGCTCGTGTGTTGAGCTGGTTCCATTCATCTTTCCAGATGTTGGTCCTTGCTGTTTCTTTGGTTGTCTGGAGAGGTGGGACTGTCTGCAAGAAACTGGCTCTGGATTTCAGTCGGGGTGGAGGTGCTGTGTGTCCGTGCAGGGGGTGCCTGGTATCGATCTCCTGTGCTCTCCGCTCGTCTTGGGCGACGATGGATCGTCCGATATGGGGGGGGGGGGCAATACCAGCTAGGGCGTAGAGGCACGGGACTGGCGTTGTCTTTATGCATCCCGTGATAATGCGGCAGGTGTCATTGAGGGCTGTGTCAACCAGTTTGGTGTGGTGGGAGCGGCTCCAGCTTGAGCATGCGTATTCAGCTGTGGAGAAGCACAGGGCTAGGGCAGTTGCACGGATGGTTGGTGGATCAGCGCCCCACTTTGAGTTTACCAGTTTGCGCAGGATGTTGTTGCGAGTGGTTACCTTGGCTTTGGTGTTCTGAAGGTGGGTTTTGAAAGAGAGTGTTCTGTCGAGTGTGACTCCGAGGTACACGGGGTGGAAGTGGTTGGAGAGTTTGTGGCCATCCCATGAAACGCTCAGTTGTTTTCCTGCATCTCGATTTTTAAGATGGAAGCTGCATAGTTGGGTTTTTGATGGGTTGGGTTTCAGGTGGTTGTTATTGTAGTAGGTTGTCATCCCTTGGAGGGCGCTTTCCAGGACAGGCTCGATCTTCTGGAAGTTCTCCTGTTGGGTGGTGATGCAGAGGTCATCAGCATAGATGAAGCAGCGGCATTGTGGGGGAAGTGGTTGGTCATTGGTGTAGATGTTGAAGAGGAGGGGGGGCAGTACGCTGCCTTGTGGTAGGCCATTCTTTTGGGCTTTCCATTTGCTCTTCTTGTCGTTTAGTTGGACGAAGAAGCGCCTGTTGTTTAGAAGGCTTTTGATGACTTGGCACAGGTCGAGGTCACCAGTCATGTCAAAAAGTTTCCTGATCATGATGCGGTGCTGGACAGTGTCGTAAGCAGCGGTGAGGTCTATGAAAGCTGCTCCGCTGATGAGTTTGCACTCAAAACCGTCCTGAATGTGTTGGGTGAGTTTCAGTAGCTGCCCGGCACAG
This sequence comes from Malacoraja senta, assembly GCA_038087875.1. Lineage (NCBI taxonomy): Eukaryota > Metazoa > Chordata > Chondrichthyes > Rajiformes > Rajidae > Malacoraja > Malacoraja senta. Next base: position 430,117 of record JAXLNO010003318.1, read on the forward strand.
GAGCGGCCAGGGCGGAAGCCAGCTTGATCTTTAGTAAGCTTGGAGTCTATAAGTGGCGTAAGGCGTTGGAGTAGTAGCCTCTCGTAGAGCTTGTAGGTGATGCAGAGGAGGGAAATGGGTCTGTAGCTCTTTGGGGATGATGGGTCCTTTCCTGGTTTTGGAATTGCGACAGTCTTGGCCTTTCTCCATACAGGTGGGGTTGTTTTCTGTGCCATGCATGAGTTCAGCATTGCCAGGAGCCAGATCTTTGCTTTAGGTCCAAGGTGCTGTATCATTTCCGTCAGTACATCATCGATTCCTGCTGCTTTCCCAGGCTTCAGCATGCTCATTGCAGCTTCGAGTTCTTCTAGGTCGAAGGGCTTGGTGAGAGCGCTGGCTGGTTGCAGGCGGTCTGTTACCGCTGTCCGGCGGTATTCTCCTGTGGGTCTGCGCCGGTTTTGGCTACGACCGTTTGCCACCAGCTGTGCTGCAACTGAGTTTGCTGTGACTGTTGTGAGCGTGGGCGGTGTGGTATGGTCTTCGCCGAGGCGGCGGATTGTGGCCCATGCCTTCCTGCTGTTATTGGTCATGTTGGTGTTTTCTATCAACTCCTTCCAGACTTGCCTTCGGTCCTCCCCGACTGTGTTCAACAGGATCTCTCCGAGTTCCATGGTGGTGGAGGAGAAAGGGTCCTCGTGGTATGCCCTGTGGTAGGCTTTCAGTAGATCGCTGGATGTTTCTGAGAGCCCGGGGATGTACTCGGTCTGGCATCCTCTTGGTATATGTCGCCTGGCTGACCTTTTCAGCAGTTCTATGAACATGGTATAGTTGTTGGGTGTGATGGAATGCTGGGGATGGAGTCTTCGATCTCCTGTTGGAATGACAGCCAGTCGGACTTCCGCAGATTGAACCTTCTGCGGAAGGGGACGGTTGTTGCTTGGAGAGCGGATCGGATGGTTATGGTAATTGGCCGGTGTTGCGTATGGGGGGGGATAGGGTCCAGGACCTCTTTCACAGCTCTGGATGATAGTTCGCTGCTCACACAAACAAGGTCTGGGTTATATCCTCGTTTCCATCTGGCACTGTGAAAAGATTTTGGCAGTTTGGCGTCATGGATCAGGGTCAGGAGTTTCGACTCGAGCCAGGTTTCGACTTCATCTCCATCTTGATTGTTCACTTCATAGCCCCACAATGAGCTATGGGCATTGAAGTCCCCAATGCTAATGTGGTATTTCCTCTTGCATCTGTCTGGCAGTTCAGAGTGGAGGAACGGACTTTGGGGGGCTTTATACACTGATGTGAGAGATGTTTGGGAGGGCGACTGTGATGGTTTCCATTTGCCCTTCGGTGGTGTGGGTGCAGACCTCTTCGATCACGAGGTTTGGTCTGCTGAATACAGCTGACCCATACTGTCTGTGTCGGATCTTGGCCACCAGCTTCATTCCAGGGATGGCTGGTCGGTGTTGTGTAGGGCCGATGTGGGTTCCTGCATGCACACTAAGTCGAAGCGTTTGGCCGCTGTCGCTAGTATGTCTGCCTTGCATCTGGAGAAGCCTTCAATATTGATTGAGGCGATTGACAGTGCAGGCCCCGAGGAGGGCGAGTGTCTGTGGCGCTTCGGCATCGTCATCTAATAGATTGCTTGGGTAGGTATACAGATATTGGCCTACTGGTGGTAATAATATCAAATTATACCATTCAGTGTTTCCCAGGCTGCACCACGATAGTATTGGGTAGGCTAATGGGACTGACGGATGATAAATCCCCTGTGCCTGATGGTCTGCATCCCCGGGTCCTCAGGGAGGTGGCCCTAGAAATAGTGGACGCATTGGTGATTATTTTCCAATGTTCAATAGATTCAGGATCAGTTCCTGTGGATTGGAGGAAAGCTAATGTTATCCCATTGGAGGAAAGCTAATGTTATCCCACTTTTCAAGAAAGGAGCGAGAGAAAACGGGGAATAACAGACCAGTTAGCCTGACTTCGGTGGTGGGAAAGATGCTGGAGTCAATTATTAAAGAGGTAATAATGGAGCATTTGAATAGCAGTAAAATGATTAGTCCAAATCAACATGGATTTATGAAAGGGAAATCATGCTTGACTAATCTTCTGGAATTTTTTGAGGATGTGACAAGTAAAATGGATGAAAGGGTGCCAGTGGATGTAGTTTATCTAGCCTTTGATAAGGTCCCGCACGGGAGACTGGTGACTAAAATTAGAGCACATGGAATTGGGGGTAGGGTGTTGACATGGATAGAAAATTGGTTGGCAGACCGGAAGCAAAGAATAGGAGTGAACGGGTCCTTTTCAGAATGGCAGGCAGTGGCGAGTGGAGTGCCGCAAGGCTCGGTGTTGGGGCCGCAACTGTTTACTATATATATTAATGATTTGGAAGAGGGAATTAGGAGCAACACTCGCAAGTTTGCGGATGACACAAAGCTGGGTGAACTGTGAAGAGGATGTTAGGAGGTTGCGGGGTGACCTGGACAGGTTGAGTGAGTGGGCAGATGCGTGACATATGCAGTATAATATAGATAAATGTGAGGTCATTCTCTTTGGCGGGAAAAACAAGGGGGCAGATTATTATCTCAATGGGGTTAGGTTAGGTAAGGGGGAGGTGCAGCGAGACCTGGGCGTCCTTGTACACCGGTCACTGAAAGTTGGCTTACAGGTACAGCAGGCAGTGAAGAAAGCTAATGGAATGTTGGCCTTCATAACAAGAGAATTTCAGTATAGGAGTAAAGAGGTTCTTCTGCAGTTGTATAGGGCTCTGGGGAGACCACATCTGGAGTATTGTGTACAGTTTTGGTCTCCTAATTTGAGGAAGGACATCCTTGTGATTGAGGCAGTGCAGCGTAGGTTCACGAGATTGATCCCTGGGATGGCTGGACTGTCATATGAGAAAAGATTGAAAAGACTAGGCTTGTATTCACTTGAGTTTAGGAAGATGAGGGGGGACCTTATAGAAACATAAAAAATTAAAAGGACTGGACAAGCTAGATGCAGGAAAAATGTTCCCAATGTTGGGCGAGTCCAGAACCAAGGGCCAGAGTCTTAGACTAAAGGGGAGGTCATTTTAGACTGAGGTGAGAAATAAAAATTCACCCGGAGAGTTGTGAATTTATGGAATTCCCTGCCACAGAGGACAGTGGAGGCCAAATCACTGGATGGATTTGAGAGTTAGAGCTCTAGGGGCTAGTGGAATCAAGGGTATGGGGAGAAGGCAGGCACGGGTTATTGATAGGGGACGATCAGCCATGATCACAATGTATGGCGGTGCTGGCCCGAAGGGCCGAATGGCCTCCTCCTGCACCTATTTTCTATGTTTCTATGTTTCTAAATGGTAGCGAATTGAGGAATGCAGATGAACAGAGGGATCTAGGAATAACTGTGCATAGTTCCCTGAAGGTGGAATCTCATGTAGATAGGGTGGTAAAGAAAGCTTTTGGTGTGCTGGCCTTTATAAATCAGAGCATTGAGTATTGAAGTTGGGATGTATTGTTAAAATTGTACAAGGCATTGGTGAGGCCAATTCTGGAATATGGTGTACAATTCTGGTCGCCAAATTATAGGAAAGATGTCAACAAAATAGAGAGAGTACAGAGGAGATTTACCAGAATGTTGCCTGGGTTTCAGCACCTAATTTACAGAGAAAGGTTGAACAATATAGGTCTTTATTCTTTGGAGCGCATAAGGTTAAGGGGGGACTTGATAGAGGTCTTTAAAATGATGAGAGGGATAGACAGAGTTGACGTGGATAGGCTTTTTCCATTGAGAGCAGGGAAGATTCAAACAAGAGGACATGATTTGAGAATTAAGGGACAAAAGTTTAGGGGCAACATGGGTGGGGACTTCTTTACTCAGAGTGGTAGCTGTGTGGAATGAGCTTCCAGTGGAAGTGGTGAAGGCAGGCTCGTTTTTATCATTTAAAAATAAATTGGATAGGTATATGGACGGGAAAGGAATGGAAGGTTATGGTCTGAGTGCAGGTAGATGGGACTAGGTGAGAGTAAGTGTTCGGCACGGACTCGAAGGGCCGAGATGGTCTGTTTCCGTGCTGTAATTGTTACATGGTTATATATCGAACTTTACTCCAGTGAACGGCTAGATATTCCTGGTGGAGGTGTGTCAAGATAACAAGTTCGCTTAATAAAAAGAAGAGCTTGTGAACTCAAGGCCACACGGCTATTCCTTGAAATATCCCACACAGATAAAGACACCCGTTTTTCAGTGGAAAGTTAATGAATGTTGGATCAGAAAAGTTAACCCTATAAACAAGTGTACGTGACTAATGATGGTATTATGTTTTCAAAGAAGATATTAAAATATTGCATTCTTTGTATCATGAGGACAGTCTCTTGCTTGACTGTTCTCCTTGTCTGACAAGTTATTGCTAATAATGTAGTAACAGTTTGAAAGTAACTCACGTCTTGTGTAAAATTATTCCAACAGAGGTCGTGTCTCAGAATTGTGATTGAGATTTTTGAAGATGTGACCATAAAGGTCGATAAGGCAGAGCTGTAGATGTTGTCTACATGGACTTCAGTAAAGCATTTGACAAGGTTCTGCATGGTAAGCTGCTCTGGAAGGTTAGATCCCTTGGGATCCAAGGAGAGAAAGCTCCTCTGTCCAACAATCGTATAGCTCTGCTCCTCCTCACAGCCACCACCACCACATGTCCAAACGGCCCAGACATTGACTGACGTCTATAACAAACCCACTGACTCCCACAACTATATCGACTACACTTCTTCCCACCCTGCTTCCTGCAATGGCTCTACCGCCAAATGTCAATCCCTCCGTCTACGCCGCATCTGCGCCAAAGATGAGGTGTTCCATACTGGGGCATTCGAGATGTCCTCATTCTTTGGGGAACATAGATGCGGCCCTCACTTGTGTCTCCTCGGTACCCCACACCTCCCCCCTCCCCCTAATCGCAACAGAGACAGAGTCCCCCTAGTCATGACCTGCAAGAGATTGTGTGGCAGGGAGGTGAGGTCTGGCACCCCTTCCCTCACCCACAACACCACACAGCGAGAGGCATGAATGGATCAGATTTAGTCCTGGGTCAGAGCAGTACAGGAAGATGAGGGGTGAGAAGGGGAGTGGTAGGGGAGGGGGGAGATGGGGAAGAGTGAAGGAGGGGGAGTAAAAGGAGAGTGAGCGCGGGGCGGTGAGGGAGAGTGAGGGGAGAGTGAGTGAGAGTGAGGTGGAGGGGAGCCAGCGGAATGAGGGGAGTGAGGGGTGTGTGGTAGGGGGAGTGATGGAATGTGAGGGGAGTGTGAGCAGATAGTGAGGGAGAGTGAAGGGAGTCGGGGGAGTGAGGGGCGTGAGGTGGAGTGAGGGGAGTAGGGTGAGTGAGGCAAGTGAGCGAGATTTAGGGAGAGTGGGGGTGTGAGGGGAGTAGGGGAATGAAGAGAGTGAGGGGAGAGAGGGGGCGTGATGGAAAGTGAGGGGAGTAGGTGGAGTGAGGGTAGTGCTAGTGCCAGCTACACTGATCCCGCCTGCCAGCGTTTGGCCCATATCCCTCCAAACCTGTCCTATCCATGTACCAGTCTAAATGCTTCTAAAACGTTGGGATAGACCCAGCCTCAACTACCTCCTCTGGCAGCTTGTTCCATACATCCACCATCCTCTGTGTGAGAAAGGTACCCCTCAGATTACTATTAAATATTTTTCCCTCACCTTGAACCTATGGTCCTCAATTCCCCTACTCTGGGCAAGAGCCTCTGTCCATCTACCTGATCTATTCCTCTCATGATTTTATACACCTCTGTAAGATCACCCCTCATCCTCCTGCGCTCCAAGGAATAGTCCCAGCTAACTCAACCTTCCCTTCCCCTCCTCCCAGCCCCTCCCCTCCACCCAGGTCCCCCTCCCCTCATCCCTCCGCCCGGGCCAGTGTCCCGTCGCTTTACTGCTCATTTAAAGAATGAAATAAAATTCTGATCTCAATGCAAAATGCCTCCAGTTGTTTGTTGAGTAAATGGGGACGCGGTTGGCGGGGAGTGGGTCGGATAGACAGGTCTTGTTCCTCACGGCAGCGCTGCGGAGTTCGCGCGTCGGGGCAGGATTGGGAAACGTCGCTCAGCCCTCACATACACATCTCACCCCCCCACACACACACACATTCACTCACACTCACCCCCACACGCACACACACACTCTCTCTCACTCGCACACACTCACTCAGGCACACTCAGTTTCACTCGCACACATTCACACTCACCCACACACACTCACTCTCACTCACACACCCTCACTCAGTCTCTTACTCACAAACACCCACACCCAGTCTCTTACTCACCCACTCACTCAGGCACACACACTCTCTCACACACACACTCAGACGCACACTCCCACACACACACCCACACGCACTCACAGTCTCTTACTCACCCACACACACTCACTCAGGCACACACACACTCACCCACACATACACTCACTCAGGCAGACACTCACACTCGTGCTCTCACTTGCACACTCACTCACCCACACTCTCACTCACACACACTCACTCAGGCACAGACACACACTCAGGCAATGGTCGCCGACGTGTCTCTGACACCCCCATCCAGCTGACGGAACCTCCGTCCGCCGATCACCCGCTGGTCATTTCACTCGTTCACCGTTGATATCCGAGCGACCCGAACGAGAGGCGTTTGTGCGCATTAACACAGACGCTGGGAGCTCATGTACCGTCGGCGAGGACACATTTAGAGGATTGTATCCAGGTCCTACCAACATGCCGATTCAAGCCATACGCTCTCTGTTCCATAGTTACTCTTAGACTGAAATACACATATTTTATTCTTAAATTCTTACTCACCAAAGTTTTTGAATCTGAACAACAAATGCTGGTGGGTACAAAATCCACGCAGGCATGCACAATGCAGAACAACAAATCCTAGTGGTGATCAAATCCACGCCGGTAGGCACGTAACATACACAATGCAAAATAAGGAATCCTGGTGAGATACATATCCCCACAGGCAGGTACGTAACTTACACAATGATTATCTGGCTTGGACTTCCAGCGGTGGAGTGGATGTCCATCCCTCCCAGATCACCCTACTGCTATATTCAGCCTACTATGCAATATTACAATAATCATCAGATCTACTCTGGAGAAAGACAAGAACAGGGATGTAATGCTGAGGCGCTATAAGGCGCAGGTCAGACCGCATTTGGAGTATTGTGAACAATTTTGGGCACCATATTGGAGGAAGGGTGTACTGGCTCTGGAGAGGGTCCAGAGGAGCTTTACAAGCATAATCCCAGAAATGAGTGGGTTAACCTATGATGAGCGTTTGACAGCACTGGCCCTGCACTCGCTGGAGTTTAGAAGGATGAGGGGGACCTCATTGAAACGTATCGAGTAGTGAAGGGCTTGGATTGAGTGGGTAAGGTGAGGAATTATTCACTACAGAGTGTGTCTAGGATTAGTGGTCATAGCCTCAGAATTAAAGGATGTTCCGTTAAGAAGGAGGTGAGGAGGAATAGATTTCGTCAGTGGGAGGTGAATCAGTGGAATATTTTGCCACAGAAGGCCATGGAAACCAAGTCAATTGATATTTTTAAGGCAGAGATAGATAGATTCTTGATTAGTACGATATCAGAGGTTATGGGGAGAAAGCAGGAGAATGGGGTTAGGAGGGAGAAATAGATCAGCCATGATTGAATGGCAGAGTAGACTTGATTGGCCGAGTGGCCTAATTCTACTCCTATGACTTATGACCTCATGAACAGCTTCATTGGAAACTGTCCTCAGCATCCTACTGGCCACACATCGTCCTATCTTGGAGATTTATTGCTCAATGTTTGACATTGGTGACCCACAATATCCTGATATGTGATCAAAATCCAAGGTTTTTTTCAAACACGTACGGCTAATTAAATATTTCATCCAAGAACAATGAGGTCAGCCAAAATGTTGGGCTCCTGCCTGCAATTTCAGAAGCAGAATATTCCAACATGATACAAGTTGGAGAAGAGTATCTGCAAAACTATTCAAAAATAATTGTTTAAACTTACTCCTCTTAATCAAAAACGATCTTTGGAGGTTTGTTTCAGGATGCAAGTAAACCACGAGAATATAAACGATCATTGCTACCACCATTAAAAATCCAAAGCCTTCTATAATGCTGTACACGATGGGGAACTCTAGAAAAGGAAATCAAAACGTGTGCGAAAAAATATGAACCTCATGCCAGAACAGAGTTTGCTTTTCAAGTTCAACGCATCGCATTGTTTCAGCTCTTCCCTGATATTGAGCATGAAATGGGACGGATATGAGAATTTTAATGTAGACACTTGTAATTTGGCTGCAGGAAAAATAATTCTATCGGGATTTAGTTCCCACGAACTAGTACAGATGCACGACAGAAAGTATTCTAATGGGATGTATCGCAGCCTGGCATATCAACTGCTCTGCTATTCACCACTTGAACCGGCAGAGGGCAGTGTTCACAGCCCAGTCTAACACAGGCTTGGCACTTCATCTTCATGGTACGTTTCATTTTTCTACCTTCTGAAGATACAGAAGCTTGAAAGCCCAGATAAGCAGACTTAAATGCAGCTTCTTCTCCCGTCTATCAGACTCCTGAACTTATTGTTCCTACAGGGCTGCCGCGTACTCTTACTCATAACTTTACCTCATTCTGTTATTGTCATTCTTTTTTTGTGCACTATTTCATATTACATTACAATCTTGCACCATTCTGCTCTATTGAGCTAGTATTTATTGTTGTAATATCTTCATGACTGTATGGACATTGCCCCCTGGTGTATTTGATAAGAAACAGATCCAAATGTGAATTGGGATACTGACCTGGATCAAAAATACAGAAGTGATGCAGACAACAAAGTTAGATGAGTTGCTGGAAGAATACAAAGAAAGCCATCAGCTGTACATGGAAAGACAGACGGACACTCATTCACCGTCAGGTACAGATGCATAATACACCAACTCATGATATAATGAGTTACACAGTACAAGTGTTACCTCTGTACGTCCCCAGAGCGGGGTGGGAGATTTCAACCTTCACGTGGTCCGCCCTGTTTCGACAAATGCAATCAACCCGGCGTGCACAATCAAATAAGATCAAATAGAACAAGTTGTCCGACAACTTTAGGCTGTGCACGCCATACGCAAGAAGAAGAAGTCCCCAGAGCAAAAAAGATAATGAAGACGGATGCAGCAAAAGACGTTGTTGTGCTCACCAGAGCAATTATGGGTGAGATAAGAGTACTGATTGAGTAGCACCAATCCTGAAACAGGAAACTGAAATCAATCTTTGTAAATACAACGTGCAGAAATTAATAACAAATCCATGTAACGTGAAAGCAGCAAGTAACACGTCACTCCACGACAAATATTCATTTAACAGTGGTTCCACATACAGCATGGAAACTGGCCCTTTGATGCTGACCAAGATGCTCCATCAATGCTAGTCCAGCCTGCCCGTGTTTGGCTCAAATCCCTCTAACACTTTCCTATCCATGTACCTGTAGGAGCCATTTAGCTTAAGCTAGTATTATAATCGTCTGATATTTTTTAAATGCCAAATTACCTTTTAAATGTTGCTTTAGTACATGCCTCAACTTCCTCCTCAGCTCATTCCATATGCCCACCATCCTCTGTGTGGAAAAAGTTGCCCCTCAGATTTCTATTACATTAAACCTAACTCCTCTTGTTTTCTGATTCCCATTCTCTGGGAAAAGACTCTGTGCAACTACCCAATCTATTCCCCTCATGATACATCTCTATAAGATCACCTCTCAACCTCTCCACAATACAATACAATACAATACAATACAATACAGTACCATTTATTGTCATTTGAACCTCAAATGAGGTTCAAACGAAATTTGGTTTCTGCAGTCATACAAACAAGTAAAAAGAACCAAGACACAACACAATTTACACAAACATCCATCACAGCGAATCTCCTCCTCGCTGTGATGGAAGGCAAAGTCTTGTCTCCCCCCTGCACTCCTCATTCTCATCCCGATGTCAGAGTCAGAGCCCCCGGCGGGCGATGGAAAATATGTCCCGCGGCCATTAAAGCCGCGCCAGGCGATGTTAGACCCAGCTCCAGGTCATCTTCAACCCCGCAACTCGGGCGGGAGAAGTTGCCGTTGCGGAAGCCCCGAAAAGCGGTCTCCCACCAATGACCCGCGAGCTCCCAATGTCTCCGTCCACCAGACCTGCTGCTGGAGCCTACAAATCTCCGGGGTCGGGCCACAGCCGCGCGTCACCACAGCTCTCCATGCTCCGAACTCGGCCAGCTCCACGATGGTGAGTAGTCCGCAGGCTCCGCGACTTGAGCCCCAGGTCGTTCCGGTTGGAGGCCGCTCCACGGTGCTAGGCCCCAACAACAACGGAGACCCGACAGAGAAAGGTCGGGTCCTCCATACAGGGAAGAGATTTTTTAAAGTTTCCCCCTCCCCCTCCCACATATACACAGTTAAAAACAATATAAAAAAACACAAACAACTACATTTAACTAGACAAAAATTTTAAAAAAGACAGACGGACTGCAGTCGAGCCGCTGCCGTTAGGCGCCGCCACTTCCACCACATTACGTTGCATTAGTAAGACTGGAAATATAGTTAAGGATCCCATCACCTTGACCATTCACTTTTCTCTCTTCTACCTGAAAATACAAGAGCTTGAAAGCCCGGCTATCCAGACTTAAAAACAGCTTCCTCTCACATCTACCAGACTCCTGAACTAATCGTTCTCAGATCAGGAATAAAGTCCCAGCCTGCTCAAACTCCCTATAGCTCAGGCTCTCAAGTACTGGCAACATCCTTTTAAATCCTCTATGCACTCTTTCCAGTTTAACAACAGGGTTACCAAAACTGAACACAATACTCTAAGTGCGGTCTTACCAATGTCTTGTTCAACTGTAACACAACAGCCCAACCTCTATACACAATACCCTGTAGATGAAGGTCAATGACCATTTTCAGCGAACGATCTCACTGCACTCCTAAATCCCTCTGCCTTGCCACACTGCTCAAGGCCCTCTCATTCATGTGCAGAACGTGCCCTGCCCTGCGGGGGGTGTTGTCCCCACCTTTCAAAACATGGGGGGGGAACAGGTCACCCCCATCCCGCCGCCGGGTACCCTCGCCCTCTCCCGCCCCCGGATCCAGGATGCTCGCCCCCCACTACCCACCCCCAACGCAGGGCGGCGATGGACTGGCCCGGGGGCAAAAAAGGAAACGTACCCGTGGAGCTGTCGGGTCAATGAGGGGAAAACGTTTTTAATGCCAGTCATTAAAGACGGGAGGGGCAAGTTAGGGCGCTGTTTTGTCCGCTTGTCCGCTACCACGGAACCCGCCTAATAGCCCGCAGCATGGGACGCGTTTCGAGGCTGATGCGGGCCGGATGAAATCTCGTGGTGAGCCTGCGGGTCATAGGTTGGAGACCCCCCTGCCATCGATATTGATATTAAACATCTTGGTGTTAATTCCACTTGACACTGCCACAGAACCTATAACATCACTTTGTATTGGTCGACGGCTGACACTTTGATCAAGCAGCAAAATGGCATGAAATATGTAATGGGGATACATTCAGCTCTTTGTCCACCTAGATTGTGGCGGACATGCAGTATTCTATGGCACGCATACATACATACACACGTACATACTTGCATACGTACATACACACATGCAAACACACATACATACATGCAAACACACATAAATAAATACATATATACACACACACACATACATACATACACACTCAGACTGTTCTCTGGAAGTTATTTTGCCGGAACTGATCTGAGTAGCAACCTACGGTTGTTCAGCACGGGGTATTCTGGATTTGTGGTGACAATGCTTATAAACCCCTACCTACGAATTAGATTGGGACCTGTACTGTGGGATGCGTTGCCCCTAATGCTTGGGGAGTTAAAACCATCCAGACTCATTTGATCAGGAATCAGTCAGCCATCCCCAGTGAAGCGTGGACGCAGGAGAGAGGTTGAAAACTCACTTGTTATCTGCAATACAGGTTTGCACGGATTACTACGCACCCTGATACCTGGCCTGGGAGTAAATGAGCTGGAGAAAGCAAGCATCAGTACTTCAGCCACCATGGAATAAGTAAGTAACCGGATGGTAGATGCGATTTTGGCCCTTCACTGAAGTCCAGTCACTGTTCAAGATGGTTATCTAATATCGGATAACTCTGGACTTTCTCCGAGTGGCCCAGGGGAGGGTGTGTGCAACCCTTAACACATCCTGCTGTTTCTTCCCGAACCAAGACAAACAAATTGAAAGTGATGTAAGGATTATTCATGACCATGTCCACACCTTGCAGCAGATCTCAGAAATTAAACCCCTTGACTGGTGGGAGTGCCTCCCTGACCTTGGAAACCGTGCTGGAGGGCTCGTTAAGACAATTTAAAACATGCTATTATTATTTTAGTCGCTATTGTCACCATATATGTACTTCCAGCTATCACTCTGCCTCATTCGAGCTCTCCTGCTTATCGCGTCTCAGTGCTGAATCACAACACATCCTGTTTTAATATGATCCTGATGACGCCATCATGCAACTCATGAATATCGGTATGTCAAGGAGGACTCTCTCTAACTTCTACAGGTGCACAGTAGAGCATGCTGACCGGGTGCATCGTGGCTTGGTTCGACAACTTGAGCGCCCAGGAGCGGGAAAGTCTACAAAAAGTAGTAAACACTGCCCAGTCCATCATCGGCTCTGACCTACCTACCATCGAGGTGATCTATGGCAGTCGCTGCCTCAAAAACGCTGGCAGCATCATCAAGGACCCACACTCATCCCCCCACTACCTTCAGGTAGAAGGTACAAAAGCCTGAAGTCTGCAATGTCCAGGTTCAGAAATAGCTCCTTCCCCACAGCCATCAGGCTATTAAACTCAACTGAAACAAATCTCGGAACATTAAGAGCCCTTTGCACTTTATCAGATTATTTATGTGTGTGTATATATAATAATCAATAGTATAATAGACCATTATCTGTTTATTTGCACTTTATCTGCTTATTTATTGATGTGTGTATATATTTATATAATGGTATATGGACACACTGATATGATATCTGTATTCGTGCCTACTATATTATGTTGTGCTGAAGCAAAGCAAGAATTTCATTCTCCTATCTGGGACACATGACAATAAACTCTCTTGACTTGTATGATAACACCGACTAACAATTTTATTATTGACCTGTTTGGACAAAAGGGGAGATTGTCGGAATTGTGGGAAGAACTGAGCTGTTCTTCCATCATGTATTTCAATGTGGGCAGCACCTCACTCTGTGGAACGGAGGTAGAAAAGGGTAGCACTCAGACCCAACATGTAGGGGAGAAAGAAGAAAAAGATAATAAACAGAGAATAAGATGTGGTGTTTTTAAAAAAATGTGTATATGTTAATGCTAGGAGCATTGTAAGAAAGGTGGATGAGCTTAGAGCCTGGATTGACACCTGTTAGTATGATGTTGTGGCGATTAGTGAAACATGGTTGCAGGATGGCTGTGATTGGAAACTAAATATTCCAGGATTTCGTTGCTTCAGGTGTGATAGAATTGGAGGGGCAAGAAGTGGAAGTGTTGCATTGCTTGTCAGGGAAGATATTACAGCAGTGCTTTGGCAGGATAGATTAGAGGACTCGTCGAGGGAGGCTATATGGGTGGAACTGAGAAATGGGAAAGGTGTAGCACACTTATAGTGGTGGATTATAGACCGCCTAATGGGGAGCGAGAATTGGAAGAGCAAATATGCAAGGAAATAGCAGATATTAGTAGTAAGTACAAGGTAGTGATTGTGGGAGATTTCAATTTTCCACACATAGAATGGGAAACACATTCTGTAAAAGGGCTGGATGGTTTGGAGTTTGTAACATGTGCGCAGGATAGTTTTTTGCAGCAATAGAGTCACTGTAGATTGAAGTTGAGGAATTGTAAAGGCAAGAAGACACTAATTGGTGTTATCTACAGACCCCCAAATAGTAGTCCTGGATGTAGGGTGTAAGTTGCAGCAGGAGTTAAAACTGGCATGTAACAAAGGTAATGCCACTGTGGTGATGGGGGATTTCAATATGCAGGTAGACTGGGAAAATCAGGTTGGTTCAGGACCCCAAGAAAGAGAGTTTGTAGAATGCATCCGAGATGGATTCTTAGAGCAGCGTGCAATGGAACCGACCAGAGAAAAGGCAATTCTGGATTTAGTGTTGTCCAATGAACCAGATATGATAAGAGAACTCGAGGTAAAGGAACCGCTTGGAGGTAGTGATAATAATATGATTAGTTTTAATCTGCATTTGAGAAGGGGAACGTGAAATCGGCAGTGGCAGTGATGCAGTTTAACAAAGGGGACTATGAAGGCATGAGAGGGGAGCTGGCCAGAGTAGACTGGAAAGGGATCCTAGCAAGAATGACGGCGGAACAGCAATGGCAGGAATTTCTGGGCATAATCCGGAAGACGCAGGATCATTGCAAAAAGGAAGAAAGATTCTAACGGGAGTAGGAGGCAGCCGTGGCTGACAAGAGAAGTTACGGATAGAATAAAACTAAAAGAAAAGATGTATAACACAGCAAAGTGTAGCTGGAAGCCAGAGGATTGGGAAACTTTCATAGGACAACAGAAGGAAACAAAACGGGCAATACGGGCTGAAAAGATGAAGTATGAAGGGAAGCTGGCCAGGAATATAAAGAAGGACAGTAAAAGCTTCTTTAGATATGTTAAGGGAAAAAGAGTAGCAAAGTCAAATGTGGGTCCCTTGAAGGCAGACACGGATGATATTATTATGGGCAACAAGGAAATGGCAAAAGAGTTGAATAGTTACTTCGGATCTGTCTTCACTAAGGAAGACACAAACAATCTCCTAGATGTACTGGAGGACAGAGGATCTAAGGGGGTAGAGGAACTGAAAGAAATTTTCATTAGGCGTGAAATAGTATTGGGTAGGCTAATGGGACTGACGGATGATAAATCCCCTGGGCCTGATGCTCTGCATCCCCGGGTCCTCAGGGAAGTGGCTCTAGAAATAGTGGATGCATTGGTGATCATTTTCCAATGTTCAATAGATTCAGGATCAGTTCCTGTGGATTGAAGGAAATCTGTTATCCCACTTTTCAAGAAAGGAGCGAGTGAGAAAACGGGGAATAACAGACCAGTTAGCCCTGCCTAATGCAAGTCTTACAGGAATATGGAGAAATATCGGGATATAAAATAAATGACTCAAAATCAGAAGCAATGATGCTGTCAGGTCTGTGGCCCTCGCAATTAAATGATCAGGTCAGGTTCCATTGGTCTCGGGAGGGTTTTAGATATCTAGGTATTGTCATCACTTCCTCTATCACCGCATTGTATGAAGCTAACTATGGTAAATTACTCAAGAAGATTAAGGCAGACATGCACAGATGGGATATTCACCCTTTATCTGTAATTGGTAGAGTGGAAGTTGTTCGAATGAACATTTTGCCCCGACTGCTTTTCTTATTTCAATCTTTGCCATTGTGGTCCCTGGCACGGCATATAAGGCGTTAGACAAAGAGTTTAAAAGATTTGTATGGCAAAATAAGAGACCCACACTTAAGACACTGTTGTTATCAAAACAAAAAGGGGGCCTAAACATGCCCAACTTTAAATATTATTATTGGGCAGCGCAGCTGAGAACCTTGATAGCATGGTTAACGAACGACGAGGAAACGGGATGGGTGAAAATAGAACAAAATGCATGTCCTAGCATTGCCCTAGCTGGGCTCCCATTTCTAACTCAAGTAAATTGGAAGAAATTAAAAGTAGATAACGATTGGATTAAATTCACGATGAAAACGTGGTTTGCTATCAGAAAGCAATTAAATCTTTTTAATTCAATATCTAGAGCAATGAAGATAGCTGCTAGTCCCAATTTTATACCCAGCAAAATTGATAAGGGATTTAGAAACTGGGCAGATAATGGGCTTATTACTGTAGGCCAGCTTTTTTGTGGGGGAGTCTTGAAATCATATGAGCACCTGCAGAATGAATTTGGACTGTCAGGGTCGGATTTCTTTAGGTTCCTCCAAATACGGCACTACTTACAGACACGTGTAGATTGGGAGCAGCTATGTAGACTACCTTCAAATTTGGAAAATACTTTCTTGATGACTATATAGAGGGAGTGTTACAAAAGAATTTGCTATCCCATTTGTATCAAGGACTTCAAGACTATACAAAAGGAAATACTATAGAAACAAAACAGAAATGGGAATTGGTAATTAACATTATTATTACAGATGAAATATGGGAAAGGACATGTCTCTTGGGCCATAAGCTGACAAGTAGTCCCTCTTGGAGGGAGTATGATTGGAAAATTAAAATGAGAGCATTTAGGACCCCTCTAGTGCTGGCAAGATACAGTAACACCTCAAATTTATGCTGGAGACAATGCGGGAAGATCAGTGATCACACACATATTTTTTGGGATTGTCCCAAATTGTGCCAATACTGGAGAGACATCCAGGTAGAGATTAAATTAATTCTGGGAGTGGATCTACCTTTGGAACCGGGTTGTTTCATATTAGGAGATACTCCAGCAGCGACAGATATTCAAAACCAAAATTATTTGCTTGGGGTGATGCTGTTGATTGCTAAAAAGATGATAACAGTGCTATGGACAAAGGAAATGCCACTAAATGTTCAACAGTGGAGGGAAATATTGAAAAATGTATACTTGATGGAAAGTATAACTGCTAAACTCCAGTTGTGGACTGATGCCTTTAATATTACATTAATGCGTTTTATAGTTCCTATAAAACTAGCCAAAAGAGGGGTGTGGCTATCCTTATCACAAATGCAGTCCAATTTGAATGCCATAAATAGGTATGTTACAATACTTACCTTCAGCGGCGCTGCAATTCTGCCACTGGCCGTGTGCGCGATTTTGGCGCCTTTAAGGGGGGGGGGGGTTAAAACGTGGGTTTCTCCTACCTTGTCCTGAATTATATTTTGTTGGAGTGCAACATTTTGCTGAAAAATCGTTCCTACGGGCGTTTTGTGTATTTTATATTTTTATTCGATCGACAATTTCAGCGTTGGAGTCATTTTAAAATCAGCTTCGAAAGCCGTCAACGCTGACGGATTTCACACACGGGACAGGTAAACAAAAGCAGTTAATTTTTTTGTATAAAAGTGCTTCTTAAGAAGCCTTTAATTCACATTTTTTAATGCGAAACGGTAATTCTTTTCCCCGAACGGCAGAATTTTTCATGCCGATACGTGGTTAAATTCACCGCAAATCAACGTTCCAAATGATCGCGTTCCAGAAAACCCCATTCGCAAGATGATTTAAATAGCCATTAATTTACAGGTGTTAAACATTAAATTCCTTCCATTTGGCCTGTAAATCCATGACAATGAGATTTAAAAATTATGTTATATTGTGAATTCTTGTGTGAATGTTATTTGGACACTTAGGCTATTTAAAAATGTTAATCTATTCTTAAGAAATTGATAGATGTTTAGATCTAGTAATTGAATTTTGTAATTAGCTACAATTAGGTAACTAACTAATTATATGCTTTAATTTCATGTCATCTAAGTAAGATTGTTTCATATTTGTTTCAAAATGCTTCAATCTATAATAACTGAACATTTATTTCAGTTCTCTTAATTTTTAAGAAAGTTATGGGCTTTTGACTGTCCTCGATCACAGCTTTTGTGTTAAGTCAATGGAAAAGCAATAGGGAACAAGATGCTAATTTCCGAGTATGAAAATGGCCATAACCTTTTTAATACTGAAGATATGAAAGTGAATTAGGTGTCAAATTAAACTTCTTTTTATGCTTTATCTGATGGGACAAATTACAGACTTTATTTTTTAAATCTCAAAATTTTGTAACATTGCTACCATAAAGAAGTCAGGGACAAAGATGGAAGGTATGTATTAGTTAAAGGAAAGCTGGAAAACAAAGGAGTGACACTGATCAATGTATATGCCCCTCAGAGAGTACCAAATGTTTTTTTCAAAACTCTGTTTAACATTATTGCTTTATAGACTGAAGGCATTTCGATATGTGGAGGGGACTTCAATGTGGTCATGAATCATAATTTGGATACAACAAGCCTAAAAAAAACCAAGATGCATCTGACCAAGTTTATTAACACATCAGTGCAGCAAATGGGCCTAATTGATGTTTGGAGAGAACTTCACCCTTTAGAAAGGGACTACACACACTATTCAGTACCTCACTCAGTCTACTCCAGGATTGACTACTTTTTAATGAATACGGGTGAAAGTCACAGGATCAGAGTGTAAAATAGGGGTGGCAGATGTATCTGATCACAGTGCGATCAGCTTGACAGTAGAAAAAGAAATACTGTTTGGAGGCTCAATGTGGGTATTTTGAATAATAAGGCAAATGTGGAACAAATAAGGGAAGAGATAAAAAGGTACATAGAAGAGAATGATAACGGGGATGTGGATCCTGTAATACTGTGGGATGCAATGAAGGCAGTTACCCGTGGAAAGCTGATCGCTCTGACATCATCACAAAAAAAGGCCCGGCTAGCTTCGTATGAACATAAAGTAGAAAAATTGAAAGAATTGGAGAAAAAACATAAAAACATACAGGATTAGTTGGTACTAAAACAGATTAAGGAAATAAGGGGGGGAGATAGATGAGATCCTCAGGGGAGATATGGAAAAAAGGGCAAGATTTGTAAAGCAGACCTATTATGAAGCAGGTCCAAAAGCAACTAGACTCCTGGCCAGACGCCTGCGTAAACAGCAGTAAAATAAGAGATCCTAAAACCAATCAATTATCACATGAGCCAGATGAGATAGAAAGAATATCTGAAGAATCCTATAAGAAACTCTATTCTAAACCACCATCAGCTGACGAAAGGACAATGAGAAGTTTTCTTAACTCACTTGACCTGCCATCCATTGGTGAGACACAAAATAATACTATTACGTCACAATTTACGGTTAAGGAGCTGGAAGCTGCAATCAGTAGACGTAAGGCTAGTAAATCACCAGGCAGCGATGGGTTTCCACCAGAATGGTACAAGGCCTTTAAGAAAGAGCTAACACCCCTGCTCCTGTCTTGCTTTAACTGGACCCTTAAAGAGGGCAGGGCTCCCCCATCATGGAAGGAAGCAATTATTACCATTTTACCCAAGGAAGGCAAAAACAAAGAGCAATGTAAACATTTCAGGCCAATCTCAATTTTAAATGTAGACTACAAACTATTTACCCCAATCATTTGCAAAAGACTCAAGACTTTTGTACCAGATCTGATTAATGAAGACCAAACTGGATTTATTAGGGTGCGTCAAACACAGGATAATATTAGAAGAACCCTCCACATTGCGGATAATGCTAAAAAAAAAAGGATACAAATACTGGTCAGTTTAGATGCATAAAAAGCCTTTGATAGTGTTAGTTGGGTATTTTTATATGAAGTACTAAGGAGATTTGGTTTCAATGAAGATGCAATTCGATGTATTAAAACAATATATCAGGAGCCTACAGCTAGGATTAAGGTAAATGGAAACATATCAAAAAGGATCCAGTTAGAGAGGGGCACAAGACAAGGATGCTGTCTTTCTCCTACTCTCTTTGCTTTGTATATTGAACCCTTAGCACAAGCAATAAGGCAGAGAGAAGACCTGCAGGGGATCAAAATAGGGGGGAAAGAACCTCATATTCCGCTTGGGCAGTCTACATCCTGGGGGCTTGAACATTGAATTCTCCCAATTCTGCTAGCCCTTGCTGTCCCCTGCCCTTCATCAGCCCTCTGGTTGTCTCCTCCCCTACCCCAGCGCTCGGGCTCCTCCTCCGCCTTTTTTTCCTTTCTTCTCCCCACCCCCTATCAGTCTGAAGACGGGTTTCGGCCCGAAACGTTGCCTATTTCCTTCGCTCCATAGATGCTGCTGCACCTGCTGAGTTTCTCCAGCATTTTTGTGTACCTGGGAAAGAACATATCTTTGGTCTTTTCGCTGATGATATCATTATTTTTCTTGAACGACCAGATATATGTCTCCCAAATCTAATGAACCTATTTGAAACATATGGATACTAATCAGGATATAAACTAAATATAAATACTTTTATGCAGTTCAACTCAGACCTCTGGCCTGTTGGTGTAGACCTGATTATGAATCTCGATGGAAAGAAATGGAAAGGGAGATACAGGGTTACCAGACCCAGATTTTGGTGGGAGACAAATATCTGAGAGGGGCTTTGAGACATGCTATGGATCCAATAGTAGCATTTACGTTAGAAATATGGAATGTTAGAGTGGAAAAATACAAATTAAAAAGAGGGGTCCACGCAAGTGGTTCGCATATGACTCAAATTTTAAGCCAGGGATGTATGATTCAAGATTCAAAGAATGGGCACAAAAAGGCATAACGGCAATGTATACAGTTTCAGAAAATGGCGAGTTTATGAGCTTCCAAGATTTAAAGTCAAAGTATGGTCTCGAAAACAAAGATTTTTTTAGATACTTGCAATTAAGAGACTACTTTACAAAAGAGATAAGGCCAGAACTAGATGAAACTTTAAATAATGTGATCAAGGTGATTGTGGATGCATACAAACAGAAGGGGTCTCGGGTCATCTCTGCTTTCTACCAAGCTCTGGTGGGAAGTGGGGGAGAATCAACGCTCCACATAAAAACAAAATGGGAAGCAGAATTAAAGATTCAAATAACAGAAGAAGAATGGTATCAAATGTGTGAAACACAATGTTCATCCACAAGCTCACTAGTATGGAGAGAATTTTGCTGGAAGAATCTAACTCGCTTTTTTATAACACCCAAAATAAAAAGCAGACAACTTGCTGTACAACAACACTGTTGGAGGCTGTGCGGGAGTACGGAGGCAGACCACTCGCATATTTTCTGGAACTGTGTAAAGATAAGGCCATACTGGGAAATGTAAATGCAGTTATCTTGGGTTATAAAATCCCAAATACCTGCCCTGTGCTGTATCTGGGGCGTATTAAAGATATTGTAAAAATAGAAGTTACATATTTGATTAAAGTTTTGCTTGCAGCAAGTAAGAAGGCCATTACCAGGCAGTGGCTTAATGAAAAAAGTCCTAAACAGGAACTGTGGTTAGAAATTGTGCGAGACATCTTCAATATGGAGAAATTGACATATTCCTTGAGAGTCAAGGAGAATTCATTTGAGAAGATCTGGGAAAAATGGACCGTTTATTTGAGCCATGACACCAATTAGATAAATGCCGAGCTAGATATGGGAAGATTGTGTTATATAGAACTAGCTGGTATGTTTGTGTGAATATTGAATTATCTCCAGATAACTAATCAATGTAATGGGTTTTTTTATTTAGTAAGTGAACCACGGTCTTATTCCAATTTTTAAAAACTTTTTTTCCCCCCCTATCTACTTCTTTTTTTTATTTTTATTGTTGTTTTTCTTATTTTGTTTTATTTATGGCGATGGTGTTGCACTGTTTTGTATATATCTCTGAAAAATCAATAAAAATGTAAGTGTTTTTTTTTTTTAAATTTGGAACAAATTAAAAGTAGATAACGATTGGATTAAATTCACGATGAAAACGTGGTTAGCTATCAGAAAGCAATTAAATATTTTTAATTCGATATCTAGAGCAATGAAGATAGCTGCTAGTCCCTATTTTATACCCAGCAAAATTGATAAGGGATTTAGAAACTGGGCAGATAATGGGCTTATTACTGTGGCCCAGCTTTTTTGTGGGGGAGTCTTGAAATCATATGAGCACCTGCAGAATGAATTTGGACTGTTAGGGTCGGATTTCTTTAGGTTCCTCCAAATACGGCACTACTTACAGACACGTGTAGATTGGGAGCAGCTATGTAGACTACCTTCAAATTTGGAAAATACTTTCTTGATGACTATAGAGGGAGTGTTACAAAAGAATTTGCTATCCCATTTATATCAAGGACTTCAAGACTATACAAAAGGAAATACTATAGAAACAAAACAGAAATGGGAATTGGAAATGAACATTATTATTGCAGATGAAATATGGGAAAGGACATGTCTCTTGGGCCATAAGCTGACAAGCAGCCCCTCTTGGAGGGAGTTCGATTGGAAAATTAAAATGAGAGCATTTAGGACCCCTCTAGTGCTGGCAAGATACAGTAACACCTCAAATTTATGCTGGAGACAATGTGGGAAGATCAGTGATCACACACATATTTTTGGGGATTGTCCCAAATTGTACCAATACTGGAGAGACATCCAGGCAGAGATTAAATTAATTCTGGGAGTGGATCTACCTTTGGAACCGGCTTTTTTCATATTAGGAGATACTCCAGCAGCGACAGATATTCAAAATCAGAACTATTTGCTTGGGGTGATGCTGTTGATTGCTAAAAAGATAACAGTGCTATGGACAAAGGAAATGCCACTAAATGTTCAACAGTGGAGGGAAATATTGAAAAATGTATACTTGATGGAAAGTATAACTGCTAAACTCCAGTTGAGGACTGATGCCCTTAATATTATATGGAAACCGGTACTATTACAAATGCCAAGATTGATTAAGGATATGAATGGATGAGCTTCCTCTGGTGCCTGTGAATAAGATGCTTCTATGATAGAATGTTAAGAGGATTTGATGCGATGCTAATAGAGGTTAGGTGATTTGTATTTTGTCATTTTGCAATTGTCTTTTGTGTCTCTTTGTTTTGTCTGTATTTGTATTTTGTTATGTCAATAAATATTGTTCAAAAAAAAAGAAAACATCCAGTGAATTGGCCTCCACTGTCTTCTGAGGCAGAGAATTCCAGATTCACAACTCTGAAAAAGTGTTTCCTCATCGCAGATCTAAATGGCCGACCCCTTATTCTTAAACAATGACCCTTTTTCTGGACTCCCCCAACATCGGGAACATGTTTCTAGCCTGTCCAATCCCTTGAATTTTATGTTTCTATAAGATCCTCTAATCTTTCTAAATTCCAGTGAATACAAGCCCAGTCGACCCATTCTTTCAGCATATGACAGCCCCGCCATCCCGGGAATTAACCTCGTGAACCTACGCTGTGCTCACTCAATAGCAAGAATATCCTTCCTCAAATTTGGAGACCAAAATTGCACACAATACTCCAGGTGTGGTCTCACTAGGGCCCTGTACAACTGCAGAAGGACCTATTTGCTCCTATACTCAACTCTTCTTGTTATGAAGGCTTTCTTCACTGCCTGCTGTACCTGCATAATTACTTTCAGTGACTGATGAACAAGGACACCCAGATCTCATGTACTTCCCCTTTTCCCAACTTGACTCCATTTAGATAGTGATCTGCCTTCCTGTTCTTGCCACCAAAGTGGATAACCTCACATTTATCCACATTATACTGCATCTGCCGTGCATCTGCCCACTCACCCAACCTGTGCAAATGGTTTATATTGTAAATAACTGGGGTCCCAGCGCTGAGCCTTGCGATGCCCACAGAGGAGACACAAGTGAGGGGTCGACTAATGACCGTGGGGAAAGCCACATGTTGGATGCCAGAGGCCAGCATCATGTTGGGGACAGATGTGGCAGAGACAGAGATTGGGTGTTAGGGACAGTGTCTTGATCAGGTATCCCAGCTCTGAGTGGCAACCACATCAATTCAGGCTGCTCTTCATCATACTGCAGCCTCACCTGTTTCCTAGCAGCAAATGGTCTCTGTACAAGCGGTGTGTGGGGGTGAACATCAAGCCAGCACCATCAGCCACTCACCTCAGTGTTGCCATCCTGCAATCTACGCTTCTTGCCCCGAGACTGGAACTCTTCACACACATCCACGTTGTCCATGCTGTGGCCAGGAGCGCTGCGGAGAGAGGAGAGAAGTGTTACTGAGACGACCCCATCTCACCCCCATCACCCACGTCCACATTGTCCATGCAGTGGCCAGGAGCACTGCGGAGAGAGGAGAGAAGTGTTACTGAGACGACCCCATCTCACCCCCGTCCACGTTGTCCATGCTGTGGCCAGGAGCACTACGGAGAGAGGAGAGAAGTGTTACTGAGACGACCCCATCTCACCCACGTCCACATTGTCCATGCTGTGGCCAGGAGCACTGCGGAGAGAGGAGAGAAGTGTTATTGCACTGACCCCACACCCACGCTGTCTATACTGTCGTCAGGAGCTCTGTGGAGATAGGAGAGCAGTGTTACTGCACTGACCCCACACCCCTCAGACACACGTCCATGCTGTGGTCAGGAGCGCTGCGGATAGAGCAGTGTTACTGCACTGACCCCACACACCCGGCAACACTGAGCCTCACCCCCCCCCCCCCCATACCATCACTGAGCCCCACAAACCATCACATGCGGTTATGCCCCCTCACAGCTACTGAACAGTAGACTGATAAGAAGCAAAGCGCCAAACCAACCGAGTGGCCAGATGGCACGAGAACCTGGCCCCATTTTTACCGAGCGGTATTGAGAACCACAGAAACAGGAAGGAATTATAAAAGGATTGGACAAGCTAGATGCAGGAACAATGTTCCCAATGTTGGGCGAGTCCAGAACTAGGGGCCACAGTCTTAGAATAAAGGGGAGGTCATTTAAGACTGAGGTGACAAAAAACGTTTTCACCCAGAGAGTTGTGAATTTATGGAATTCCCTGCCAGAGGGCAGTGGAGGCCTAGTCACTGGATGGATTTAAGAGAGAGTTAGATAGAGCTCTAGGGGCTAGTGGAGTCAAGGGATATGGGGAGAAGGCAGGCACGGGTTATTGATAGGGGACGATCAGCCATGATCACAATGAATGGCGGTGCTGGCTCGAAGGGCCGAATGGCCTCCTCCTGCACCTATTTTCTATGTTTCTATGACATACGACCTGCGCACAAAGCAGCTGAACCATGCCCTGGCAACAAGCAGCAAAGAAGCACGAAAACTCTCCCAGACGTAGGAGCCCCCTCTCCCAGACGGAGCAAGCCTCACAGACTCAAGAGAGCAATCACAGCCCGCATCACAAGGTAATGTGGTGGGGGAGCCTGCTGGAAGCGTGCGTGCCAAGCCACACTCACACACAACAGAAATGCAACACAGAATGAGTGGGAAGTACGACTCGCACGAGAAGTGGGTGATTGTCAATATCCCCAACTCGACATGTTATGTCAAATAGTTAGGCAATTATTTTATAGTTTTGTAGTATGAAGAGCACTGTGTTAATTGTGGTACTTTATCCACGTTAAATTGATTAGATGTTACATTTATTAGTATAGGAAATAGTTTGTAAAATACATGAATTTGTGACCCCAAAGTTGAAGGTGCAGATGTGATGTAAATGCTAGTGCCATCTTGAAACATTTGTACTCGTTTTCAATGTGTAAATGGCAGTGTCCTCTTGAGGGCAGGAGTACAAGCTGGAGGAGTGTCTGTGCCTCCTGACTGATGACAAGTGACCTTCTAGTAGTTTCTGTTGGTTGTTGGAATAAACACTTCTTACAAGATGTCAGCCATGTATTAATTGTGCTAGTCACAACAGGATCACACAGCAGACATTATACAATTATAAAAGGACTGGACATTATAAAATTACTTGTGATTGAGGCAGTGCAACGTAGGTTCACGATTGATCCATGGGATGGCTGGACTGTCATATGAGGAAAGATTGAAAAGACTAGGCTTGTATTCACTGGAGTTTAGAAGGATGAGGGGGATCTTATAGAAACATATAAAATTATAAAAGGACTGGACAAGCAAGATGCAGGAAAAATGTTCCCAATGATGGGCGAGTCCAGAACCAGGGGCCACAGTCTTAGAATAAAGGGGAGGTCATTTAAGACTGAGGTGAGAAAAAACGTTTTCACCCAGAGAGTTGTGAATTTATGGAATTCCCTGCCACAGAGGGCAGTGGAGGCCAAGTCACTGGATGGATTTAAGAGAGTTAGATAGAGCTCTAGGGGCTAGTGCAGTCAAGAGATATTGGGAGAGGGCAGGCACGGGTTATTGATAGGGGATGATCAGCCATGATCACAATGAATGGCGGTGCTGGCTCAAAGGGCCGAATGGCCTCCTCCTGCACCTATTTTCTATGTAAATGCCAGTGCCATCTTGAAACATTTGTACCCGTTTTCAATGTGTAAATGGCAGTGTCCTCTTGAGGGCAGGAGTACAAGCTGGAGGAGTGTCTGTGCCTCCTGACTGATGACAAGTGACCTTCTAGTAGTTTCTGTTGGTTGTTGGAATAAACACTTCTTACAAGATGTTGGCCGTGTATTAATTGTGCTAGTCACAACAGGATCACACAGCAGACATTATAAAATTATAAAAGGACTGGACAAGCTAGATGCAGGGAAATTTTTCCCAATGTTGGGTGATTCCAGAACCAGGGGCCACACTTAGAATAAAGGGCAGGCCATTTAAGACCAGGGCTCGAAATTAGCCTGATAAGAAATTAGCCTGATAAGGGCCTCTGCTTGTAAAAGAAACCCTCCCGCACTCCGAGGCCGGGAGAAGGGAGGGAGGGGGATGCCTCGGCGTGCGGGGAGGTTTTGTTTTGCGCCGTTACCGGATTTACAAGCAGAGGCCCTTATCAGGGCGGGCGGGGTGCAGGAGGAGATGGAGCCGCTGTCGCTGCCGCTGTGCGAAGCCCGTCATTCGCTCCGACTTGTCTGAAGCAGCTGCACCAAAGATCCTATAGCTATAGGATCTTTGAACTGCACCGCCCGGCCCTGCACCTTGTTGTTGGCTGGCGGAGGAGAGAGGCGGTGGCGAGGAGTTCCCAACGGCCAATGCAGCGAGGCGATGTTGTCCGAGGGGCGCTGACCTTCCTTCCTCCCCACCTCGCCCTCTCTCTCTCTCTCTCTCTCTATCTTGTACGCCCCTCCACCCCCTTATCCTGGGTCCACTCCATCCCGCACTGATCCCCATTCCAGCCTCTGTTCAGTCCTCACTGACATCCCCTGTGCTCCCCTCCCCATCTACCCCCCCCCATCTATTCATCCTGCGCTGATCACCCTATCCACCTCGCATTGATTCTCCTGCCACCCCCCCATCCATCCATCCTACACAGGTTCCCCAATTCACCCTGTACTTACCTCTTTCCCATCCATCCTGCACTTCTCCTCCAACCATCCTGTACTGATCCCCCATCCATCCTGTACTAATCCACGCATTCATCCCGTAATGACCCACCCTCCATTTACCCTGTACCTTTCCCCCCTTCATCCTGTAGTGATCTCCCATTCATCCTGCACAGATCCTCTGATCCACACTGTACTGATTCCCGCCATTCATCCTGCGCTGATTTCCCGCCCCCCCATCCTGTACTGATCCTCCCATTCAAGAAGAATGGGGGGAACAGTCTGAAGAAGGGTCTCGACCCAAAACGTTGCCTATTTCCTTCGCTCCATAGATGCTGCCTCACCCGCTGAGTTTCTCCAGCACTTTTGTCTACTCCCATCCATCCCGTACTGAACCCCCCCATTCAACACCACTGACATCCCCGGTGCTCTTCCCTCACAATTTTACTCACTCCAACCAACACGTACTAATTCACCTGCCTCAATCCATCCATTCTGCACCGACTGCCTTTCTAACCCCCCCCACCCCCCGCCATCTATCCACCCCGCACTGATTCACACACATCCCCCTCCCTGACCCTATTGTGCTGGGAAATGTCTTCAGAGCGAACATTGACTATGTTTGATAACAGAATGCAATAAAATGTGTTTTAATTCCCAATGTTATTATTTGTTTTAATCCATAAAGATGTATTAATTAAATTGTGAACACGTGAAACATTAAAACCGCAGTGTTCGATTGTCACTGGTGCCGTTGACACGTTATTACAGAATTCATTTTAACGGCAAATCAATGCTCTTAATATGGAGTATCAGTACTGTAGTTATTTAATGAGCAACATTCACAACTATACGTACGCATATATGTTACCATGGTCCAGGATTTATTGACACAGGTTGATCATACGCTGAATAATCCAACCACATTTTTGTTTGGGAAGTGGAAAGAACTAATAGAAATTGCATTAATTGCAATGTGTAAAAAGAGTTGAGATACTGTCTTATAATTTTGCTGCATGTCATTGTGGGATATATCATGTCTTGATTGGTGAATATGTTTAGTTTGTGACTTTATTTGAAGCAGAAATAATATGTGAATGCTTCATTGAGTATAATTCCGACTGGTAACTACACACTTCGTCCGAACACATTATCGCACGCGTCATGCAAGCCATCTTAAATGACCACCTAAACTGTCATTTGGCAACCTAAAAAGCTGCCAAGGTTGCCCGGCTGGCAACAGGGAAAAAAGTTAAGCGAGAGCCCTGAAGACTGATGTGAGAAAAAACGTTTTCACTCAGAGAGTTGTGAATTTGTGGCATTCCCTGTCACAGAGGGCAGTGGAGGCCGCAATAACCAACCTGACCTCCCGGTGGCTCAGCACTTCAACCCCCCTCCCATTCCGTATCTGACCTCTCTGTCCTGGGTCTCCTCCATGGCCACAGCGAGCAACACCGTAAATTGGAGGAAATGCACCTCAGATTCCTTGGGCAGTCTACATCCGGGGGCTTGAACATTGAATTCTCCCAATTCTGCTAGCCCTTGCTGTCCCCTCCCCTTCATCAGCCATCCGGTTGTCTCCTCCCCTCCCCCAGCCCTCGGGCTCCTCCTCCGCCTTTTTCCTTTTTTCCTTTCTTCTCCCCACCCCCTATCAGTCTGAAGAAGGGTTTCGGCCCGAAACGTTACCTACTTCCTTCGCTCCATAGATGCTGCTGCAGCCGCTGAGTTTCTCCAGCATTTTTGTGTACCCAAATCACTGGATGGATTTAAGAGAGAGTTAGATAGAGCTCTAGGGGGCTAGTGGAGTCAAGGGGTATGGGGAGAAGGCAGGCACGGGTTATTGATTGGGGA
>JAXLNO010003318.1:459168-531668 GCA_038087875.1 Malacoraja senta
ACCGGTCACTGAAAGTTGGCTTACAGGTACAGCAGGGAGTGAAGAAAGCTAATGGAATTTTGGCCTTCATAACAAGAGGATTTCAGTATAGGAGTAAAGAGGTTCTTCTGCAGTTGTATAGGGCTCTGATGGGACCACATCTGGAGTATTGTGTACAGTTTTGGTCTCCTAATTTGAGGATGGACATCCTTGTGATTGAGGCAGTGCAGTGTAGGTTCATGAGATTGATCCCTGGGATGGCGGGACTGTCATATGAGGAAAGATTGAAAAGACTAGGCTTGTATTCACTGGAGATTAGAAGGATGAGGGGCGTTCTTATAGAAACATATATAATTATAAAAGGACTGGACAAGCTAGATGCAGGAAAAATGTTCCCAATGTTGGGCGAGTCCAGAACCAGGGGCCACAGTCTTAGAATAAAGGGGAGGTAATTTAAGACTGAGGTGAGAAAAAACGTTTTCACCCAGAGAGTTGTGAATTTATGGAATTCCCTGCCACAGAGGGCAGTGGAGGCCAGGTCACTGGATGGATTTACGAGAGAGTTAGATAGAGCTCTAGGGGCTAGTGGAGTCAAGGGATATGGGGAGAAGGCAGGCACGGGTTATTGATAGGGGACGATCAGCCATGATCACAATGAATGGCGGTGCTGGCTCGAACATGCATTTGCCCACTCATCCAACCTATCCAAGTCACCTTGGAGCCTCCTAGCTTCCTCCTCACAGCAAACACTTTTTGAAGGTGTGGAAACCATTTTTGATTTTGCTTGAAGAGGCATAATTGTCTGATCTGTTTATTTTGCTGCTGTGCTATGTGCTATGTCTTTAATCTGAGCAAACTTTGATCTTGCACTCTGATTGATATTCTGGCTGCCCCCCACTCTTTCTTTTTGTTGTTTTGTTTTGTTTCTTGAATTGGTGTTTTTTGTTTTTTGTTTTCTGTGTACTGTGTGTTCGTTCTGATAAAATTTGAAAAAAAATGAAGCTGTACAATAATTGTATAATGGTAGATGCCGAGCGATTTATCCTTGTACAATTGCTTCCAATAAAAATAAATTAATTAAAAAATAAAAATTAAAAAAAGATAGCGGAGTCAGGGGATATGGGGAGAAGGCAGGAACGGGGTACTGATTGTGGATGGTCAGCCATGATCACATTGAATGGCAATGCTGGCTCGAAGGGCCGAATGGCCTACTCCTGCACCTATTGTCTATTGTCTATTGTTATCTCCACTGTGCTCTTTCAGTTCAGATGAAGGGTCCTGGTCAAAAAAATAATGTTTGTTTATTTCTTTCCTCAGATGCTGCCTTATCTGCTGAGTTCCTCTCAAGGGTTGTTTAGCGATTCAGATTCTCGCAGTCCTTTGTGTCTCCATTATCCATCTTTCTCTTTGGTTCATTTGCCATGTACCTTAAAATTGGATTCACTGGGTTATATCCTCCTCTGTAAACGTGCAGATGTTTTCTCCCCCACTTCTACTCATTAGTTAGTTTAGTTTATTGTCATGTTTACCCAGTCAGCAGAATATATGATAACAATCAAGCCATCTACAGTGTACAGACACATGATAAAGGGAGTAACGTTTAGTGTACGATAAAGCCCAGTAAAGTCCAATCAAAAATAGTCTGGGGGTCTTCAATGAGGTGGGTAGTAGATCAGGACTGCTCTCTAGTTGTTGGTAGGATCGTACAGTTGCTTGATAACAGCTGGGAAGAAAATCTCCCTGAATCTGGAGGTATGTTTTTCCTCGTCTCCGTTCTAAATGGCTTACCCCTTATTCTTAAACTGTGTGGCCCCTGGTTCTGGACTCCCCCCAACATCGGGAACATGTTTCCTGCCTCTAGCGTGTCTAAACCCTTAGGGTTTCGGCCGGAAACGTTGCCTATTTCCTTCGCCCCATAGATGCTGCTGCACCCGCTGAGTTTCTCCAGCACTTTTATCTAGCTTAATAATCTTATATGTTCCAATAAGATATCCACTCATCCTTCTAAACTCCAGAGTGTACAAGCCCAGCCGCTCCATTCTCTCAGCATATGACAGTCCCGCCATCCCGTGAATTAACCTGGTGAACCAACTCTGCACTCCCTCAATAGCAAGAATGTCCTTCCTCAAATTAGGGGACCAAAACTGCACACAAAAGTCCAGTAACAGGCAGTATCTCTGGGGAGAAGGAATCTCTCGCCATATGACAACTGCAGAAGCTGATGTAACTCAGCAAGACAGGCAGCAGCTCAGAAGAGAAGGAATGGGCGTGACTTTTCCAGTCGACTCGCTGAGTTGCTTCAGAATTTTGAGTCTATCTTCCAAGAAAAACAGGGCTAGGGTGAAGGAGAGATTGCAGCACGAAAAAGCCCGGAGGGAAGGAAGTGAACAGGCTAGTTTAATAAGCAATTTTTTCCCCATGAAGTGTGAGTCAGTGACACAGCTGTTCTGAAGCTTCCCGAGAAAAATGACACGTCAAAAAGAACTTCATCCGCTGTACAACTTCCCACGCAACGTTGATCATTAGAACCATAGAAACATAGACAATAGGTGCAGGAGTAGGCCATTCGGCCCTTCGAACCAGCACCGCCATTCAGTATGATCATGGTTGGTCATCCCCAATCAGAACCCCGTTCCTGCTTTCTCCTCACATCCCTTGATTCCGTTAGCCCCAAGAGCTAAATAGAATAGAATGCTATTTATTGGATTTTAGGAGACTAAAATTGCACACAATACTCCAGGTGTGGTCTCACCAGGGCACAACACAACTGCAGTAGGACCTCCTTGCTCCTATACCCCTCTTGTTATGAAGGCCAACATGCCATTCGCTTTCTTCACTGCCTGCTGTACCTGCATGCTTACTTACAAGTCCACTTTCAACATGGCAATGTACCAGAACAGAAGGGAGTGCAGCGTAGGTTCACCAGGTTAATTCCCAGTATGGCAGAGACATGGCTCCAGGGTGACCATGGTTGGGAGCTGAACATCCAGGGATATTCAATATTCAGGAGGGATAGACAGAAAGGAAAAGGAGGTGGGGTAGCGTTGCTGGTTAGAGAGGAGATTAACGCAATAGAAAGGAAGGACATTAGCTTGGGGGATGTGGAATCGATGTGGGTAGAGCTGCGAAACACTAAGGGGCAGAAAACACTAGTGGGAGTTGTGTACAGGCCATCTAACAGTAGTAGTGGAGTTGGGGATGGCATCAAACAGGAAATTAGAAATGCGTGCAACAAAGGTAAAACAGTTATAATGGGTGACTTCAATGTACATATAGATTGGGTGAATCAAATTGGCAGGGGTGCTGAGGAAGAGGATTTCTTGGAATGTATGCGGGATAGTTTTGTAAACCAACATGTAGAGGAACCAACTAGAGAGCAGTCTATTCCAGACTGGGTATTGAGTAATGAGGGTTAGTTACAGTCTTGTTGTGCGTGGCCCCTTGGGCAAGAGTGAACATAATGTGGTTGAGTTCTTCATTAGGATGGAGAGTGACATAATTAATTCAGAAACAAGGGTTCTGAACTTAAGAAAGTTAACTTTGAGGGTATGAGACGTGAATTGACCAAGATAGACTGGCAATTAGTTCTAAAAGGGTTGACGGTGGATATGCAATGGAAGGCATTTAAAGGCTGCATGGATGAACTACAAGAATTGTTCATCCCAATTTGGCAAAAGAATAAATCAGGGAAGGTAGTGCATCCGTGGATAACAAGGGAAATCATGGATAGCATCAAAACAAAAGATGAAGCATACAAATTAGCCAGAAAAAGCAGCCTATCAGAGGACTGGGAAAAATTCAGAGTTCAGCAGAGGAGGACAAAGGGCTTAATTAGGAAAGGGAAAATAGATTATGAAAGAAAACTGGCAGTGGACATAAAAACTGACTGCAAAAGTAATTATAGATATGTGAAGAGAAAATGATTAATCAAAACAAATGTAGGTCCCTTGCAGTCAGAAACAGGTGAATTGATCATGGGGAACAAGGACATGGCAGACCAATTGAATAACTACTTTGGTTCTGTCTTCACTTAGGAAGACATAAATAATCTGCCGGAAATAGCAGGGGACTACGGGTCAAATGAGAAGAATGAACTGATTGAAATCCAAGTTAGCCGGGATGTGGTGTTGGGTAAATTGAATGGATTAAATGCCGATAAATCCCCAGGGCCAGATAGGCTGCATCCCAGAGTACTTAAGGAAGTAGCCCCAGAAATAGTGGATACATTAGTGATAATTTTTCAAAACTCATTAGATTCTGGAGCAGTTCCTGCGGATTGGAGGGTAGCTAATGTAACCCCACTTTTTAAAAAGGGAGGGAGAGAGAAAACGGGGAACTACAGACCAGTTATTCTAGCATCGGTAGTGGGGAAACTGCTAGAGTCAGTTATTAAAGATGGGATAGCAGCACATTTGGAAATGGTGAAATCATTGGACAAAGTCAGCATGGATTTATGAAAGGTAAATCATGTCTGACGAATCTTATAGAATTTTTTGAGGATGCAACTAGTAGAGTGGATAAGGGAGAACCAGTGGATGTGTCATATCTGGACTCAGAAGGCTTTCGACAAGGTCCCACATAAGAGATTGGTATACAAACTTAAAGCACACGGTATTGGGGGTTCAGTATTGATGTGGATAGAGAACTGGCTGGCAGACATGAACCAAAGAGTAGGAGTAAACGGGTCCTATTCAGAAGGGCAGGCAGTGACTAGTGGGTTACCGCAAGGCTCAGTGCTGGGACCCCAGCTATTTACAATATATATTAATGATTTGGACGAGGGAATTGAATGCAACATCTCCAAGTTTGCGGATGACACGAAGCTGGGGGGCAGTGTTAGCTGTGAGGAGGATGCTAGGAGGCTGCAAGGTGACTTGGATAGGTTGGATGAGTGGGCAAATGCATGGCAGATGCAGTATAATGTGGATAAATGTGAGGTTGGTGGCAAAAACAGGAAAGTAGACTATTATCTGAATGGTGGCTGATTAGGAAAAGGGGAGATGAAACGAGACCTGGGAGTCATGTTACACCAGTCATTGAAAGTAGGCATGCAGGTGCAGCAGGCAGTGAAGAAAGCGAATGGTATGTTAGCATTCATAGCAAAAGGATTTGAGTATAGGAGCAGGGAGGTTCTACTGCAGTTGTACAGGGTCTTGGTGAGACCACACCTGGAGTATTGCGTACAGTTTTGGTCTCCTAATCTGAGGAAAGACATTCATGCCATAGAGGGAGTACAGAGAAGGTTCACCAGACTGATTCCTGGGATGTTAGGACTTTCAAATGAAGAAAGACTGAATAGACTCGGCTTGTACCCGCTAGAATTTAGAAGATTGAGGGGGGATCTTATAGAAACTTACAAAATTCTTAAGGGTTTGGACAGGCTAGATGCAGGAAGATTGTTCCCAATGTTGGGGAAGTCCAGAACAAGGGGTCACAGTTTAAGGATAAGGAGGAAGTCTTGTAGGACCGAGATAAAAAAATCATTTTTCACACAGAGAGTGGTGAATCTCTGGAATTCTCTGCCACAGAAGATAGTTGAGGCCAGTCCATTGGCTATATTTAAGAGGGAGTTAGATGTGGCCCTTGTGGCTAAAGGGATCGGGGGTATGGAGAGAAGGCAGGTACAGGATACTGAGTTGGATGATCAGCCATGATCATATTGAATGGCGGTGCAGGCTCGAAGGGCCGAATGGCCTACTCCTGCACCTGTTTTCTATGTTTCTATGTATCTAATATATAATAATGATTTGGACGAGGGAATTGAATGCAACATCTCCACGTTTGCGGATGACACGAAGCCGGGGGGCAGGGTTAGCTGTGAGGAGGATGCTAAGAGGCTGCAGGGTGACTTGGATAGGCTGGGTGAGTGGGAAAATGCATGGCAGATGCAGTATAATGTGGAAAAATGTGAGGTTATCCACTTTGGTGGCAAAAACAGGGAAAGTAGACTATTATCTAAATGGTGGCCGATTCGGAAAAGGGGAGATGCAACGAGACCTGGGTGTCATGGTACACCAGTCATTGAAAGTAGGCATGCAGGTGCAGCAGGCAGTGACGAAAGCGAATGGTATGCTAGCATTCATAGCAAAAGGATTTGAGTATAGGGGCAGGGAGGTTCTACTGCAGTTGTACTGGGTCTTGGTGATACCACACCTGGAGTATTGCGTACAGTTTTGGTCTCCAAATCTGAGGAAAGACATTCTTGCCATAGAGCGAGTACAGAGAAGGTTCACCAGACTGAGTCCTGGGATGTTTGGACTTTCATATGAAGAAAGACTGGATAGACTCGGCTTGTACTCGCTAGAATTCAGAAGGTTGAGAGGGGATCTTATAGAAACTTTCAAAATTCTTAAGGGGTTGGACAGGCTAGATGCAGGAAGATTGTTCCAGATGTTGGGACAAGGGGTCACAGTTTAAGGATAATGGTGAAATCCTTTAGGACCGAGATGAGAAAAAGATTTTTCACACAGAGAGTGGTGAATCTCTGGAACTCTCTGCCACAGAAAGTAGTTGAGGCCAGTTCATTGGCTATATTTAAGAGGGAGTTAGATGTGGCCCTTGTGGCTAAAGGGATCAGGGAGTATGGAGAGAAGGCAGGTACGGGATACTGAGTTGGATGATCAGCTATGATCATATTGAATGGTGGTGCAGGCTTGAAGGGCCGAATGGCCTACTCCTGCACCTATTTTCTATGTTTCTATGTTTCTATGAGAGGGGATCTTATTATATAATAAAAGCTTTATTTCAGACACAGGTCCATAGAACACATCAAACAGTATAAGGAGATACAAAAATACATATAAAATTGCATATTAGCCTATAAGATATACAAGCTATTGCACCAATGCCGTCTTAGCCTAGAAGTGAATCTTATTGAACCATATAAGATTATTAAGGGATTGGACACGCTAGAGGCAGGAAACATGTTCCCGATGTTGGGGGAGTCCAGAACCAGCGGCCACAGTTCAAGAATAAGGGGTAAGCCATTTAGAACGGAGACGAGGAAACACTTTTTCACCCAGAGAGTGGTGAGTCTGTGGAATTCTCTGCCTCAGAGGGCGGTGGAGGCCGGTTCTCTGCATGCTTTCAAGAGAGAGCTAGATAGGGCTCTTAAAGATAGCAGAGTCATCATTCATTATTACTGAATTGGAAGTCCCCACTCTCCCCATGTTTTAAGAGGTGGCTCAACGAAATGCTTTCTATTGCTAAGATGGAACAGATTCGTTTTAACAAAGGGAATTTACAAAATTATTTTTTGAAGATGTGGAAACCATTTTTGATTTTGCTTGAAGAGGCATAATTGTCTGATCTGTTTATTTTGCTGCTGTGCTATGTGCTATGTCTTTAATCTGAGCAAACTTTGATCTGGCACTCTGATTGATATTCTGGCTGCCCCCCACTCGGTTATTTTTTTTTTTTTTTTTCTGCTTCTTTATTTGGTGTTTTTTTGTTTTTTATTTTCTGTCTACTGTGTGTTCGTTCTGATAAAATTTTGGGGGGGGGGGGAAATGAAGCTGTACAATAATTGTATAATGGTAGATGCCGAGCGATTTATCCTTGTACAATTGCTTCCAATAAAAATAAATTAATTTAAAAAAATGTAAAAAAAGATAGCGGAGTCAGGGGATATGGGGAGAAGGCAGGAATGGGGTACTGATTGTGGATGGTCAGCCATGATCACATTGAATGGCAATGCTGGCTCGAAGGGCCGAATGGCCTACTCCTGCACCTATTGTCTATTGTCTATTGTTATCTCCACTGTGCTCTTTCAGTTCAGATGAAGGGTCCTGTTCAAAAAATAATGTTTGTTTATTTCTTTCCTCAGATGCTGCCTTATCTGCTGAGTTCCTCTCAAGGGTTGTTTAGCGATTCAGATTCTCGCAGTCCTTTGTGTCTCCATTATCCATCTTTCTCTTTGGTTCATTTGCCATGTACCTTAAAATTGGATTCACTGGGTTATATCCTCCTCTGTAACGTGCAGATGTTTTCTCCCCCACTTCTACTCATTAGTTAGTTTAGTTTATTGTCATGTTTACCCAGTCAGCAGAATATATGATAACAATCAAGCCATCTACAGTGTACAGACACATGATAAAGGGAGTAACGTTTAGTGTACGATAAAGCCCAGTAAAGTCAATCAAAAATAGTCTGAGGGTCTTCAATGAGGTGGGTAGTAGATCAGGACTGCTCTCTAGTTGTTGGTAGGATCGTACAGTTGCTTGATAACAGCTGGGAAGAAAATCTCCCTGAATCTGTAGGTGTGTTCTTCCTCGTCTCCGTTCTAAATGGCTTACCCCTTATTCTTAAACTGTGTGGCCCCTGGTTCTGGACTCCCCCCAACATCGGGAACATGTTTCCTGCCTCTAGCGTGTCTAAACCCTTAGGGTTTCGGCCCGAAACGTTGCCTATTTCCTTCGCTCCATAGATGCTGCTGCACCCGATGAGTTTCTCCAGCACTTTTGGCTACCTTAATAATCTTATATGTTCCAATAAGATGCCCTCTCATCCTTCTAAACTCCAGAGTGTACAAGCCCAGCCGCTCCATTCTCTCAGCATATGACAGTCCCGCCATCCCGTGAATTAACCTGGTGAACCAACTCTGCACTCCCTCAATAGCAAGAATGTCCTTCCTCAAATTAGGGGACCAAAACTGCACACAAAAGTCCAGTAACAGGCAGTATCTCTGGGGAGAAGGAATCTCTCGCCATATGACAACTGCAGAAGCTGAAGTAACTCAGCGAGACAGGCAGCAGCTCTGGAGAGAAGGAATGGGCGTGACTTTTCCAGTCGACTCGCTGAGTTGCTTCAGAATTTTGTGTCGATCTTCTAAGAAAAACAGGGCTAGGGTGGAGGAGAGATTGCAGCACGAAAAAGCCCGGAGAGAAGGCAGTAAACAGGCTAGTTTAATAAGCTATTTTTTCCCCTGAAGTGTGATTCACTCACACAGCTGTTCTGAAGTTTCCCGAGAAAAATGACACGTCAAAAAGAACTTCACTCGCTGTACAACTTCCCACGCAACGGTGATCATTAGAACCATAGAAACATAGACAATAGGTGCAGGAGTAGGCCATTCGGCCCTTCGAGCCAGCACCGCCATTCAGTATGATCATGGTTGATCATCCCCAATCAGTACCCCGTTCCTGCTTTCTCCTCACATCCCTTGATTCCGTTAGCCCCAAGAGCTAAATCCAACTCTCTCTTGAAAACATCCAGTGAATTGGCCTCCACTGCCTTCTGTGGCAGAGAATTCCGCAGACTCACAACTCTCTGGGTGAAAATGTTTGTCCTAATCTCAGTCCTAAATGGCAAACCCTTATTCTTAAACTGTGTGGCCCTGGTTCAGGAATTCCCCCAACATGGGGAATATTTTTTCCTGCATCTAGCATGTCACGGTAGTGCAGCGGTAGAATTGCTGCCTTACAGCGAATGCAGCACTGGAGACCCGGGTTCGATCCTGTCTACGGGTGCTGTCTGTAAGGAGTTTCTACGTTCTCCCCGTGACCTGCGTTGGTTTCCTCCACACTCCAAAGTCGTACAGGTTTGTAGGTTAATTGGCTTGGTAAATGTAAAAATTGTCCCTAGTTGGTGTTGGATAGTGTCAATGTGCGGGGTTCGCTGGTCGGCACAGACCCGGTGGGCCGAAGGGCCTGTTTCCGGGCTAAACACTCCCTTAACAATCTTATATGTTTCAATAAGATACCCCCTCGTCCTTCTAAACTCCAAAGAATACAAGCCCAGCCACTGCATTCTCTCAGCATATGATAGTCCCGCCATCCTGGGAATTAACCTGGTGAACCTACACTGCACACTCTCAATAGCAAGAATGTCCTTCCTCAAATTAGGAGACCAAAACTGCACACAATATTCCAGGTGTGGTCTCACCAGGGCCCGAGACAACTGCAGTAGGACCTCCTTACTCCTATACTCAACTCCTCTTGTTATGAAGGCCAACATGCCATTCGCTTTCTTCACTGCCTGCTGTACCTGCATGCTTACTTGCAAGTCCACTTTCAACATGGCAATGTACCAGAACAGAAGGGAGTGCAGCGTAGGTTCACCAGGTTAATTCCCAGTATGGCGGAGACATCGCTCCAGTGTGACCAAGGTTGGGAGCTGAACATCCAAGCATATTCAATATACAGGAGGGATAGACAGAATGGAAAAGTTGGTGGGGTAGCGTTGCTGGTTAGAGAGGAGATTAACAGAATAGAAAGGAAGGACATTAGCTTGGAGGATGTGGAATCGAAATGGGTAGAGCTACGAAACACTAAGGGGCAGAAAACGCTAGTGGGAGTTGTGTACAGGCCACCTAACAGTAGTAGTGGAGTTGGGGATGGCATCAAACAGGAAATTAGAAATGCATGCAACAAAGGCAAAACAGCTATAATGGGTGATGACTTCAATCTACATATAGATTGGGTGAATCAAATTGGCAGGGGTGCTGAGGAAGAGGATTTCTTGGAATGTATGCGGCATAGTTTTCTAAACCAACATTTAGAGGAACCAACGAGAGAGCAGGTTATTCTAGACTGGGTATTGAGTAATGTGGAAGGGCTAGTTAGCAGTCTTGTTGTGCGTGGCCCCTTGGGCAAGAGCGGCCATAATATGGTTGAGTTCTTCATTAGGATGGAGAGTGACATCATTAATTCAGAAACAAGGGTTCTGAACTTAAAGAAAGGTAACTTTGAGGGTATGAGACGTGAATTGGCCAAGATAGACTGGCAATTGATTCTTAAAGTGTTGACGGTGGATATGCAATGGAAGGCATTTAAGGACTGAACTACAACAATTGTTCATCCCAATTTGGCAAAAGAATAAATCAGGGAAGGTAGTGCATCCGTGGATAACAAGGGAAATCAGGGATAGTATCGAAACA
The DNA here is from genome assembly GCA_038087875.1 of Malacoraja senta. NCBI lineage: Eukaryota > Metazoa > Chordata > Chondrichthyes > Rajiformes > Rajidae > Malacoraja > Malacoraja senta. The sequence goes on from JAXLNO010003318.1 coordinate 470,024, forward strand.
AAAGATGAAGCATACAAATTAGCCAGAAAAAGCAGCCTACCAGAGGACTGGGAGAAATTCAGAGACCAGCAGAGGAGGACAAAGGGTTTAATTAGGAAAGGGAAAATAGATTATGAAAGAAAACTGTCAGGGGACATAAAAATTGACTGCAAATGTTTTTATAGATATGTGAAGAAAAAAAGATTAGTAGGTCCCTTGCAGTCAGAAACAGGTGAATTGATCATGGGGAACAAGGACATGGCAGACCAATTGAATAACTACTTTGGTTCTGTCTTCACTAAGGAAGACATAAATAATCTGCCGGAAATAGCAGGGGACCGGGGGTCAATTGAGAAGGATGAACTGATTGAAATCCAGGTTAGCCGGGAAGTGGTGTTAGGTAAATTGAATGGATTAAAGGCCGATAAATCCCCAGGGCCAGATAAGTTGCATCCTAGAGTAGTTAAGGAAATAGCCCCAGAAATAGTGGATGCATTAGTGATAATTTTTCAAAACTCTTTAGATTCTGGAGTAGTTCCTGAGGATTGGAGGGTAGCTAATGTAACCCCACTTTTTAAAAAGGGACGGAGAGAGAAAACGGGGAATTACAGACCAGTTAGTCTAACATCGGTAGTGGGGAAACTGCTAGAGTCAGTTATTAAAGATGGGATAGCAGCACATTTGGAAAGTGGTTAAATCATTGGACAAAGTCAGCATGGATTTATGAAAGGTAAATCATGTCTGACGAATCTTATAGAATTTTTCGAGGACGTAACTAGTAGAGTGGATAAGGGAGAACCAGTGGATGTGTTATATCTGGACTTTCAGAAGGCTTTCGACAAGGCCCCACATAAAAGATTAGTATACAAACTTAAAGAACACGGTATTGGGGGTTCAGTATTGATGTGGATAGAGAACTGGCTGGCAGACAGGAAGCAAAGAATAGGAGTAAACGGGTCCTTTTCAGAATGGCAGGCAGTGACTAGTGGGTTACGGCAAGGCTCAGTGCTGGGACCCCAGCTATTTACAATATATATTCATGATTTCGACGAAGGAATTCAATGCAACATCTCCAAGTTTGCGGATGACACGAAGCTGGGAGGCAGTGTTAGCTGTGAGGAGGATGCTAGGAGGCTGCAAGGTGACTTGGATAGGTTGGGTGAGTAGGCAAATGCATGGCAGATGCAGTATAATGTGGATAAATGTGAGGTTATCCACTTTGGTGGCAAAAACATGAAAGTAGACTATTATCTGAATGGTGGCCGATTAGGAACAGGGGAGATGCAACGAGACCTGGATGTCATGGTACACCAGTCATTGAAAGTAGGCATGCAGGTGCAGCAGGCAGTGAAGAAAGCAAATGGTATGTTAGCATTCATAGGAAAAGGATTTGAGTATAGGTGCAGGGAGGTTCTAATGCAGTTGTACAGGGTCTTGGTGAGACCACACCTAGAGTATTGCGTACAATTTTGGTCTCCTCATCTGAGGAAAGATATTCTTGCCATAGAGGGAGTACAGAGAAGGTTCACCAGACTGATTCCTGGGATGTCAGGACTTTCATATGAAGAAAGACTGGATAGACACGGCTTGTACTCGCTAGAATTTAGAAGATTGAGGGGGGATCTTATAGAAACCTACAAAATTCTTAAGGTATTGGACAGGCTAGATGCAGGAAGATTGTTCCCGATGTTGGGGAAGTCTAGAACAAGGGGTCACAGTTTAAGGATAAGGGGGAAGTCTTTTAGGACCGAGATGAGATAAACATTTTCCACACAGATAGTGGTGAATCTCTGGAATTCTCTGCCACAGAAGGTAGTTGAGGCCAGTTCATTGGCTATATTTAAGAGGGAGTTAGATGTGGCCCTTGTGGCTAAAGGGATCAGGGGGTATGGAGAGAAGGCAGGCACGGGATACTGAGTTGGATGATCAGCCATGATCATATTGAATGTCGGTGCAGGCTCGAAGGGCCGAATGGCCTACTCCTGCACCTATTTTTAATGTTTCTATGACTGTCATATGCTGAGAGAATGGAGCGGCTGGGCTTGTATACACTGGAATTTAGAAGGATGAGAAGAGATCTTATTGAAACATATTAAGGGATTGGACATGCTAGAGGGAGGAAACATGTTCCCGATTTTGGGGGAGTCCAGAACCAGGGGCCACAGTTTAAGAATAAGGAGTAAGCCATTTAGAACGGAGATGAGGAAACACTTTTTCACACAGAGCGTTGTGAGTCTGTGGAATTCTCTGCCTCAGAGGCAGTGGAGGCTGGTTCTCTGGATACTTTCAAGAGAGAGCTAGATAGGGCTCTTAAAGATAGCGGAGTCAGGGTATATGGGGAGAAGGCAGAGCGGGGTACTCCAGGTGTGGTCTCACTAGGGCTCTGTACAACTGCAGAAGGATCTCTTTGCTCCTATATTCGATTCCTCTTATTATAAAGGCCGACATGCCATTCGCTTTCTTCACTGCCTGCTTTACCTTGCCAATGTAAGTTGGTATTCCCTCTTTACCATTCTGTCTATTCGTGTTCCTACTCTCAGAGAGCTATTCTTGGACCCCATGATACCTCTGTACACCAATGCTGTTCAAGTTTCTGCCATTAACTGTATACTTTCCCCTTACATATGACCTCCCAAAGTGCGTCACCTCACATTCACCCAGAAAAAGCTCCAGCTACTATTTCTCTACCGATATATATAACTAGTCTACATTTTGTTGTCAGCCGTCTGCCCTGTCTGCAGCTCAACTCGTTTTGTTTAAGAAACTTGTGGACAGGTGCATGGATGGGACAGGTTTAGGGGGACATGATTTACCTTTCATAAATCCATGCTGACTTTGTCCAATGATTTCACCATTTTCCAAATGTGCTGCTATCCCATCTTTAATAACTGACTCTAGTAGTTTCCCCACCACCGATGTTTAGGGGGATATGGGTTGAATGCATGCAGGTGGAACCAGTGTAGATAGGACATATTGGCTGGCATGGGCAAGTTGGGCCGAAGAGCCTGTTTTCATGCTGACTCTAGGACTCTATGACAATCATCTGCAAATTTACTAATCAACAACAATCTCAATCTTCATGTTGGTCATTTCTCTCACTTCAGGTACCCCCAGCATTCCCGCTCTCTCTATACCTCCCCCACCCAAGTCGCATTAGCTTCTCGTTTTCACCCAACAAACAGCTAACAATGGCCTTTCTTTTATCATCGTTACATTTCCGCATATCTTTCATTAATTGTTCTTTATCTCTCTACATCATCGTCTATATCTTGTTTCCCTTATCCCCACTCAGTCCGAAGAAGGGTCTCGAACCGAAATGTCACCAATTCCTTCTCTCCAGACATACTGCCTGTCCTATTGTTGTGGTCAGTAGCTTATTTAAATAACTGAGTATAAATCCTCCTAGTGAGATTCTTTTTTCTAGGCCGACTGGAAGAGAAGTCCCAAAATGTGTCTGCGGTGCTTCTGGCTGCGGCGCGGCGGGGACTTTAGATCTTTGACCTTTAGATCTTGCAGGAAAAATGTTCCCAATGTTGGGCGAGTCCAGAACCAGGGGCCACAGTCTGAGAATAAAGGGGAGGCCATTTAAGACTGAGGTGAGAAAAAACTTTTTCACCCAGAGAGTTGTGAATTTGTGGAATCCCCTGCCATAAAGGGCAGTGGAGGCCAAATCACTGGATGGATTTAAGAGAGAGTTAGATAGAGCTCTAGGGGCTGGTGGAAACAAGGGATATGGGGAGAAGGCAGGCACGGGTTATTGATTGGGGACGATCAGCCATGACCACAATGAATGGCGGCGCTGGCTCGAAGGGCTGAATGGCCTCCTCCTGCACCTATTTTCTATGTTTCTATGTTTCAATGATTGTGAAGCTTTCAACCTACACCATCTTCAAGCCGCGGTGTCCAGTGGGGAGGCACCGATTCGGGAATTACCAGGACTTACCTTGTCTACACATCTGGATGCCGCAGCGGCGAGTGCGGAGGGTAGTGGTCCATCCCACAGGGGAAAATGGAAGAGGACTGACCAAATGTTGTGCCTTCCACCACAGTGATGAATACTGTGGTGGATGTTTGTGTTAAATTTTTATTGTGTTTTGTGTGGGGTTTTTTATTGTACCGCTGCTGGCAAATTCATTTCACTTGCACTTTATGTGCAAGTGAGGAATAAAACTTGACTTGACTTGACTTGCTGCTAGGCCATTTGGTCAATTTAAATGTTCCTTCTGCAGAACTGGGACAAGCTGCTGAATGGTGCCAGTTTGTCTGGAGCCCAGATATGAGCTGCAGGGAAGAATGGGACATCTGCAGATTCTTACAATTAGGTATAAATTGCATGAAACGGATTGGGTGAATGCAAACCAGACATACACATTGTAAATAATGTTGCAAACCTTTAATTTGCTTGATGTTAATTGAGTTGTGTTGAGCCTTGTCAGGTTTCTTGAATATCCAGGCACTCCTTGCATAATTCATCTTTGTTAACTTGCATCTGGAAACTTTGTCAGATACATTGTTTTAGTCACTATTATTGGGTTAGGGAAATGTCTATCATGTACTGTGTTAATTGATATTTGATATTGGACTGTATAGAGATCAGCCCCATATGGTTCGGCCCCTCAAGGTAGCTCGCACAAGGTCCAATTTTGATCTTCTGGAAGAACGCCTGGGACTGCATGACCTTTTGGAGTGTCTCTGCTTGCATGAGGCTAGGGGGGCTTGGTCAAGCAGATACAAGGATCGAACCCGCGATGGTTAGGTATAGTAGAGGGGAACCGTTATTGTGTTTTCCAAAATAAAGTTTAGTTGCACAAGTGCTTGACAGTATTTTATTGACTGAAACTAGCCCAGGAAGAAGCTTCGAACGAGCTATTTACATTGGGGGCTCATCTGGGATCCCGACGGACCCTTAAACACAAGTTTGCGATTAAGGGTGTTGAGCTGTCTCGATCCCGAGTGCAGAAATCTGTGCCTCTGTGCAGTTTTCACATTGATTTTTGGCACTTCGCTAGTCGGAGCAGATTCATTATTCACGGGCTTGGGAAAGTAACATTTAGGAATAAAAGTAGTCCATTTAATAAGCAGTACCCCTCAGCAAAGAGTACCCTAGGAAGGGGGAAATCTTCGGTATCAGATGGAGAGGTTGACTGATTGATAACAGCGCAATGCGGCATTGAGATCGAGTGTTTGTGAAGTGTGTGCTAGTGTGTTAAACTATTATTGTAAATTGTAAATTTCCAGCATTGTATTTTTTAGCATCTTTATCGGAACCGAATTGAATAAATAGTTTGTGTATGTAAAACTATTTAGAGTGTGTTAAGATCGCGGACCACTACTTGTATTGTCTGTGTGAGTGCTTAAGGATTATGGGTGTTCGATAATTGGAGTAAAGGTGCGTTTGAATTGAATATTTGTATCTGCTTAATTCGGGACTGTAGTATTGTTAGAATCGGATTTCTGGTGGTTCGTTCAGGGTTCGTATTCTTTCGATCGCTGTGTCGGGGAAGGAATCGTTCCATTGACCGAGTACGCCACGAGGAGGATTTATTAGAGTGTGATTCATCGTCATAATAAGTGGGTGCTTGTAGTTTATATTGGGGTGTGTTTTGGTTTACTTGTAATCGGGGGAATTATTTCTTGTTTGATTATAGTTTTACTCGCGTGGTTTGGGTTTATTTGTCTTTGTGAACTTAAAGTGTTCTAAGTGGGAGAGATTGCTGTTAAAATTTAAACATTAAGAGCCTTAGTTTGGGAAACGGAGATTCTTTGTTTACAGGCTGAGAGTTGAATGAGGTGATTGTGATTGAGCTGATAAGAAAGTTGAGAGCGCAATTGAATAGAGCGATTGAGTCGAACAATTGAATAGAGTGATTGAATAACGGTTGGGAAAGATTGAAGGTACAGTTGTGTGAGAAGGTGTGAATCTGCCAGACGTTAGTCATTGTGTGGAAACGATTTCAGTGGCCTTGGAGTCTGAAAGGAAGGACGAGTATTGAGAAGGTGTGAGTGCTTTGAATCTTACCTGTATTGTGTCTATTGTGTAGGAGGATGGGAAATGTACTGGAGAAGGACCTGTCAAATATTCCTGAAAGTTGAATAAGAATAATTTGTGAGAAAATTCCTCAGAAAGCATAGAGATTAAGAAAATTATCAGGGAAATTAAATAAAGTTTTGAGGAACGAACTTTGGCCATTAGGTGGGCTAAAGTCTGTAGTAAGAATAACCTATATAGAGACAATTGTTAGACGATATTGGAACAGTGAAGAAGGGAATGAGCTTATTGAAATATGGAAAATGTTCTTCACTGAAAAGAAAGCAAATAAAGAAGTCATTCTCTTTTCTACTTTAAGAATGGCATCGTTCAAGTTAGGGATTAGAATGGAAGAGAGAACTGGTCCTCTCTAGACATTTCTGAACAGGGAAAGAAAGATAGTGGAAGCCAGCTGCAAGAGCAGGAGAGAACATCAGCTTTTAAAGGAGAAATGACTGCGATGGCTCTGCAGTCCTGGGGATGGTGGGACTGTCACATGCTGAGAGAATGGAGCAGCTGGGCTTGTACACTCTGGAGTTTAGAAGGATGAGAGGGAATCTTATTGAAACACATAAGATTATTAAGGGTTTGGACACGCTAGAGGCAGGAAACATGTTCCCGATGTTGGGGGAGTCCAGAACTAGGGGCCACAGTTTAAGAATAAGGGGTAAGCCATTTAGAACGGAGATGAGGAAACACTTTTTCTCACAGAGTGTGGTGAGTCTGTGGAATTCTCTGCCTCAGGAGGCAGGTTCTCTGGAAGCTTTCAACAGAGAGCTAGATAGGGCTCCGCTATATTTTTAATAACGGAGACAGGGGATATGGGGAGAAGGCAGGATGGGGGTACTGATTGGGGATGATCAGCCATGATCACATTGAATGACGGTGCTGGCTCGAAGGGCCGAATGGCCTACTCCTGCACCTATTGTCTATTGTCTATTCTCATTGTCCACTCTCACCATTTCTCTATAGTGAATTGAATTAAATTGAATTGAATTTCTTTATTTGTCATTCAAAAACAAATTTGAACAAAATTCCATTACCATGCAGTGATAACAATAAAAAACCGAATGAATGAATGAATACGTTTATTGTCCATGTATTCACATACAAGGAATTTGCCTTGGTGCTCTGCCCGCAAGTGACAACATGACATACAGTCTTCTTCTTGCAAATGAAACATAAACCAAAGGAATAGTTAGATCTCAAGCCGGGTGTTGAGCAGCCAGGTTGTTGTCTCTGTTGCCGTCAATGTCTGCCAGGCCCTGAGCTCCATTTGGTGGTTGGTAGAGCAGGCACCCAGAGATGAGATTGTTGGCTGTCTGTTGTTCTGCTCCACATTCACAGGCTGGGCTCTGGCGGAGTCCCCATCTCCACATGCCAACTCCAGTACAAAGTCTGTAGAGATTCACCCATGCTCCTCTGGGGAGCTCAGACCATGGACAGCCTTTATCTGGTGAAGAGATGTCACTGTGTAATGGAGATGAGGTTGCCTTCCACTCCTGTGACCACTTGGTGGCTATCCAGTGTGCTTTTGTCTCCGTGTTAAAGAAGGAACTGCAGATGCTGGAAAATCGAAGGTACACAAAAATGCTGGAGAAACTCAGCGGGTGCAGCAGCATCTATGGAGCGAAGGAAATAGGTAACGTTTCGGGCCGAAACCCTTCTTCAGACTGAAGAAGGGTTTCGGCCCGAAACGTTACCTATTTCCTTCGCTCCATAGATGCTGCTGCACCCGCTGAGTTTCTCCAGCATTTTTGTGTACCTTGTGCTTTTGTCTCAGTTGGCTGGATGGATGTTAGGTGTAGTTTTCAATGTGGAACAAAGAGGTGACGGGACGTCAGTCGGGCTCCCTCTGCTCTCTACTGATAGCCTGATAGAGGAGGTGAGCTGCTTCCATGGCACGACGAGATAGTGCCAGAGTTGCGGCTTGCCTTCGGATCCCTGCAGGCAGAATGCCTACAAGTAGAGGGAGCTGTCACATGCATCAATACTCACTGTTGTAATGTGCTCTGTAAATTGGTACAGCTGCAATGAACATTGACAGGACTCCATACACCAGGAAAACATAACGATGTTCTGTCAAAGAAATTCCATTAGAGGCCGTGACGCAGGTAGATGCACGAGCATGTACATATACCCCACAACCCAAAACATATTTCACTGTTACTTCAGTAATGGATCTTTATGAATTACTGTGCATTGTCTGTTTATTGTTGTCATCCCACTGACATATATTCATAGAATCACTGAAACAACCCCATCAGCACACCACAGCCATGCCTGTCATTTGGCCCAAATACTCTCATCCCATTTGATGCCTATTAATTTTGAATGCTTCTATGCCTCACCTATTTAAGGGCATCGTGTTGGAGAAAGTGAATGAAAACGGATAAAGCATTAGTGCTGCCGTAGTGGGATAGTACGTTGGAGGCACAAGAGACTGTAGATGCTGGAATCAAGAGCAACAAAACAAAATTGCTGGATGAACTCAGAGAATCAATCGACAGTTGATGTTTTGGGGTGAGGATCAACTGGATTACAAGTTGGCCTTGCTCTGGACAAAACTGTAAATGTAATTGATGTAGATTCAGATTTCCACAATATTGTCCACGCCCTCTGTAGGAGGCCAGCCCAGAGGACAATTGTAAATGCTTGGAAGTCATCTGGCTTGGACTTCCAGCGGTGGAGTGGATGTCCATCCCTCCCAGATCACCCTACTGCAATATTCAGCCTGCTATGCAATATTACAATAATCATCAGATCTACTCTGGAGAAAGACAAGAACAGGGATGTAATGCTGAGGCGCTATAAGGCGCTGGTCAGGCTGCATTTGGAGTATTGTGAACAATTTTTGGGCACCAGATTGGAGGAAGGGTGTACTGGCTCCGGAGAGGGTCCAGAGGAGCTTTACAAGCATGATCCCAGAAATGAGTGGTTTAACCTATGATGAGCGTTTGACGGCACTGGGCCTGCACTCGCTGGAGTTTAGAAGGATGAACGGGTACCTCATTGAAATGTATCGAGTAGTGAAAGGCTTGGATTGAGTGGGTGTGGAGAGGAATTATTCACTAGAGTGTGTCTTGGATTAGTGGTCATCGCCTCAGGGTTAAAGGATGTTCCTTTAAGAAGGAGGTGAGGAGGAATTTATTTTTTTATAGGGTGGTGAATCTTTGCCACAGAAGGCCATGGAAACCGTCAATGGATATTTTCAAGGCAGAGATAGATATTCTTGATTTGTATGATATCAGAGGTTATGGGGAGAAGGCAGGAGAATGGGGTTAGGAGGGAGAGATAGATCAGCCATGATTGAATGGCAGAGTAGACATGATGGGTCGAATGGCCTAATTCTGTTCCTCTGACTTATGATCTCATTAACAGCTTCATTGGAAACTGTCCTCAACATCCTACTGACCACACATCATCCTGTCTTGGAGATTTATTGCTCAATGTTTGACATTGGTCATCCACAATATCCTGGTATGACTGATCAAAATAATAAAATCCAAGGTATTTTTCAAACTCGTACAGCAAATTAAATATTTCATCCAAGAACAATGAGGTCATTCAGAGGAGATTTACCAGAATGTTGCCTGGGTTTCAGCACTTAAGTTACAGAGAAAGGTTGAACAAGATAGGACTTTATTCTTTGGAGCACAGAAGGTTAAGGGGGGACTTCATAGAGGTCTTTAAAATGATGAGAGGGACAGACAGAGTTGACGTGGATAAGCTTTTTCCATTGAGAGTAGGGATGATTCAAACAAGAGGACATGATTTGAGAATTAAGGGACAAAAGTTTAGCGGTAACAAAAGGGGGAACATCTTTACTCAGAGAGTGGTAGCTGTGTGGAATGAGCTTCCAGTGGAAGTGGTGGAGGCAGGTTCGATTTTATCATTTAAAAATGAATTAGATAGGTATGTGGACGGGAAAGAAATGGAGGGTTATGGTCTGAGTGCAAGTAGATGGGACTAGGTGAGAGTAAGTGTCTGGCACGGACTAGAAGGGCCGAGATGGCCTGTTTCCGTGCTGTAATTGTTATATGTTATATGTTATATGTTATATGTCGTCCAAAATGTTGGGCCCCTGCCTGCAATTTCAGAAGCAGAATATTCCAACATGATACAAGTTGGAGAAGAGTATCTAGAAAAATATTCAAACACAATTGTTTAAACTTACTCCTCTTAATCAAAAACGATCTTTGGAGTTTAGTTTCAGGATGCAAGTAAACCACGAGAATATAAACGATAATTGCTACCACCATTAAAAATCCAAAGCTATTGAGCTTGTATTTATTGTAATAGAAACATAGAAACATAGTCAATAGGTGCAGGAGTAGGCCATTCGGCCCTTCGAGCCTGCACCGCCATTCAATTTGATCATGGATGATCATCCAACTCAGTATCCTGTACCTACCTTCTCCCCATACCCCCTGGTACCTTTACCCACAAGGGCCACATCTAACTCCCTCTTAAATATAGCCAATGAACTGGCCTCAACTACCTTCTGTGGCAGAGAATTCCAGAGATTCACCACTCTCTGTGTGAAAAATGTTTTTCTCATCTCGGTCCTAAATGATTTCCCCCTTATGCTTAAACTGTGACCTCTTGTTCTGGACTTCCCCAAAATCGGGAACAATCTTCCTGCATCTAGCCTGTCCAACCCCTTAAGAATTTTGTAAGTTTCTATAAGATCCCCCCTCAATCTTCTAAATTCTAGCGAGTACAAGCCGAGTCTATCCAGTGTTTCTTCATATGAAAGTCCTGACATCCCAGGAATCAGTCTGGTGAACCTCTGTACCCCCTCTATGGCAAGAAAGTCTTTCCTCAGATTAGGAGACCAAAACTGTACGCAATACTCCAGGTGTGGTCTCACCAAGATCCTGTACAACTGCAGTAGAACCTCCCTGCTCCTATACTCAAATCCTTTTGCTATGAATGCTAACATACCATTCGCTTTCTTCACTGCCTGCTGCACCTGCATGCCTACTTTCAATGACTGGTGTACCATGACACCCAGGTCTCGTTGCATCTCCCCTTTTCCTAATCGGCCACCATTCAGATAATATCTGAATTCAGCTAACATTCAGATAATATCTTCATGACTGTATGGACATTGCCCCCTGGTGTATTTGACAAGAAACAGATCCAAATGTGAATTGGGATACTGACCTGGAACAAAAATACAGAAGTGATGCAGACAAAGAGATAAAGATGAGTAGCTGGAAGAATGCAAAGAAAGCCGTCAGCTGTACATGCCGCTTGTGCACTGGAAAGACAGACGGACACTCATTCACCGTCGGGTACAGATGCATAATACACCAACTCATGATATAATGAGTTACACAGTACAAGTGTTACCTCTGTGCGTCCCCAGAGCAAAAAAAGGTAATGATGACGGATGCAGCCAAAGATGTTGTGATCACCAGAGCCATTATACATAGATACATAGAAATTAGGTGCAGGAGTAGGCCATTCGGCCCTTCGAGCCTGCACCGCCATTCAATACGATCATGGCTGATCATCCAACTCAGTATCCCGTACCTGCCTTCTCTCCATACCCCCTGATCCCTTTAGCCACAAGGGCCACATCTAATTCCCTCTTAAATATAGCCAATGAACTGGCCTCAACTACCCTCTGTGGCAGAGAGTTCCAGAGATTCACCACTCTCTGTGTGAAAAAGTTTTTCCTCATCTCGGTCTTAAAGGATTTTCCCCTTATCCTTAAGCTGTGACCCCTTGTCCTGGACTTCCCCAACATCGGGAACAATCTTCCTGCATCTAGCCTGTCCAACCCCATAAGAATCTTGTACGTTTCTATAAGATCCCCTCTCAATCTCCTAAATTCTAGCGAGTATAAGCCAAGTCTATCCAGTCTTTCTTCATATGAAAGTCCTGACATCCCAGGAATCAGTCTGGTGAACCTTCTCTGCACTCCCTCTATGGCTATAATGTCCTTCCTCAGATTTGGAGACCAAAACTGTACGCAATACTCCAGGTGTGGTCTCACCAAGACCCTGTACAACTGCAGTAGAACCTCACTGCTCCTATACTCAAATCCTCTTGCTATGAAGGCCAACATACCATTCGCTTTCTTCACTGCCTGCTGCACCTGCATGCCTACTTTCAATGACTGGTGTACCATGACACCCAGGTCTCGCTGCATCTCCCCATTTCCTAATCGGCCACCATTTAGATAATAGTCTGCCTTCCCGTTTTTGCTACCAAAGTGGATAACCTCACATTTATCCACATTATACTGCATCTGCCAAACATTTGCCCACTCACCCAGCCTATCCAAGTCACCTTGCAGTCTCCTAGCATCCTCCTCACAGCTAACACTGCCCCCCAGCTTAGTGTCATCCGCAAACTTGGAGATGTTGCTTTCAATTCCCTCGTCCAGATCATTAATATAAATTGTAAATAGCTGGGGTCCCAGCACTGAGCCTTGTGGTACCCCACTAGTCACTGTCTGCCATTGTGAAAAGGACCCGTTTACTCCTACTCTTTGCTTCCTGTTTGCCAGCCAGTTCTCTATCCACATCAATACTGAACCCACAATACCGTGTGATTTAAGTTTGTATCCTAATCTCTTATGTGGTACCTTGTCGAAAGCCTTCTGAAAGTCCAGATACAACACATCCACTGGTTCTCCCCTATCCACTCTACTAGTTACATCCTCGAAAAATTCTATAAGATTCGTCAGACACGATTTACCTTTCGTAAATCCATGCTGACTTTGTCCAATGATTTCACCACTTTCCAAATGTGCTGCTATCCCATCTTTAATAACTGACTCTAGCAGTTTCCCCACTACCGATGTTAGACTAACTGGTCTGTAATTCCCCGTTTTCTCTCTCCCTCCCTTCTTAAAAAGTGGGGTTACGTTTGCTACCCTCCAATCCTCAGGAACTACTCCAGAATCTAAAGAGTTTTGAAAAATTATCACTAATGCATCCACTATTTCTGGAGCTACTTCCTTAAGTACTCTGGGATGCAGCCTATCTGGCCCTGGTGATTTATCGGCCTTTAATCCATTCAATTTACCCAACACCACTTCCCGACTAACCTGGATTTCACTCAGTTCCTCCATCTCCTTTGACCCGCGGCCCCCTGCTATTTCCGGCAGATTATTTATGTCTTACTTAGTGAAGACGGAACCAAAGTAGTTATTCAATTGGTCTGCCATATCCTTGCTCCCCATGATCAATTCACCTGTTTCTGACTGCAAGGGACCTACATTTGATTTAACTAATCTCTTTCTCTTCACATATCTATAAAAACTTTTGCAGTCAGTTTTTATGTTCCCTGCCAGTTTCCTTTCATAATCTATTTTCCCTTTCCTAATTAAGCCCTTTGTCCTCCTCTGCTGGTCTCTGAATTTCTCCCAGTCCTCTGGTATGCTGCTTTTTCTGGCTAATTTGTACGCATCATCTTTTGCTTTGATACTATCCCTGATTTCCCTTGTTATCCACGGATGCACTACCTTCCTTGATTTATTCTTTTGCCAAACTGGGATGAACAATTTTTGTAGTTCATCCATGCAGTTATGGATCAGATAAAAGAGTACTGATTGGGTGGCACCGATCCTGAAACCATTTCATGTTATATTTCACGTTATTTATCATTACATTAAAAAAACAATAAAAGTCAAAACGCCGCCCTTTTAAACACACACAGGTACTCCAGGCAGCTTCCACTGACATCACAATGCCGCCGCAAGGGGAGGGGGTCGCTACATGGGAACCGACCTCAAGGGCGAGTTCTTTATCTTGGGGCCCGGCGACCACAAGTCCCTGGGCAAGTTGAACCAGTACATTAGTTCGCTGCGGCTGGTGAACGAGGAGCTGGTGAACCCGGAGACCGGTCTGTTCGAGGATGTGAACAACGAGGGCAAGTCCCGCATTGTCCTGCAGAAGGTGGATGACCTGCGTAGAGGCCGACATTGAAGAGCTGGTCTCGTCTCACAAGGTGAAGCGGGGCGTGTGGATCCTCCACCAGGGGGTTAACCTGACCGGGCCGCGCCTCATCACCTTCAAGGGCGACGAGTGGCCCAACTACATCTGCCACAACTTCAACAACAAACTCTCCTCACTCCGCCCTCTGGTCAACAGCTACACTGAGGTGTGAGCCTCGTCCAGGTGTGAGCCTCGTCCAGGTGTGAGCCTCGTCCAGGTGTGAGCCTCGTCCAGGTGTGAGCCTTGTCCAAGGTACACAAAAATGCTGGATAAACTCAGCGGGTGCAGCAGCATCTATGGAGCGAAGGAAATAGGCAACGTTTCGGGCCGAAACCCTTCTTCAGACTTGTCGGCCCGGCCCGAAACGTTGCCTATTTCCTTCGCTCCATAGATGCTGAGCCTTGTCCAGCCGCCTCAGCTGCAACTCCTCCCCTCCTCCCGGCTCCCCCTCCCCCTCCCCCTCCCCTCCTCCCTCCGCCCGGGCCAGTGTCCCGTCGCTTTACTGCTCATTTAAAGAATGAAATAAAATCTGATCTCAATGCAAAATGCCTCCAGTTGTTTGTTGAGTAAATGGGGACGCGGTTGGCGGGGAGTGGATCGGATAGACAGGTCTTGTTCCTCACGGCAGCGCTGTGGTGTTCCCGAGTCGGGGACAGGCTGGGGAAACGTCGCTCACCCCTCCATTCGCGGCATTGGGGTGGGAGGGGGGGGGGGTCGCCGACATGCCCGTCTCTGACACCTCAGCCTCTTCCCCCCTCCGACCCCTCTCCCCTCACGCTCTCCCTCCAACCCTGCCCCCTCCCCTTCTCCCCCCCTCCGCCCTTAGTGCCGCAACCACCTACACACACACACACGGAGACACACTCACACACACACGCTCACACACATACGGAGACAGACGCTCACACACACACGGAGACACACTCACACACACACACGCTCACACACATACGGAGACACACGCTCACACGCACACGCAGACACGCACACACACGCTCTCACACACACACGCAGACACACACACACACGCAGCACGCACACACACACACGGAGACACACACACACTAACACATGCGCACACACATACACGGAGACACACTCAAACACACGCACACACACGCACACACACACGGAGACACACTCAAACACACGCGCACACATGCTCACACACACACGCAGACACCCTCACACGGACACACACGCTCACACACATACGGAGACACACGCTCACACGCACACGCAGACACGCACACACACGCTCTCACACACACACGCACACACACACACGCGCACACACACGCAGCACGCACACACACACGGAGACACACACACACTAACACATGCGCACACATACACGGAGACACACTCAAACACACGCACACACACGCACACACACACGGAGACACACTCAAACACACGCGCACACATGCTCACACACACACGCAGACACCCTCACACGGACACACACGCTCACACACAGGCAGACACACTCACACACACACAAACACACTCACACACATGCTCACACACACACGCTCACACGCAGACACACACACACACGCACACACATGCTCACACACGATCTCATACACACACACACACGCAGACACACACTCTCGCTCACACTCACACATGCAGGCTCTCTCGCACACAATCTCACACAGACACACAATCACACACACACGCAGACGCACACACGGACATACATGCTCACACTCACGTACACAGACACACGCTGAGTCTCAGACACACGGACACACATGCTCACACACACGGACACACACGCTCACACACGGACACACACGCTCACACACATACACACACGCTCACACACACGGACACACACGCTCACTCACACACACGCTCACACTCACACACACACACACACGGACGGACACGCTCACACACGGACACACACGCTCACAGACGGACACACGCTCACACACACACACGGACACACACGCTCACACACACACACGCTCACACTCACACACATGGACACACACACTCACACGATCTCACAGACACAATCACACACGCTCACACACACACATACGCAGACAGACACTCTTGCTCACACTGACACACGCAGACACACTCACAAACAATCTCACACAGACAAACAATCACACACACACACGCAGACGCACACACGGACATGGACACACAGGCTCACACTCGCATCCTCTGTGAGCAGCTTTCAACCCCAGCGATATGAACATTGACTTCTCTAACTTTATTTAACCCTCGTATTCCCTCTCCCGCCACCTCTCCCCCACCCTAATTGTCCCATGTTCACATCCCTATATACTTTTGTTATCACCCCTTCAACAGCCAACAATGGATCATTGTGGGCCCCATCTTTCCTTGGTCATCGATACCCTCAACTACAGTAAATAATCTGACTGGTCAAGGCCAAAATGCTGAAAGCCTTTTTCACTATGGTGTCCACTATAACCGAGTACAGTATTATCTTTGTATGTAGTTGAAACAAAGATCTACAGGTGCTGGTTAATACACAAAATGACACAGAGTGCTGGAGTAACTCAGCGGGTCAGGCAGCATCTGTGGAGAACATGGATAGGTGACGTTTCACAGAGTGCTGGAGTAACTCAGCGGGTCAGGCAGCATCTGTGGAGAACATGGATAGGTGACGTTTCACAGAGTGCTGGAGTAACTCAGCGGGTCAGGCAGCATCTGTGGAGAACATGGATAGGTGACGTTTCACAGAGTGCTGGAGTAACTCAGCGGGTCAGGCAGCATCTGTGGAGAACATGGATAGGTGACGTTTCACAGAGTGCTGGAGTAACTCAGCGGGTCAGGCAGCATCTGTGGAGAACATGGATAGGTGACGTTTCACAGAGTGCTGGAGTAACTCAGCGGGTCAGGCAGCATCTGTGGAGAACATGGATAGGTGACGTTTCTCAGAGTGCTGGAGTAACTCAGCGGGTCAGGCAGCATCTGTGGAGAACATGGATAGGTGACGTTACACAGAGTGCTGGAGTAACTCAGCGGGTCAGGCAGCATCTGTGGAGAACATGGATAGGTGACGTTTCACAGAGTGCTGGAGTAACTCAGCGGGTCAGGCAGCATCTGTGGAGAACATGGATAGGTGACGTTTCACAGAGTGCTGGAATACACGCACATACAGACAGACACACACACATGCAGACGCAGACAGACAGAGACTGACACACACATGCACACATACAGAGGCACACACACACACACACACACACAGAAAGCCACACGCACACGCAGCCGCACACACACACTAACACACACACAAAGAAAGACACACACGCATACACATACACACACACAAGCACACACACAAGCACACACACACACAGAGAAAAACACACACACACGCACACAGTCTCTCTCTCTCTCTCTCTCTCTCTCTCTCTCTCTCTCTCATATATATATATATATATAAGATGCCCTCTCATCCTTCTAAATCCCAGAGTAGACAAGCCCAGCTGCTCAATTCTCACAGCATATGACAGTCCTTGGGTATTTTTTACATGGTGATTGACCGGTTCTTGACTAGTGCGGGTGTCAGGGGTTATAGGGAGAAGGCAGGAGAATGGGGTTAAGAGGGAAAGATCGATCAGCCATGGTCGAATGGCGGAGTGGACACGATGGGCCGATTGGTTTAATTCTGATGAAGTATTATGAACGAGAATATTGGAACACTCGGCGGGCCAGGCAGCATCTGTGGAGAGAAATGGAAGGTACACACTTCTCGGATGTCTCAATGTCCAGTTGTCAGGGACAGTAGTGTTGATCAGTCCTCCTTCTGGAACAACACAACACCGCCGGACATATGTTTAGCACCTTCCGCTATTCCACCAGGACAATGATGTTCGATTCGCTGAGTGAAGACCTGAATATGTGTCCATTCTGTGGTCTGAATGCTCCCCACAGGAGCATTCTCTGGGAATCGCAGCCTACGATTTATTTATAAGGCCTATGGACGATTTGTTGACCTGACCAGGGGGACACAGGGACACAGGGACACAGGGACACAGGGACACAGGGACACAGGGACACAGGGACACAGTCACAGAGACACAGAGTCACAGAGTCACAGAACTCAAGGGTGTGGTTTACAAACTAAATGACATCAATCTGAGGTCAGTGACCCATCTTCGGAACCAGCGAGCGTTAGAAATCACACGTTTTCAGTTGCAGAGGTAGAATGGAGAGAAGAGGGAAAGTGAGATTGGATGGAGACCAAGGTGGTGGAAGGATGGTGAAAGCTTGTAAATTGTCTGGAGGAGATCCAAATATAGTGAGAAGAAAGATCTGCGACCCTACAGTTGCTGTGCATCTGCAATGTACTGGAAATACCCACAAGTCAGGATGTATCAGTAGTAGTCACCCTAACAGTGATTAATGTGTTCTCTCCATCATAATTCAATCTCCACAAGCAACAATTTGCTTTATTTATCACAGGAGATGCTCTTCTACCTCACTATCCAGGGGTCTAAACACTTTTAGTGAAACAGCAATTCACTTGTATTGGGGCCAATTTAATTAGGTTGTGGTCAGTGGTCTTCACATTAGCGATAACAAACATGGTTTGGGCACCTGCAAAACAGCTGCATTTATTCTGCAACCTTCAGCCCCAAGCTACATCTACTGATTCCTATCTTTGGTGCTTTGAGCCAGAGCTGCAAGCCTTTATCCTCAGCTAGCACCATTTTTTTTTTAAATGACACATTGCCAAGAATTTACCTATATTCATATTACTCAACTATGTTTCCACAATCTTTGAGGGGAAAAAATCCAGACACTCAATACAGAAATTTAAAAAAGTTTACACTGTCTTATTATTAAAGACATGATTCACATGAGAATCAGTTTAAATTTAGTTAAGATGGAAGGGAAGAAAGATAACTGGGTAAAATTCTGAAATAGGCCCATGATCTCAAATGTGTGGTATTGTAAATAATGAGAATAGCAAGAGATGGACAGATTACATTTAATGCAGAGGTACTGAAAGGATTCTTAATAGCAGAAAGAGCCAGAAAAAGCAACACATTTTCAGATCTAAAACATGTGCAGTATTAGAGGGAAACAAGCCTGTGTCCATATTATTCTTTGAAAGCAACATGACATGTTGAAAGCACAACCTGTAAAATAAATGGTATGTTGTGTTTCATAAGCATCTGAACAAATATCCAGGAAGGTTTAGTTAAAGATTTGGTGACATCTAATTGTGACTATCAAGTGCTGTTTGTGCAACAAAGAAATGGCAATAATAAATCACACAATTAACTCAGTAGATCAAGCAGCATAAATGCTAATCTCTGTATTCCTCCAATTTTAGTATATGGGCAGCAAACACTGCCTGGCCAGTTTCAGTTACTCCAGCACTGTCTTTGTAAATCAGCATCTGCAGTCCTGTGTGTCCACTGGATTAACATTATGTTTGGGTAGAGTAAATAGAAAGCACTTCCTGTTAGATGGTTGAAGGACCAAGAGACATTGATAAGAAGTAATGACAATGAGAATTTAACTTAAAATTAGCTGTAATGATATGGAACCACTGCATTTAAGAGCAAATAAGAGTCAAAGATTAGGGCTACCTAAAAGCTAAATCTTTGGCCATGGTCTTGCTAGGTGCACACCATTACGTTTGACAACCCCTCTGAAATTTTACATCAAACACAGAAGTTGTAGACTATAGGATTAGTGGAGCAACCATTGAAATCCAACCTTCACAATTAAGTATAGAACATTTTATTTTTATTATATCAATTTTCATTGTATTCATACAAATATACTAAAAGGCATAAATATTAATTAAAAGGCACAGATTTTGAAAAAAATCAAAAGCATCAATTCTAAAATAAAAAGCAAAACACATCTTACTTGACCAAAACATAAAAATATCTGAATGAACAGTAGTGGGTTGGTTTATTTAAATGCATGACCAAGCCTCGCCTTGCTCCCATCACGTGGTTCTTTAGATCTTTTCTCCTTTCTACAAACTTCTCCCGTCGATTTTCCCTGCAACAGAACAGAGTGTAAAACCACGCAGCAATAAAGATGTCTGAATGCATCAGCAAGGCATTTCCACATCAGCTGACACTAATGCAAGAATAAGCACTATTCACAACAGACATCATATCTATACTCCAGCAAAAGTAATCATTCAGGCCATAAAACAGAAAATATATTTGTTTCAGAACCTCTGGTTTAGAAGAAAGTGAACAAAGAAGTGTCATTAAACACTTTCCATCACTGTGTCAGAGGAAAAGTGCGTTGTGAATATCAAGTGGATAACAAGTTAACCTACAGCTGAAGACATACTCAAATTGCTGGTGTAACTCAGCAGATCAGGCAGCATCGCTGGTTAAAAGAATAGGTGACGTTTCAGGTGGAGAATACCATTCTTCACACCTGGATGGCCTGGCACACACTGAAAGACCTGAGCTTTGCAATTCCATGAAAGGTACTTGCCATCAAGTGCAAACTCAGGAATCCTTGCAGCCACAAGTAAAGTCATCAGGAATAATTTCCTTGTGATATATAACAGTTTCATACCACCGACCATATGAGTAGAACGAAAGAATCAACTGAAAAGCTGGCCTATTCTACTCCCATTCATCAAAGTGACACAACATCTCATTTCAAGATATCAAACATTGCCGCAGTCAGTTTGTTTCATGATATGGGTTCAATCATCATTACAGCCTTGGTCCAATTGTGGGTCTGAGATGAATTCTAGGGGTAAGCCGAATGACTGCTCCAGGCATCAAGGCAGCAAAGTGTGGCAACCAAAGATCTTTGGTGGCAACCAGCAGTAAATGGTCACAGAAGTGAAGGGGAGAGCACACAATGGCTACGGAATGAAATACGAACGCTGAGGATTACCATACCAGAGATACATGGAGTGTTTTAGCCCCAATCATCCTAAACTGCTTCAGTGACACTCTCATTGACACACCATCTACATATTGTTTTAAAAAGCTCTCAACACTGAGGACTACAATGTTCGATTCCATTTACAACTCCTGAGCTCACGAGAGTGTCCACCTGCGTGAAGTATGGAACAATTTCCAGTAGTAAGCTTATACGTGGCATGTAATTACATAATTCATATGGGAGTTTGACCACTTCTGAGTATATAATAGCCGTGCCATATCTTCCATCGATAGTATAGGTTTATGCATGTGGCAATAGTTGGAGTGTTGGTAAGCAGAGAGATTTCAACTGACTAGACTGGGCTTGTTACTGTGCTGCAGGTACATCAGAGATTGGAACCCTCTGAAGACTGATTAACCCCACCAGACTCCCAAAATCTATTTATGATCAAGGCCTAAGTCAGGAGTGTAAAGGGAGATTTCACAATTAGATTTCAGTAGCTTCATGAACACATGGCATCTTCCAGGACATGGCAGCCAATGTAATTAGCAGCCCGACGACTTCAACACCGATACTTTGTAGCTGTGTAATCCACAAGGGGCTGGACTGTCTATCCTAGAGTTCCTTCAGTAAATAACTTCCATTAATTTCTATTTGAAAGCAGGTTGAATCAGCAGAGGCTCTCATTTCGCCATGCATCACCTTCTGACTGATGTAGGTGTCTTGCCAGGCTGCTGGGAGGTGAAATCACGCAGTCTGTGTGTCTATAAGGTCATAAGTGATAGAAGCAGAATTAGGCCATTCGGCCCATCAAGTCTACTCCGTCAGTCAATCATGGCTGATCTATCTGTCCCTTCTAACCCCATAACCCTGACACCCTTACTAATCAAAAATCTCTATGCCGTAAAAATATCTATTCACTTGGCCTCCACAGCCTTCCGTGGCAAAGATTCACTACACTGACTGCAGAAATTCCTCCTCATATTCTTCCTAAAGGAGCGTCCTTTAATTCCGAGGCCATGACCATGAAACATCCTCTCCACATTCATCCTACCCAGGCCTTTCACGATTCGTTACATTTCTTTTTTTTCTTTTAAAATCTTTTTATTAGCTTTTTTCCAAAAACAAAAACAAAACAAAATACAGAACAAAAAGAATGATGATAAACATAACAATGATATTGATAGATAGGGATCAGGATTACATTAATAACAGGTATGACCTAAATATGAGTCTAGTATCAAAATACACATTGAATATAGACCTCTATGTAAATATAGTTAAATGTTTAAAAGAAAACTTATTTGTAGAAAAAAAACAAAAAGAGAAAAAGAAAAAAGAGAAAAAAGGCAGAGCTGGTCCTTACCCTCAACAACTTCTCCTTCAACTCCTCCCATGTCCTCCAAATCCAAGGCGTAGCTATGGGCACTCGCATGGGCCCTAGCTATGCCTGCGTCTTTGTAGGGTATGTCGAACAATCCCTGTTCCAGGCGTACACTGGCCCTATCCCTGAACTCTACCATCGCTACATTAACAACTGACCCATGCCTGAGAGTAGGTATGTTACAAAACTTACCTTCAGTCGCGCTGTAATTCTGCCACTGGCCGTGTGCGCGATTTTGGCGCCTTTAAGGGGGGCGGGGTTAAAACGCGGGTTTCTCCTCCCTTGTCCTGGTTAATATTTTGTTGGAGTACAAGCGTTGGCTGAAAAATCGTTCCTAGTGGCGATTTGTGTATTTTTTATTTTTATTAAATCGTCAATGTCAGCGCTAGAGTAATTTTAAAATCAGCTCCTGAAGCGTCAACGCCGATAACGGGGACGGATTTCACACACGGGACAGGTAAACGAAAGTGGTTTATTTAAATGTATAAAAGTGCTTCTTAAGAAGCCTTTAATTCACATTTTTTCATGCGACACGGTGATTTTATTCCCCGAATTAACGGCAGTATTTTTCATGCCAATACGGGGTTAAATTCACCGCAAATGAACTTTCCAAAAGATCGCGTTCCAGAAATCCTCACTCACAAGATGATTTAAATCCTCATTAATTTACAGGTATTAAACATTCAATTCCTTCCATTTGGCCTGTAAATTCATGAAAATGAGATTTAAAAATTATGTTATATTGTGAATTATTGTGTGAATGTTATTTGGACACTTAGGCTATTTAAAAATGTTGATCTATTCTTAAGAAATTGATAGATGTTTAGATCTAGTAATTGCATTTTGTAATTAGCTACAATTAGGTAACTAACTAATTATATGCTTTACTTTCATGTCTTCTAAGTAAGATTGTTTCATATTTGTTTCAGAATGCTTCAATCTATAATAACTGAATATTTCTTTCAGTTATCTTAATTTTTAAGAAAGTTATGGGCTTTTAACTGTCCTCGATCACAGCTTTTGTGTTAAGTCAATGGAAAAGCAATAGGGAACAAGATGCTAATTTCCGAGTATGAAAATGGCCATAAGTTCTTTAATACTGAAGATATGAAAGTGAATTAGGTGTCAAATTAAACTTCTTTTTATGCTTTATCTGATGGGATAAATTGCAGACTTTATTTTTAAAATCTCAAAATTTTGTAACATTGCTACTTAGAGGGGTTATTGTATACCTACAAACGGTCAGCATCACAGTCTGCCACAAAGCCGCATCGTCTGCCATTTAAAAAAATTGGAAAATGCATTAATTTACTTCTTTCCTCACACATAAATACTGACAGCGAAGATTTTATACTGCATTTCAGATTTTGAAAACTACCAGACCTATTTTCATCTCCAAAGAGCTAATAAAAGCAACAAGTTACAAGTTACTTAAAACACTGGTGCATAGGATTTTTTTCTTGCAGAAGGATACAGATCTGCGGAATTCTCTATTCTAGATGGTTGTAGTTAGATCACTAGGAAGTATTTAAAGGAAAGGCAGATACATTTTTGAAGGAAAGATCAGAGAATTGAGAACTACATGGAACCAGCACGGAAGAGTTGAGTCGTGGAACATAGATACATAGAAAATAGGTGCAGGAGTAGGCCATTCGGCCCTTCCAGCCTGCACCACCATTCAATATGATCATGGCTGATCATCCAACTCAGTATCCCGTACCTGCCTTCTCTCCATACCCCCTGATCCCTTTAGCCACAAGGGCCACATCTAACTCCCTCTTAAATATAGCCAATGAACTGGCCTCAACTACCCTCTGTGGCAGAGAGTTCCAGAGATTCACCACTCTCTGTGTGAAAAAGTTTTTCCTCATCTCGGTCTTAAAGGATTTCCCCCTTATCCTTAAGCTGTGACCCCTTGTCCTGGACTTCCCCAACATCGGGAACAATCTTCCTGCATCTAGCCTGTCCAACCCCATAAGAATTTTGTACGTTTCTATAAGATCCCCTCTCAATCTCCTAAATTCTAGCGAGTATAAGCCAAGTCTATCCAGTCTTTCTTCATATGAAAGTCCTGACATCCCAGGAATCAGTCTGGTGAACCTTCTCTGCACTCCCTCTATGGCTATAATATCCTTCCTCAGATTTGGAGACCAAAACTGTACGCAATACTCCAGGTGTGGTCTCACCAAGACTCTGTACAACTGCAGTAGAACCTCCCTGCTCCTATACTCAAATCCTCTTGCTATGAAGGCCAACATACCATTCGCTTTCTTCACTGCCTGCTGCACCTGCATGCCTACAGAACAGAACAGCAATGTTTAAATTGAACTTTGGCTAATGTTGAATTCGAATCTTGAAAATGCATTTCTGCTTTAGTTATGAATTAAGGCCTGGATGGTTGATTAAAAGTTTAATTTCTGCATGAGATTTAAAGTCACTTGCAAATCTTTTTTCCAAATAAAATAACAAATATAGGTTTAGTAACCTATCCATAACGTATATTTTAAAACACATTTTAATAACACCATGCCAAAGAATCATTTCAAGTGTGTGAGATTAAGGTTAAACAATTGTACAACACCACCTTTGGATGTGGCAGTTGTTCCTTCTGATGGTAAAGGTTTGCACTGGGTCACAGCAACATTCTCAGTATTACTTCTTTCATCTCGTTTCTTCAAAAGCTTCAAATTCTGCATGTCGCTTTTTTTGTTTCCTTTTGGAGCCTGACCCCTCTGTGTTTTGACAACTTTCAGAAAGAGGAGAAACCTCCTACACAAATATGTCCCCTACAACTCTCACCAACAAACAAAAAGGGCTGTTGAGTCAAAACCAAAGAGGCCAACATCAAGCAACGCCATTGTAGTTGGAGACTCCATTGTGAGTCAAAGACACTGGTGGCGGCCTGAATCCGGGGCTCGGCCACGGCTGGCCCAGTGGACGACATCGTCGGGAGCTCGCAGGTCACAGGTGGGTGACCTGTTTTTCTGGAGCTCCCGCAACTACAGCTGCGTCCGCTGGACTGGAGGGCGGCAGCTTCGGCCACCCTGGGCCGCGGAGTTTGAACCGGCTCGTCGCGGAGCACGGATTCAGCTGCGGGACTCACTTCCCAGCACCCGGTGGGGGTCACAAAATCAGAAGCCTGGATCGCCTCAGCGCAGAGGGAGAACAAAGAGGGAAGAGACAGAGACTTTAAGACTTTTGCCTCCATCACAGTGAGGAGGTGCCTGGTGAACTCACTGTGGTGGATGTTAATTTGTGTTTATTGTGTGTTTTGTTATTTATTATTATCTGTATGACTGCCGGCAACGAAATTTCGTTCAGACCGAATTGTCTGAATGACAAATAAGGGAATCTAATCTAATGTAATCTAACCGAGAGGAACGGACAGGGGTTTCTGCGGCAACAGACGGGATTCGAGGATGGTGTGCTGCCTTCCTGGTGCCAGGATCCAGGATGTCACGGACAGTGTGCAGAAATTCCTCAAGGGCAAAGGTGAACAGCCGGAAGTGGTAGTGCATGTCGGCACAAACGATGTCGGAAAGAAGGGGATGAATATTCTGCAGCGTGACTTTAGAGAGCTCGGAAATTGCTGAAAAGCAGGACCTCCAGGGTTGTTATCTCCGGTTTGCTTCCAGTTCCTCGTGCTGGCGAGAGCAGGAACAGGGAGATACGGGACCTGAATGTGTGGCTGAGGAACTGGTGCAGGGGGCAGGGATTTAGATTCTTAGATCACTGGGATCTGTTTTGGAGTAAGGGGGAACTATACAAAAGGGTGCGGGTCCAGGTGCGGGTCCAGCATTCTGGCAGGCAGGTTTGCCACTGCTACATGGGTGGTTTTAAACTGAATAAGGGGGGTGGGGTGTCAAATGGGATAGTCGAAGACGGAGTTAAAGGGAAAGAGAGTAAAGGGATGGTTAATGACCCCAGAATTAACAGGAAAGGAAGCTCACATAGGGATAGGAGAGTATGGCCAAGTGTAATAGGGATCGATGTGAAAGGTGAGATGCGTAAGGAATTAAAAGTATTGTATATGAATGCACGAAGTATAAGAAGTAAAGTAGATGAGCTTGAGGCTCAGTTAGAGGTTGGTAGATATGACATTGTGGGGATTACTGAGACGTGACTGCAGGAGGATCGGGCCTGGGAACTTAATATTCAGACTTATACATCCTATAGAAAGGACAGGCAGGTGGGCAGAGGAGGGGGGGTAGCTCTGCTGGTGAGGGATGGAATTCAGTCCCTTGCAAGGGAAGACATAGGGACTGATGAGGTAGAGTCACTGTGGATTGAGTTGAGGAATTGTAATGGCAAGAAGACACTAATTGGTGTTATTTACAGACCCCCAAATAGTATCCCGGATGTAGGGTGTAAGTCGCAGCAGGAGTTAAAACTGGCATGCAACAAAGGTAATGCCACTGTGGTGATGGGGGATTTCAATATGCAGGTAGACTGGGAAAATCAGGTTGGTTCAGGACCCCAAGAAAGAGAGTTTGTAGAATGCCTCCGGGATGGTTTCTTAGAGTAGCTTGTAATGGAGCCGACCAGAGAAAAGGCAATTCTGGATTTAGTGTTGTCCAATGAACCAGATATGATAAGAGAACCCGAGGTAAAGGAACTGCTTGGAGGTAGTGATCATAATATGATTAGTTTTATTCTGCAATTTGAGAAGGAGAACGTTAAATCGGAAGTGGCGGTGATGCAGTTGAACAAAGGGGACTATGAAGGCATGAGAGGGGAGCTGGCCAAAGTAGACAGGAATGGGATCCTAGCAGGAATGACGGTGGAACAGCAATGGCTGGAATTTCTGGGCATAATCCGGGGGACGCAGGATCATTTCATTCCAAAAAGGAAGAAAGATTCTAAGGGGAGTAGGAGGCAACCGTGGCTGACAAGAGAAGTTAGGGATAGAATAAAACTAAAAGAAAAGATGTATAACACAGCAAAGTGTAGCCAGAAGCCAGAGGATTGGGAAACTTTCATAGGACAACAGAAGGAAACAAGGGCAATACGGGCTGAAAAGATGAAGTACGAGGGGAAGCTGGCCAGGAATATAAAGGACAGTAAAAGCTTCTTTAGATATGTTAAGGGAAAAAGAGTAGCAAAGTTAAATGTGGGTCCCTTGAAGGCAGACACGGGTGAAATTATTATGGGCAACAAGGAAATGGCAGAAGAGTTGAATAGGTACTTCGGATCTGTCTTCACTAATGAAGACACAAACAATCTCCCAGATGTACTGGAGAACAATGATAGCCCTTGGTACATTTCAATGAGGTCCTCCCTCATCCTTCCAGCAAGTACAGGCCTAGTGCTACAGGCCTAGTGCTCATCATATGTTAACCTATTAATTCCTGGGATCATTCTTGTAAACCTCTCTGGACCCTCTCCAGAGCCAGCACATCCTTCCTCAGATATGGTGCCCAAAATGGCACACAATATTCCAAATGCAGCCTGGCCTTCGAGCCTCAGCATTACATCCCTGTTTTTGTATTCTAGCCCTCATGAAATAAATGCTAGCAATGCATTCGCCTTCATTTCTACCGATCCAACTTGCAAGTTAACTCTCTGGGAATCCTGCACCAGCATTCCCGAGTTCCTTTGCACCTCCGATTTCTGGATTATCTCCCCATTGTAAAAATAGTCTACGCCTTTATTCTGCCTACCAAAATGCATGATTCCACACTTTGCTGCACGATATTCCACCTGCCACTTCTCTGCCAACTCTCCCACCTGTCCAAGTCCTTCTGCAGAGTCCCTGCACCCCACTATTCAGTGCTCCAGCACCACCCAGATTTTTGATTTCAACTGAAATTTTTGTTTTAAACATTTGTGAATTTGAGAGACCAGTGACATTTCATAGCTGGGATGGTATGAAGCCAGAAGAAACATCAAAGGCTTTTGACGATCACCTGTGATACTATGTAGCCTTGTTGGTATGTGTGTGTTGGTCTTGTGACGACCACCACAGGCTGACAAACGTCAAGTGGAGCAGGGCTCAGCCACAAAGTATCAGAGTCACAGCCAGACGTCCATCCCAAGATTCACAACAGCAACTCACTGAAGCTTCAATAGCATCACTGTAAAGTACAAGGGCAGAAGGTTCATTCATGCCCACAATTCAAATGCCACTGATTTGTAAATATTTCCTTGTTTGAAAATTAGGTCGTTTATAATTCTGCACAGAGAACCTATTATGTAGATTATTGTGATCCACCACAAGGTCCTTCTTCTCCTCCCACCAAGGTTTTAATTTCCCTATAAAACAAAATGAGTACTTTAATAAGGAGGCATAGCCAACGTGAATGCTTTCTAATGCAGCTATAGTCAAAATTATGAATACCAGGTACTAACAGATTACTGTCATATGATTTTTAATACGTCCTTAACAGAAACAAAAGGTTTTAAGGAGACTTGATGCTCATAATTGTAAGTGTTCAGATCAAGATAAACTTATCATTGGTAAATGTGTCAACACGGGCCTATAAATTTAAATGAATCTACTACCAAGTGGAATTCAGGAACGTTGCCAAACAATTTGAGGCAACCTCAATTTGAGGCCAACCAGCCCAAATAACCATGGTAAAGCAATACCCAACACGTTTCCAAATCATTTGCAGATACTATCGCAACGTTCAAGAAACATTTAGACAGGCACATGGCATACGCAGGCAGGTAGCACATTTTATTTTAGTGCGGGCATGTTGGGCCAAAGGGAGTTTCCATACTGTAGGACCCTGGCCACATTGACCTCAGTGATCAGTGCTATTCAATCCTTTCCAAATGCCAAAGGTTCCAATTGAACATTAACAGTCAGATGCACTTTTCCTGCATGTTGTAAGCAGAACTGTACAACCTCCCATAAAATAAATTTCACGTAAACTGACCTAGATGGTTTTAACAGGTTCTCTCTCAGATTTCAAAAGTGCCAAACCCCACAAAAAGTGGTTCTACATTCACTAGACGAGAAATGAATCAAATTAAGAACAGGGAGGAGATGTCTGGAGAGAGGTGGCACCAAAACCCTTCTCCACTTAAGAATTCCCAAGAAGGCACTCCCAGTTACTACAGGAAGTCTGCAGATGACCCTTATCAAGGCAACCCCCACTCGGCGCCTAAAACCTTGGGTACAAATGACATATTGGCACTGCTCAGACCTTGCAATCCGTCTCTGCTGAGAGATGCCACCCACACCTTCATATACAATTCTCTGGCAGCTTACTTACCTATTGCAGATGGAATCTGCCTCTTGATTACACTGCTCTTCAGAAGGCTCTGCTGGCCCTCGGTCCCCTCCGGGACGATGCCAACACACAAAATCAAACCCACTCCCCGCCCCCACCCACCAAAAGTAACAATGATTACTGGAAAAAGGTAAATAGGTTCAAATGCCTTAGAAATGTTGTTTCAAAGCAGGTTCCATTATAGCTTTTTAACTAGATGAAGTGAATAATTTAGAAAGTGGCAATGACATTGAATTTATTTTGAGTACGTGGTGCCCTATGCTGGAATCTAGAATCCTAAATAAAGACCCACTTAAGCAATACGCTTACTCTCTGACCTCAAGATAACCTACCCAAAGGGTCACCTGAAGCAATGCATACCAACCTTTGTGTGGTTTGTATCTAAGTGGCCGACACAAGCTGGCTTGCAGGTCAAACCTCTTAACGGCTCCCAGAGTAGCATTTGCAGAGAACTTGAAAGGAGTTACCACTGAAGACAAGCCTTGAAACAACAACAAAAAGTTAAATGGCACAGTGCAACATAATCTTTCAAGTTTTTACTCTTTTAACAGAAGTGTTTTATTGATAAATTCTGCAGACAGAAATCACTTAAAAGAGCCCTAGTATCTATAATAGGTTATTCCACAATCTGCTGGCAGCTGGAGATCCTTCCCCTCCAGTCTACCCTCTCCGCTGAAATTAATGTCGCAGATAAAGGCAGATCCAACAGCTCATTTCCCTTTTCAAGGCCCAAAAGGGAGCGTTATGGGAACCTAACTTGTCGTTAATAAGTCTTAAATAGCAAGTGCTGAGATACTTAACACGGCTGAGATGTTACATGCAATTAAAAAAAAACATTACCCTTGGTCTGGGCACGTTCCGTAGTACTGGTATCTCCTTGGTCTTTGGATGTCATGGGTTGTGAAGGCAGTCCGAGCTTTCATGTGGCAAGAGAACATATAAACTTAAGTTGGTAAGTGCCATGATATTGCCATGCAATAACCATCTCCAGAGAGTCTAACCACCTATCAAAAATCATCATTGTCAAGTTATGCACCGCAACGTTAAGGGTTGTCTGGAAACGTCCAGAGACATGGATGGACTAGACAAGCACCTTGCCTGCAATAGTTGGCTGGAGGCTGGCTATTCTGCAACAGGTGTTTCACTTGATGAAGTCAGGAGTGGGGCTTGCATGGATAAGTGAGATTCCTACAACTCTCCACACCGTGATTAAGCAATGTGAGTGACACACAATACATTCACTCCTTCTACCATGCAGAGTTAACCACCAATAATACAATTCAGTTACTTGTCAAGGCTGCTTCAAAGCTCCCCAAATTCACAACTCTGCCACCAAGGAGGACAAGGAACATGCTCATGAGAATGGCATGGTCTCCAAATTTCCTGCCACGACTCTCACATTGGTCTGTCGTGGAAATATATTTATTAACTCTGGGTCAAAAAAAAATCCTAAAAGCACTGTAAGAATACCTGCTCAAGTCACCTTTGAGGCTCATCACAGATGGAAAATTAAAGGTATGCTTGCCAACTAGAAATCAGTTTCATATCAATAATAACGTAGAAGCTACTTAATAGGGAGCTCATATCTATTGATTCGAATCGTTACAATAGACAAGGACCCTTCAATCATCACCAATAATTTGCATCTCAATGTTACATTAATTACAACTGTAGAAATTGTGTTAGTTTAATTTTAGGGATACAGCATGGAAACAGGCCCTTTGGCCCACTGTGTCCACATGGACTATCAATCACCCATTCACATTAGTTCTATGTTGTCCCACTTTCTCATCAACTCCCTGCACATTAGGAACAATTTACAGAGGCTAATTAACCTGCAAACCCGCCCGTGTTTGGGACATGGGAGGGAGCGGAAGTACCCACAGGAAACGCACGAGGTTACAGGAAGAACCTGCAAAATCCACGCAGACAGCACCAGAGATCAGGATTGAACCCGGGTGTCTGGCGCTGCGAGGCAGCAGCTCTACCAGCTATGCCCTAGTATTATTTGTCACTAGGGCAGATAGTGAAGTACACATTCAGCCTTTTACCTACACATTGCTGCCCTGTCGCTGTGTTTCAAATGATTTGCAATAGAATTTTCAGCCAGTCAGTACAGCCATCATAGAAAATCAGAAAATAAGGTTGGTCAAATAGAACATAGAACAGTACAGCAGAAGAACAGGCCATTCGGCCCATAATATCTGTGCCGAGCATGATGCCAAGACCAACTCTTATATGCCTGCACATAATCCATATCCCTCCATTCCCCACATATCCCAATGCCTATCCAAGTCTCTTAAATGTCAGTACCTCGCTCCAGACACTTACCATCATCTGTAACAAAAAATCTCCTTTAAACTTTGTCCTTCTCAACTTAAAGCGGCCCCCTCTCGTATTAGATTTTTCTATCCTGGGAAAAAGCATCTGACCAGACTATCAATGCCCCTCACAATTTTATACACTTCCATCAGCCCCAGCATTCCAGAGAAAATAGCCAAAGTCCATCCAATCTCTCTGCAATTAATAACCCTACCCAAATCTAGGCATTCCGGTAAACTTCCTCTGTACCTCTTTCAAAGCCTCCACATCTTTCCTGTAATGGGGTGACCCAAACTGAACACCATACTCCAAATGTGGCTTAACTAAAGTCCTATAAAGCTGCATCAGGACTTCCTGACCCTTATACTCAATGCCCTGACCTATGAAGGCAAGCGTACTATAGTCTTTCTTTCCCACTATCTACTTGTGTTGCCACTTTCAGGGAGTTATGGACTTGGACCCCAAGATCATAATTTAGATCAATGGCGTTATGAGTCATGCCATTGCAGGCACCTACGCATGTTAGATTTATGCACCTTTAAGTCTGGAGATAAGAATCCTTAACTACATGTACTACACACATCAGTGTATTTTCATCCATCGATCACCAGATTTAACAGCTTCCTCCCTGCTGTTACAAGACTCTAGAATGGACCACCCTCCCTACCTATGTCCAAGGCACCTCACACGCTCTTCGTCTCCTCAACGACTTCCGTTTTCCAAGCCCCCTACTCCCTCATCTTTACTATGGATGTCCAGTCACTCTACACCTCCATCCCCCACCAGGAGGGTCTTAAAGTCCTCCGGTTCTTCCTCTACCGCAGAACCAGCCAATTTCCGTCTACCAATACTCTCTTCCGCCTAGCAGAGCTGGTCCTTACCCTCTACAACTTCTCCTTCAACTCCTCCCATTTCCTCCAAATCCAAGGCGTAGCTATGGGCACTCGCATGGGCCCTAGCTATGCCTGCGCCTTTGTAGGGTATGTCGAACAATCCCGGTTCCAGGCGTACACTAACCCTATCCCTGAACTCTACCATCGCTACATTAACAACTGACCCATGCCTTAGAGGGGTACCTGTATACCTACAAACGGTCAGCATCACAGTCTGCCACAAAGCCGCATCGACTACCATTAAAAAAAAACCTGGAAAATGCATTAATTTACTTCTTTCCTCCCACATAAATACTGACAGCGACGATTTTATACTGCATTTCAGATTTTGAAAACTATTTTCATCTCCAAAGAGCTAATAAAAGCAACAAGTTACAAGTTACTTAAAACACTGGTGCATAGGATTTTTTTTCTTGCAGAAGGATACAGATCTCCGGAATTCTCTATTCTAGATGGTTGTGGTTAGATCACTAGGAAGTATTGAAAGGAAAGGCAGATACATTTTTGAAGGAAAGATCAGAGAATTGAGAACTACATGGAAACAGCACGGAAGAGTTGAGTCGTGGAACAGAACAGCAATGTTTAAATTGAACTTTGGCTAATGTTGAATTAGAATCTTGAAAATGCATTTCTGCTTTAGTTATGAATTAAGGCCTGGATGGTTGATTAAAAGTTTAATTTCTGCATGAGATTTAAAGTCACTTGCAAATCTTTTTTCCAAATAAAATAAGAAATATGGGTTTAGTAACCTATATTTTAAAACACATTTTAATAACACCATTCCAAAGAATCATTTCATGTGTGTGAGATAGAAACATAGAACATAGGTACAGGAGTAGGCAAGTCGGCCCTTCGAGCATTCAATATGATCATGGCTGATCATCCAACTCTGTATCCTGTACCTGCCTTCTCTCCATACCCCCTGATCCCTTTACCCACAAGGGCCACATCTAACTCCCTCTTAAATATAGCCAATGAACTGGCCTCAACTACCTTCTGTGACAGAGAGTTCCAGAGTTCATCTCGGTCCTAAAGGATTTCCCCTTTATCCTTAAACTGTGACCCCTTGTCCTGGACTTCCCCAACATCGGGAACAATCTTCCTGCATCTAGTCTGTCCAACCCCTTAAGAATTTTGTAAGTTTCTATAAGATGCCCCCTCAATCTTCTAAATTCTAGCGAGTACATGCCAAGTCTATCCAGTCTTTCTTCATATGAAAGTCCTGACATCCCAGGAATCAGTCTGGTGAACCTTCTCTGTACTCCCTCTATGGCAAGAATGTCTTTCCTCAGATTAGGAGACCAAAACTGTACGCAATACTCACCAAGACCCTGTACAACTGCAGTAGAACCTCCCTGCTCCTAAACTCAAATTCTTTTGCTATGAATGCTAACATACCATTGGCTTTCTTCACTGCCTGCTGCACCTGCATGCCTACTTTCAATGACTGGTGTACCATGACCAGGTTAAACAATTGTACAGCACTACCTTTGGATGTGGCAGTTGTTTCTTCTGATGGTAAAGGTTTGCACTGGGTCACAGCAACATTCTCAGTATTACTTCTTTCATCTCCAGTTTCTGCAAAAGCTTCAAATTCTGCATGTCGCTTTTTTTGTTTCCATTTGGAGCCTGACCCCTCTGTGTTTTAACAACTTTCAGAAAGAGGAGAAACCTCCTACACAAATATGTCCCCCACAACTCTCACCAACAAGCAAAAAGGGCTGTTGAGCCAAAACCAAAGAGGCCAACGTCAGGCAACGCCATTGCAGTTGGAGTCTCCATTGTGAGAGGTACGGACAGGGGTTTCTGCGGCAACAGACGGGATTCGAGGATGGCGTGCTGCCTTCCTGGTGCCAGGATCCAGGATGTCATGGACAGAGTGCAGAAAATCCTCAAGGGCGAAGGTGAACAGCCGGAAGTGGTAGTGCATGTCGGCACAAACGATGTCGGAAAGAAGGGGATGAATATTCTGCAGCGTGACTTTAGAGAGCTCGGAAAAATGCTGAAAGGCAGGACCTCCAGGGTTGTTATCTCCGGTTTGCATCCAGTTCCTCGTGCTGGCGAGAGCAGGAACAGGGAGATATGGGACCTGAATGTGTGGCTGAGGAACTGGTGCAGGGGGCAGGGATTTAGATTCTTAGATCACTGGGATCTGTTTCGGAGTAAGGGGGAACTGTATAATAGGGACGGATTGCATCTTAACAGGTGGGGGGTGTGCATTCTGGCAGGCAGGTTCGCCACTGCTACACGGGTGGTTTTAAACTGAATAACGGGGGTGGGGCGTCAAATGGGATAGTCGAGGAAGGAGTTAAAGGGAAAGAGAGTAAGGGGATGGTTAATGACCCCAGAATTAACGGGAAAGGGAGCTCACAAAGGGATAGGAGTGTATGGCCAAGTGTAATAGGGATCGATGTGAAAGGTGAGATGCGTAAGGAATTAAAAGTATTGTATATGAATGCACGAAGTATAAGAAGTAAAGTAGATGAGCTTGAGGCTCAGTTAGAGGTTGGTAGATATGACATTGTGGGGATTACTGAGACGTGGCTGCAGGAGGATCGGGCCTGGGAACTTAATATTCAGGGTTATACATCCTACAGAAAGGACAGGCAGGTGGGTAGAGGAGGGGGGGGGTAGCTCTGCTGGTGAAGGATGGAATTCAGTCCCTTGCAAGGGAAGACATAGGGACTGACGAGGTAGAGTCACTGTGGATTGAGTTGAGGAATTGTAATGGCAAGAAGACACTAATTGGTGTTATTTACATACCCCCAAATAGTGGCCCGGATGTACGGTGTATAGATACATAGATACATAGAAAATAGGTGCAGGAGTAGGTGCGTGGAAGATAGTGTTAGTGTGCGGAGATCGCTGGTCGGTGCGGACTTGGTGGGCCGAAGGGCCTGTTTCCACACTGTATCTCTAAACTAAACTAAACTCTGACAAATTGAATGGAATTACATAACTAGGCCGGCATGGTTTCATAGATACATAGAAACATAGAAAATAGGTGCAGGAGTAGGACATTCGGCCCTTCGAGCCTGCACCGCCATTCAATATGATCATGGCTGATCATCCAACTCAGTATCCTGTACCTGCCTTCTCTCCATACCCCCTGATCCCCTTAGCCACAAGGGCCACATCTAACTCCCTCTTAAATATAGCCAATGAACTGGCCTCAACTACCCTCTGTGGCAGAGAGTTCCAGAGAAAGTAAGTCGCAGCAGGAGTTAAAACTGGCATGTAACAAAGGTAATGCCACTGTGGTGATGGGGGATATCAATATGCAGGTAGACTGGGAAAATCAGGTTGGTTCAGGACCCCAAGAACGAGAGTTTGTAGAATGCGTCTGGGATGGATTCTTAGAGCAGCTTGTAATGGAGCCGACCAGAGAAAAGGCAATTCTGGATTTAGTGTTGTCCAATGAACCAGATATGATAAGAGAACTCGAGGTAAAGGAACAAAGGTAAAGTGGGTATGGAGAGAAGGCATGTACAGGATACTGAGTTGGATGATCAGCCATGATCATATTGAATGGCGGTGTAGGCTCGAAGGGCCCAATGGCCTACTCCTGCACCTATTTTCTATGTTTCTATGTTTCTATGAACCGCTTCGAGGTAGTGATCATAATATGATTAATTTTAATCTGCAATTTGAGAAGGAGAATGTTAAATCGGAAGTGGCAGTGATGCAGTTGAACAAAGGGGACTATGAAGGCATGACAGGGGAGTTGGCCAAAGTAGACTGGAAAGGGATCCTAGCAGGAATGACGGTGGAACAGCAATGGGAGGAATTTCTGGGCATAATCCGGGAGACGCAGGATCATTTCATTCCAAAAAGGAAGAAAGATTCTAAGGGGAGTAGGAGGCAACCGTGGCTGACAAGAGAAGTTAAGGATAGAATAAAACTTAAAGAAAAGATGTATAACACAGCAAAGAGTAGCCGGAATCCAGAGGATTGGGAAACTTTCATAGGACAACTGAAGGAAACAAAACGGGCAATACGGGCTGAAAAGATGAAGTACGATGGGAAGCTGGCCAGGAATATAAAGAAGGACAGTAAAAGCTTCTTTAGGTATGTTAAGGGAAATAGAGTAGCAAAGTCAAATGTGGGTCCCTTGAAGGCAGACACGGGTGAAATTATTATGGGCAACAAGGAAATGGCAGAAGAGTTGAATAGGTACTTCGGATCTGTCTTCACTAAGGAAGACACAAACAATCTCCCTGATGTACTGGAGAACAGAGGATCTAAGGGGGTAGAGGATCTGAAAGAAATTTTCATTAGGTGAGAAATAGTATTGGGTAGGCTAATGGGACTGAAGGATGATAAATCCCCTGGGCCTGATGGTCTGCATCCCAGGGTCCTCAGGGAGGTGGCTCTAGAAATAGTGGACGCATTGGTGATCATTTTCCAATGTTCAATAGATTCAGGATCAGTTCCTGTGGATTGGAGGAAGTCGATACAACAAGGAATGAGGAGAGACTCCGTTCTTCAAGTTCAATAAATTTCGAGGGGATGATACACTTGATGAATAACCTGACCATGTTCTTATTCTCCAAGTGGTCCAGTACAGAGCGGAGAGCCAACAAGATTGCATTGTAGGAATAGGTGAATTCCAGTGGGCCCAGGTCCTTTCTAAGGCAGGAGTTGCACCTTAATTAACCTCTCAAAGCACTTTTTCACCATGGATGTTAATGACCAGTCTATAGTAGTTGAGGAATGTCACTGCACCCTTCTTGGACAATGGTATTATTGAAAGCAAGTCTGAACCTTAATACAGACGTTGAAGATGTCTACAACATCTACAATATGTCCAGCCAGCTGGACTACGTAGATTTGAAGAATGCAGCTAAGGACACTATAGGGGTTAGACATTTTCCGAGTGTATACCCTTATGAAAGATCATTTGACATCGGCCCCAGCAACAGATTAGAATATCGGCAGAGTGACTACTTATACTAAATCAGGCTTCCAAATTATTACGAATTTAAGGAAGTTAATGAAAACAACATTGTGTTTAACAAACTTAGTGTTTAATTGTCAAATGCACCAAGGATGGGACAATTATTTTTTTTAATTTGTTGCAGCTTTGAGGGCCCATTTTCTTGTTCCATTCCTGGCGTACACCGTACAACGTTTCGGATCACTTTGCAATTTTAAGAGCATGTTTGTTTATAATTAACCAAAACACGTTTTGCTTTATCATATCCCAAGTTACTACCTGCACATCAGCGATGTCTTTCGGATGCTTTATGTAATGTTCAAGCAAGAGCTTACATATCTTATCCGCCTGTGTTTAAAAAAAGAGATGCAAAAGATTAGTGGAAGATTCAGCACAACCCACGGTAGCCCGCAACATTCAAACAACAGTAATTCCGCACTGTGTAGGATGGTACTACAGATGCTGGTTTAAACCGAAGATAGACACAAAAATGCTGGAGTAACTCAGCGGGACAGACAGCATCTCTGGTGCGAAGGAATGGGTGACATTACGGGTCGAGATCCTTCTTCAGACTGATTAAGATCTCGACTGAAAGGTCTCAACTGAAAGTTGCTCCATTTATGTCTCTCCAGGGATGCTGCCTGTCCTGCTGAGTTATACAGAACAAGAGATAAAAGTTCAGTGTCAATATACTATAGACCATATATATACACAATAAATAAACAGATAAAATGCAATAGGCTGTTATTTTTCAGAGTTTGGAGTTTGGTGGTGGTGGGTCCACCAGTTTAAATTCCATTTCGAATATTTTTGGAGGACCAGGAAACCAAGAAGCAAGAGTTACTCCAGGGAGTTACTCCAGCTCCAGGGAGTGATTCTGCGATGGTTTTCAACGGTCGCGGTGAGGCAGCGATGGCGGCCAGATCTCCCACAATGCAAAGGGAGGGAGAAAGTGGCCGCCGCCGACCAGTTGCCGTGGCAGCGCGCATGTGCAGGGCCGCTCATGCGCACAACCGCGGCCGGTGATGAGCTGGCCGAGGTTGTGCGCATGTGCAGGTGGGGGATGTGCAGGCCGTGGCAGTGCGCATGTGTAAGGCGGCCGGCCGTGCCGAGCGGAGACCTAGACCCGAGACCCGAGTGGAGACCCGAGACCCGAGTGGAGACCCGAGACCCGAGTGGAGACCCGAGACCCGAGTGGAGACCCGAGACCCGAGTGGAGACCCGAGACCCGAGTGGAGACCCGAGACCCGAGACCCGAGTGGAGACCCGAGACCCGAGTGGAGACCCGAGAGGAGACCCGAGTGGAGAGCCGAGACCCGAGACCCGAGTGGAGACCCGAGACCCGAGTGGAGACCCGAGTGGAGACCCGAGTGGAGAGCCGAGTGGAGACCCGAGACCCGAGTGGAGACCCGAGACCCGAGTGGAGACCCGAGACCCGAGACCCGAGCGGAGACCCGAGTGGAGAGCCGAGACCCGAGTGCAGACCCGAGACCCGAGACCCGAGTGGAGACCCGAGACCCGAGTGGAGACCCGAGTGGAGACCCGAGTGGAGACCCGAGACCCGAGACCCGAGTGGAGACCCGAGACCCGAGACCCGAGACCAGAGTGGAGACCCGAGACCCGAGACCCGAGTGGAGACCCGAGTGGAGAGCCGAGACCCGAGACCCGAGTGGAGACCCGAGACCCGAGTGGAGACCCGAGTGGAGAGCCGAGACCCGAGTGCAGACGCGAGACCCGAGACCCGAGTGGAGACCCGAGACCCGAGTGGAGACCCGAGTGGAGACCCGAGTGGAGACCCGAGACCCGAGACCCGAGTGGAGACCCGAGACCCGAGACCCGAGACCAGAGTGGAGACCCGAGGACCCGAGACCCGAGTGGAGACCCGAGACCCGAGTGGAGACCCGAGTGGAGACCCGAGACCCGAGACCCGAGTGCAGACCCGAGACCCGAGACCCGAGTGGAGACCCGAGTGGAGACCTGAGACCCGAGTGGAGACCCGAGTGGAGACCCGAGACCCGAGTGGAGACCCGAGTGGAGACCCGAGACCCGAGACCCGAGTGCAGACCCGAGACCCGAGACCCGAGTGGAGACCCGAGTGGAGACCTGAGACCCGAGTGGAGACCCGAGTGGAGACCCGAGACCAGAGTGGAGACCCGAGACCCGAGACCCGAGTGGAGACCCGAGACCCGAGACCCGAGTGGAGACCCGAGACCCGAGACCCGAGTGGAGACCCGAGACCCGAGACCCGAGTGGAGACCCGAGTGGAGACCCGAGACCCGAGACCCGAGACCAGAGTGGAGACCCGAGACCCGAGACCCGAGTGGAGACCCGAGACCCGAGACCCGAGTGGAGACCCGAGTGGAGACCCGAGTGGAGACCCGAGACCCGAGACCCGAGTGGAGACCCGAGTGGAGACCCGAGACCCGAGACCCGAGACCCGAGTGGAGACCCGAGACCCGAGTGGAGACCCGAGACCCGAGACCCGAGTGGAGACCCGAGACCCGAGACCCGAGTGGAGACCGAGACCCGAGTGGAGACCCGAGACCCGAGACCCGAGACCCGAGTGGAGACCGAGACCCGAGTGGAGACCCGAGACCCGAGTGGAGACCCGAGACCCGAGACCCGAGTGGAGACCCGAGTGGAGACCCGAGACCCGAGTGGAGACCCGAGTGAAGACCCGAGACCCGAGTGGAGACCCGAGTGGAGACCCGAGTGGAGACCCGAGACCCGAGTGGAGACCCGAGACCCGAGACCCGAGTGGAGACCCGAGTGGAGACCCGAGACCCGAGACCCGAGACCAGAGTGGAGACCCGAGACCCGAGACCCGAGTGGAGACCGAGACCCGAGTGGAGACCCGAGACCCGAGTGGAGACCCGAGTGGAGACCCGAGACCCGAGACCCGAGTGGAGACCGAGACCCGAGTGGAGACCCGAGACCCGAGTGGAGACCCGAGACCCGAGACCCGAGTGGAGACCCGAGTGGAGACCCGAGACCCGAGACCCGAGTGGAGAGCCGAGTGGAGACCCGAGACCCGAGTGGAGACCCGAGACCCGAGTGGCAGACCCGAGACCCGAGAGCCGAGCGGAGACTCGAGTGGAGACCCAAGACCCGAGACCCGAGTGGAGAGCCGAGACCCGAGACCCGAGACCGGAGAGCCGAGACCCGAGACCCGAGTGGAGACCCGAGACCCGAGAGCCGAGCGGAGACCGAGACCCGAGACCCGAGTGGAGACCCGAGACCCGAGTGGAGACCCGAGACCCGAGTGCAGACCCGAGACCCGAGAGCCGAGCGGAGACCCGAGTGGAGACCCGAGTGGAGAGCCGAGACCCGAGACCCGAGACCCGAGTGGAGACCCGAGACCCGAGAGCCGAGCGGAGACCGAGACCCGAGACCCGAGTGGAGACCCGAGACCCGAGTGCAGACCCGAGACCCGAGCGGAGACCCGAGTGGAGACCCGAGACCCGAGACCCGAGTGGAGAGCCGAGACCCGAGACCCGAGACCCGAGTGGAGACCCGAGACCCGAGACCCGAGTGGAGACCG
This sequence comes from Malacoraja senta, assembly GCA_038087875.1. Lineage (NCBI taxonomy): Eukaryota > Metazoa > Chordata > Chondrichthyes > Rajiformes > Rajidae > Malacoraja > Malacoraja senta. The sequence goes on from JAXLNO010003318.1 coordinate 511,179, forward strand.
AGACCCGAGTGGAGACCCGAGACCCGAGACCCGAGTGGAGACCCGAGACCCGAGACCCGAGTGGAGACCCGAGTGGAGACCCGAGACCCGAGTGGAGACCCGAGTGGAGACCCGAGACCCGAGTGGAGACCCGAGACCCGAGTGCAGACCCGAGACCCGAGTGCAGACCCGAGACCCGAGTGCAGACCCGAGACCCGAGAGCCGAGCGGAGACCCGAGTGGAGACCCGAGACCCGAGACCCGAGTGGAGAGCCGAGACCCGAGACCCGAGACCCGAGACCCGAGAGCCGAGAGCCGAGACCCGAGACCCGAGTGGAGACCCGAGACCCGAGAGCCGAGCGGAGACCGAGACCCGAGACCCGAGTGGAGACCCGAGACCCGAGTGCAGACCCGAGACCCGAGAGCCGAGCGGAGACCCGAGTGGAGACCCGAGACCTGAGACCCGAGTGGAGAGCCGAGTGGAGACCCGAGACCTGAGACCCGAGTGGAGAGCCGAGTGGAGACCCGAGACCTGAGACCCGAGTGGAGAGCCGAGACCCGAGACCCGAGACCCGAGTGGAGACCCGAGACCCGAGTGGAGACCGAGACCCGAGTGGAGACCCGAGACCCGAGTGGAGACCCGAGACCCGAGACCCGAGTGGAGACCCGAGTGGAGACCCGAGACCCGAGACCCGAGTGGAGACCCGAGACCCGAGTGCAGACCCGAGACCCGAGAGCCGAGCGGAGACCCGAGTGGAGACCCGAGACCCGAGACCCGAGTGGAGAGCCGAGACCCGAGACCCGAGACCCGAGTGGAGACCCGAGACCCGAGAGCCGAGCGGAGACCGAGACTCGAGACCCGAGTGGAGAGCCGAGACCCGAGACCCGAGTGGAGACCCGAGACCCGAGACCCGAGTGGAGACCGAGACCCGAGTGGAGACCCGAGTGGAGACCCGAGACCCGAGACCCGAGTGCAGACCCGAGACCCGAGAGCCGAGCGGAGACCCGAGTGGAGACCCGAGACCCGAGACCCGAGTGGAGACCCGAGACCCGAGACCCGAGTGGAGACCCGAGTGGAGACCCGAGCGGAGACCCGAGCGGAGACCCGAGACCCGAGTGGAGACCCGAGACCCGAGACCCGAGTGGAGACCCGAGCGGAGACCCGAGCGGAGACCCGAGACCCGAGTGGAGACCCGAGACCCGAGACCCGAGTGGAGACCCGAGACCCGAGACCCGAGACCCGAGCGGAGAGCCGAGACCCGAGTGGAGAGTGGAGACCGAGACCCGAGACCCGAGACCCGAGTGGAGACCCGAGTGGAGACCCGAGCGGAGACCCGAGCGGAGACCCGAGAGCTGAGACCCGAGTGGAGAGCCGAGACCCCAGCGGAGAGTGGAGACCCGAGCGGAGACCCGAGAGCCGAGACCCGAGCGGAGACCCGAGAGCTGAGACCCGAGTGGGGACCCGAGAGCCGGACACGGATGGCGGGCGGAAACGAAGATTGAGAGAGAGGGAGAAAGATAGATAGGGGCCCCCCTCAGAATTAGACGCTCGGTGTCCCGGGTGCTTGCCAAGCCGGGCAAAATGGCATGGCTTTTAGGTTGCCCCGGCGGGATGTAGCATTGGCATTGGCACCCAGACAACCGCTAATTTCGAGCCCTGGTTACTCCAGCATTTTGTGTCTGTCTTCTAGGACCGAAGCATGAAGAAGGGTAGACAAATGTGCTGGAGAAACTCAGCAGGTGAGGCAGCATCTATGGAGTGAAGGAAATATGCAACGTTTCGGGCCGAAACCCTTCTTCAGACTTCTACAGAAGAAGGGTGTCGACCTGAAACGCCGCCACGCCATTGCTGCTGCTCTCCAGAGATGCTGCCTGTCCCACATGCATGATTTTGTGTCCATGTGTTCAGTGTAAACCAGCATCTATCTGCAGTTCCTTCCCGGTACAAGCAATGACAGTAAGTAATGGTGAACCTGGCGCCCCCCCCCGGGCTCACCTTCAAGTTGGCCTTTATCCCGCACTACTTGGCGAGGCGCTGCAGGTCGCTGTAACTCAGGCACTGAAGCTCCACTTTTCCGCTCATCTCCGCTCGCGCTCCTGTTCTCACCTGCCCGCCCTCCCGCCATCTTTATAGGATCTTTGCAAACAACCGCCCCCCCCCCCCCCGCGCCCATTTGAATCAGAGATACTAGAGGAGCAAGATAGACCACTCCTCCGAAATCCAATGGACTGACGTGTAGTACGCAACTTTTTAAATGCAAAACGCGACTTCCTGTATGTAATCCTCCCGCTGTGCACTCCGCTCCATCATCCTTGGTGTAATCAGTGTTGTAGGGAACAGTGTTTGATACAGCGCATCTATCACCTCACATATTTCAGTTAATTCTATTGTAAATGTTTTCCCCCTGCTCCCTCATTTCCCTCCCCAGCCGCCAGCTTTGCGTAGTTTCCCTTGCATTGTATTGTGCAGCTTCCATTGTATTGCTTTAACACACACTGTGCACAAAATTAAATTTAACTTATATATATATATATATATTTATATGAATGTGTGTTTGTGCGTGCCTGTGTGTGAGAGGCAAGTTAAGGGCCTGTCCCGCCAGCATGCGATTGCATGCGTCTAGCGCGACCAAACGTGGTCGCTTGTAAAATCTTGCAATGTCCGGAAATCCCGCGCGCCAACGGCTTGTCAGCCCTCAGGCGCATTGAGGGCGTACGCAGCGTCTCGACGGGCGTGCGCAGCGTCTCGTTGTCGTACGCAGCGTCTCGATGTCGTACGCCTAGCGCGTGGCGTTGTGCGAGAGTTGTTTTTTAAATGTGCTATATAAATAGAAGTGACTTGACATATTTCTCTAGTTTCTTTCTTCAGATTTCCTGTAATTTGTATAATCTTTGTTTTGAATTCCCGCCCGCACCACGCCCATTGGCTGCTGCAGCAGCGGCGTCGCGCAGCCCCCATCACGTGACTGCCGATCGCCAGCGGGCTGGGGCGGGGCGGGATCACGTGCAGGGGGGAATCTCCAGGACACAAAGTAACAGCGGGGCGGGGTGGGGCAGGATCACGTGCAGGGGGGAAACTCCAGGACACAAAGTGCTGGAGTAATAGCGGGGCGGGCTCATTCATTACTTATTCAGTGAGCTTTGGAAAGTTATTTTTGATTTGTATTGATGTGTATTTGTGAGTATGTGTATATAGACACACACACACACTGAACTTTTTCTCTCTCTCGTTTGTTGTTTTATTTACAGTGTACTGTGATTACATATTCTGTTGTGCTGCTGCTAGTAAGAATATCATTGTTCCATCTGGGACACATGACATTAAAACACTCTTGACTCCTTACGCCATCTTTTCAAGCAGCACTTTCCCAACCACAGTCCAAAACGTTTCTTTATGTTGACATGTAGATTTTCAAAGTCTACAGGGAGATTTAGGCCATTTGGAAGAGTGGGCTGAAAGATGGCAGATGGAGTTTAACGCTGACAAATGTGAGGTGCTACATCTCGGCAGGACAAATCAAAATAGGACGTACACGGTAAATGGTAGCGAATTGAGGAATGCAGTTGAACACAGGGATCTTGGAATAACTGTGCATAGTTCCCTGAAGGTGGAATCTCATGTAGATAGGGTGGTAAAGAAAGCTTTTGGTGTGCTGGCCTTTATAAATCAGAGCATTGAATATAGAAGTTGGGATGTAATGTTAAAATTGTACAAGGCATTGGTGACGCCAATTCTGGAGTATGGAGTACAATTTTGGTCGCCTAATTATAGGAAGGATGTCAACAAAATAGAGGGAGTACAGAGGAGATTTACTAGAATGTTGCCTGGGTTTCAGCAACTAAGTTACAGAGAAAGGTTGAACAAGTTAGGTCTTTATTCTTTGGAGCGCAGAAGGTTAAGAGGGGACTTGATAGAGTTCTTTAAAATTATGAGCGGGTTAGACAGAGTGGACGTGGATAAGCTTTTCCCATTGAGAGTAGGGAAGATTCAAACAAGGGGACATGACTTGAGAATTAAGGGACAGAAGTTTAGGGGGAACATTAGGGGGAACTTCTTTACTCAGAGAGTGGTAGCTGTGTGGAATGAGCTTCCAGTGGAAGTGGTGGAGGCAGGTTCGATGTTATCCTTTAAAAATAGATTGGATGGGTATATGGACGGGAAAGGAATGGAGGGTTATGGTCTGAGTGCAGGTAGATGGGACTAGGGGGAAGTATTTATTTTTAATTTAATATTAAAAAAAAAAATTTAAAAAAAATTTCGGCACGGACTTGAAGGGCCGAGATGGCCTGTTTCCGTGCTGTTATGGTTATATGGTTATATGCGATTTATATGTCCTGGGTGTCAACCCTTCCGTTACCAAAAACAGTTATTTCTCTTTTACCAAGATCATTCGTGATTCTAAGGGGTGTGAGAGGCTCGGGACAGGGAGAATGTTTTGTGTAGGAAGGAACTGCAGAAGCTGGTTTTCACCGAGGATAGACACAAAGTGCTGGAGTAACTCAGCGGGACATGCTGCATCTGTTAAGGGGAAGGACAGACATTTTGGGGGGGGCTGACATCAGCCAGAAGAAAAGAGAGATAGATTTTCATATGTCCCAAAATTGATCAATGAAATTATTTACTTGCAACTGCACACAGATATGTAAATATAGTTTACGCTAGACTAATTGGGACCCGTTGCGTTCCAGTATCACATGGGAGGGCTGGTCACCCAACGCAATATTCCACCTCTCCACCAATTCCAATATTGCTGGCCAGTGGGGGGGGGGGGCTTTCTGTTGCACTAGTATGGGTGTTGTGAGCCGAATGGACTGTTTTCCAGAGGGCTAGTATGGACATTGTGGGCCGAATGGATACTTTGGCTGGCAGCTCAGTCACTGAGGCCTGGCAGTACAGTCACTCAGACCTGGCAGGCTGGCAGCCGAGAAATTATGCCCAAAACAGGTGACAGACTCTGTGGGAGAGAAGGGGGAGAGGATGGACTGAATGGATTATTGGGCTGGCACTTCAGTCATTTACGGCTCGTGGGCTGGCAGTTCACTTACTCACAGCTGGTGGGCTGGCAGTGCAGTCACTCACGTCTGGTGGGCTGGCAGTTCAGTCATTTACAGCTGGTGGGCTGGCAGTTCACTTACTCACGGCTGGTGGGCTGGCAGTGCACTCACTCACGGCTGGTGGGCTGGCAGTTGTCACTCACAGCTGATGGGCTGGCAGTATCCTTAAAAAAATCGCAAATTGTACGTGGGTTTTGAATTACATTTTACTCAGATGCAAGCCAAGCAATGGCATAATTGTTAGCTGTTAATTGGACATAATCAACCTCAGCAAATTAACAATATCCTATTGAAAGGGAGTGGGTGTTTAAGCCCGTCAGGATATTTTATTATATGCCAAAATATACATCTCAATACCATAATGATAGAAAACTTACTTTTCCACACACCACTCGTAAATCTTCCAGTCCCGCCTCAAGACCCATCTCTTCACCTCTGCATACCCTTAGTCCCATGTTCCCCTCCCCTTTGCATCTCTGTCTTACTGCTCTATTTTGTTTTGTTTATTCTTGACTCTCAATGTAAAGCGACTTTGAGTCCTGAAAAGCGCCATATAAATAAAATGTATTATTATTATTATTATTATTAATCTAGAGATTTTTTAATGATCAATTTAGCTTCAGAAGCTTTTTCTTTTCGCATGTAAAAACCCACCAGAACCATGGGCGATTTATAAATTTTACAGCCAGATTTATCACTTCTGAACCTTTTTATATACCAAAGGACACACTCACACACAGACTCACTCACACACAGACTCACTCACACACACACACAGACTCACACACACACAGATTCACACACAAACACACACACACACACACACACACACACACACACACACTCACACGCAACCAATACTAAAATGCCAAGTAACTTCAGAACATGGTGAACATACAGTGTGTAAACCAGATGATTCAAACGTTTAAAGCCTCCTGTCGAGGCTCCTGCTGAAGCAAAAACGTGCTTTAAATAACGCCCAACAAACACACTCTCCATAGACAGAGCAAACACTTTGCAAGCCAACAAACACATTTTATGAAAGCCCTTTGCAAGCCAAGCCAATTGGGCAAACACTTTGCAAGCCAACAAACACATTTTCTGAAAGCCCTTTAAAAGCCAAGCCAATTGGGCAAACACTTTGCAAGCAACAAACACATTTTCTGAAAACCACATCGAGGGGAATCATCGTGGAGTAGACGTGTGTTCAGTGTTATTCGCAGCTCAGAGAGCCGTGACCCTCTCGCTTCCTCCGTCTCGCAGAGACTGAGTGAAGCACGACACTTCCAGGTTTTATAGTCCCTTCCCCCTGCCGCCAGCAGGGGCAGCAGAGAGAATGTCGAAATTTCTTAAAACATTAATAAATCTCTGATTTTTCATCGATGGGAAAAATCCTCTGGTCCATTCCGGCGGAGGGGGACTCTGAGCGAGGTGGCCAAAAATGTGTGGCGGCGTTCTCTCGGAAATCACCAAACAGAAAGTCGAAAGCGGTCAAGATCTTAGTGTTAGTAATATAGATAGTAAATATAGTTTATAGTAAATAAATATATATAAATATACCCGGACTGTAAATATAGTTAGATAGACACAAACTGTTGGAGTAATTCAGCGAGACAGGCAGCATCTCGAGAGAATGAATGGGGGACATTTTAGGATGATACCCTTCTTCAGTCTGAGGGTCAGGGGAGGGGGATACGAAGACCAGGAAGCGGAAGGTGTGAGAACGAGACATCAAAGGGGGGGGGGGGTAGAGATCAAGGAAAATGTAGAATAGATCACTGTTGGTTAGGAGAAGGTAACAACAAAACAAACATAAAATGTAATCGGGGACAGTCAGACTGGTGGGAGAACTGGGAAGGGGAAGGGGATGGAGAGAGAGAAAGTGAGGGCTATCTGCAGTTAGAGAAGTCAATGTTCATACCGCTGGGGTGTAAGCTGCCCAAGCGAAATATGAGGTGGTGTTCCTCTAATTCGTGCTGGGCCTCACTCCGACAGTGGAAGAGGCCCAGGACAGAAAGGTCAGTGTGGGAATGGGAGGGGGAGTTACAGTGTTTGATCAGGAAGGTCTCGGTAGGCTGGACATAGATGGGGCTTTGAAGGTGATAGAGCATCTATCATAGGTAGACAAAAGTGCTGGAGAAACTCAGCGGGTGCAGCAGCATCAATGGAGCGAAGGACATAGGCAATGTTTCGGGCCAAAACCCTTCTTCAGACTGATGTAGGATGGGGGGGTGGGGAGAAGAAAGGAAAAGGAAGAGGAGGAGCCCGAGGGCTGAGGGAGAGCTGAGAAGGGGAGGAGACAGCAAGGGCTACCGGAAATTGGAGAATACAATGTTTATGCCACTAGGGTGCAAACTGCCCAAGCGGAATATGAGGTGCTGATATTGACCTCATATTCCGCTTGGGCAGTCTGTACCCGAGCGGCATAAACATTGAAGTCTCCAATTTCCGGTAGCCCTTGCTGTCTCCTCCCCTTCTCAGCTCTCCCTCAGCCCTTGGGCTCCTCCTCTTGCTTTTTCCTTTCTACTCGCTTCTCGGCAAAGAAGGAATGGGTGATGTTTCGTGTTGAGACCCTACTTCAGACCCGATTAAGGGTCTCAATCCGAAACGTCCGCCATTCCTTTTCTGCAGAGATGCTGCCAGTTCCGCTGAGTTACTCCAGCAATATGTGTCTGTCTGCAGAAGGTATATCTTTGCTTTTAGGGTCATCTGGTGACGACAAAGGTCTCCCAGCACCAATGGTTATGTATGTGTATACATATATATATTTCAATGTTATTTTTCCTATATGTGTACAATATATGTTCATTCAAAGTAATACATACAGAGCACATAATGCAATCAGCCCGTCAATAGACAATAGGTGCAGGAGTAGGCCATTCGGCCCTTCGAGCCAGCACCGCCATTCAATGTGATCATGGCTGATCATCCACAATCAGTACCCCATTCCTACCTTCTCCCCATATCCCCTGACTCCACTATTTTTAAGAGCCCTATCTAGCTCTCTCCTGACAGCATCCAGAGAACCCGCCTCCACCGCCCTCTGAGGCAGAGAATTCCACAGACTCACCACTCTCTGTGAGGAAAAGTGTTTCCTCGTCTCTGTTCTAAATGGCTTACTCCTTATTCTTAAACTGTGGCCCCTGGTTCTGGACTCGCCCAACATCGGGAACATGTTTCATGCCTCTAGCGTGTCCACACCCTTAACAATCTTATATGTTTCAATGAGATCGCCTCTCATCCTTCTAAACTCTAAACATAGTTTCTTCCCACACAACTATGTACCTGCACTCTTGGATCCCTCTTCAACACTCCCCAGAATCTTGCCATTCGCTGCAAAGATCCTGCCCTGGTTTGACTTCCTAACCTCGCACTTCCCTGCGTGAAACTCTGTTAACTATTCCTCAGCCTATCTGGGCAACTGAATGAGATCCTGCTACAATTTTTGATTACCATCTTCGCTATTTACAATACCATCCACAGTCGTGTCACCTGTAAACTTACTAATCATGCCTTCTACATTCTCAAACAAATTATTGATATAAACCACTAAAGCAATGAGTCCAACACTGACCCCTGAGGCACACCGCTAGTTACAAGCCGCCAGTCTGATAAATAATCTTCCACCATCACCCTCTGCTTCCTTTCATGAAGCCAATTTTCTAGTCAGTCAGCTAGTTCTGCCTAGATCCTATGCACTCTAACCTTCCAGAGCAGCCTACCATGCGGATGGCTTATTGAATGCCTTGCTGATGTCGAGGCGATGCTGGACATCCTAAGATGCATGAAGGTTGATGCATCTTTCCTGGGCCTGATCAGATATACCAGAGAGCACCGTGGCTGAGGTTTATTCTTGTCACATGTACCAAAGTACAGTGAAAAGCTTTGTTTTGCATGCTATCTCCCAAAAATCTGAGATATATCATACATAGATACAATCCATTCAAACTCAAGTATAAAAGAAGAGCGTAGGGGAAGATTTAGTGTAGTTCTATGTGAAGCTAACAATTAAATTGCAGGCACCCTGGCTGATAAATACTAATCATCATTAGATTATGGGTGAGGTGTTAGAAGACTGGAGGGTGGATAATGTTGTGCCTCTATTTAAGAAGAATAGAGGTTTATAAGATCATGAGAGTAATAGATAAGGTTAATGCACTGGGTCTTTTACCCAAAATTAAGGAACCAAGAACCAAAGGACATGGGTTTTAAGTGAGAGGAGAAAGATTTTAATAGGAACTTGAGGGGTAACTTTTTTAAACAGGATATATGTAATGAGCTGCCAGAGGAGATAGTTGAGGCAGGTACTATAACAGTGTTTAAAAGATATTTGGACAGGTATGTGGATAGGAAAAGTTTGATATTGACCAAATGTGGGCAGATAGGACTGCTGGATGGGGCATCTTGGTCAACTTGGGCAAATTCGGCAGAAGGGCCTGTATGACTCTATGATTCTAAGCACTTTTGTTTCCTGATCCCAAGTCATGTTATTAAAACTAGAAAGAGATATGTGAAATGTTGACAAATTGGTCAAAACAAGCTGTCATCTCAACTTATTGGAAGCTTAGTGTATACTTGAAGCTTCCTAGGTATCATGTCCCAATATATAATGCACTAATACGCTTTACTGTGCTTATAGAATTCAACGTTTTATAGATAGGTAGCAGCTATTTGGCCTCTTGCATTCATGTTGTGTAATAGAAGTCTGTTGAAGTTGTGAATATTCATTTAAAAATTGTTCAATTTGCAAATCCTTGTTAAAATGACTGTTCTGATCATTCTCCCTATCTTTCTACATGTAGTATCCCTTCCAGGTTGATAACATGGTGATTGGATGCCTGAAGATGAACGATTGTGTGATATTCCAATGCAAGAAGTGCCACACTGTACTGGGAGATTCTCTGCAATGCTGTGGTTCCAACGCAACGCTCAATGTGCTGATATGTTGAAGTAAGGTTTGGGTGTTGAATTATGGATGGTGCAATCTTGCATGTAGATCTCAGACTTAATGTAGGGTGGGTGTTGAGTGACTGATCGGCCTATGGATATCTGGATTTCAAATATTGATGCTTTACTTTAACTACCACACGTTTCTGGGATTGGTGGCATTTAAAGTAGGTGGTCACCAGCCTCTTTCTGGGAGATTGAAGGATATAGATAAGGTGTGTACACACTAGTGCAGGAATTCATAACGAAATATAGTTGTTCCACGTTGACATTTATTTAATGCCTGATCTTTCCTTTTATGTATTTTCTGTGCATAAATGTGATTTATAGATTGAGAGCATTGAATATTCCTGGGTATGGTAAGGTTTGATTTGTTGCATGACACAAGATGATGTAGACTTGGATAATACTCGCAAGTTTAGAAGAACAAGAGGGGATCTAATTGAAACATAGCAAATGCTAACGCAATTGATGTAGGATGATGTGTCCCCCAGCTGGGCTGGGCTGAGCAGAACCTCAATCACAATCTCAAAATGAGGGGCTGGCTATTCAAGACAGATGAGGAGAAATGTATCTACCAAGAATCTTTGGAATTTCCCACCAAAGACAGCTGTAAAGGTTCGGTCACTAAGCATATTCGAGGCATGTGCATAGATTTTTAGGTAATAAGGAAATAAGGGGAGCGGGGGGGGGGGGGGTTTGACCTGAGGGAAACAAAAATCTTATTGAATGAGCATTATGGGGGCAGAATGGACTAATCTTTCAATTCTGTATGAGTGACAAACAACACTGCAGTCCATATCTGCTATTCATATCCATATATGCCAATTATATTGAGCAATATTGGTGTATTGCAACCAATTCCTTATCTTGATGGTTCATCAGGACATGATACCTGAAAATAATGACGAGCTTAAATATTGGCATTGTCCACTGTAGTGGTCTCTAAATTTAAGCTTCGGATTAGGCACCTAGACTTTGTGTAGAAACATAGACAATAGGTGCAGGTGTAGGCCATTCGGCCCTTCGAGCCTGCACCGCCATTCAATATGATCATGGCTGATCATCCAACTCAGTATCCTGTATCTGCCTTCTCTCCATACCCCCTGATCCCTTTAGCCACAAGGGCCACATCTAACTCCCTCTTAAATATAGCCAATGAACTGGCTTCAACTACCTTCTGTGGCAGAGAATTCCACAGATTCACCACTCTCTGTGTGAAAAATGTTTTTCTTATCTCGGTCCTAAAAGACTTCCCCCTTATCCTTAAACTGTGAGCCCTTGTTCTGGACTTCCCCAACATTGGGAACAATCTTCCTGCATCTAGCCTGTCCAACCCCTTAAGAATTTTGTAAGTTTCTATAAGATCCCCCCTCAATCTTCCAAATTCTAGCGAGTACAAGCCGAGTCTATCCAGTCTTTCTTCATATGAAAGTCCTGCCATCCCAGGAAACAGTCTGGTGAACCTTCGCTGTACTCCCTCTATGGCAAAAATGTCTTTCCTCAGATTAGGAGACCAAAACTGTACACAATATTCCAGGTGTGGTCTCACCAAGGCCCTGTATAACTGCAGTAGAACCTCCCTGCTCCTATACTCAAATCGTTTTGCTATGAATGCTAACATACCATTTGCTTTCTTCACTGCCTGCTGCACATGCATGCCTACTTTCAATGACTGTTGTACCATGACACCCAGGACTCGTTGCATCTCCCCTTTTCCTAATCGGCCACAATTCAGATAATAGTCTACCTTCCTGTTCTTGCCACCAAAGTGGATAACCTCACATTTATCCACATTATACTGCATCTGCCATGCATTTGCCCACTCACCCAACCTATCCAAGTCACCTTGCAGCCTCCTAGCATCCACCTCACAGCTAACACTGCCCCCCAGCTTCGTGTCATCCACAAACCTGGAGATGTTGCATTCAATCCCCTCGTCCAAATCATTAATATTAGCTGGGGTCCCAGCACTGAGCCTTGTGGTACCCCACTAATCACTGCCTGCCATCCTGAAAAGGACCCTTTTACTCCTACTCTTTGCTTCCTGTCTGCCAGCCAGTTCTCTATCCACATCAATACCGAACCCCCAATACCGTGTGCTTTAAGTTTGCATACTAATCTCTTATGTGGGACCTTGTCGAAAGCCTTCTGAAAGTCCAGATATAACACATCCACTGGTTCTCCCTTATCCACTCTACTAGTTACATCCTCGAAACACTCTATAAGATTCGTCAGACATGTAGGAGTGTTACAAAATTTTGAGATTTTAAAAATCAAGCCTGTAATTTATTCCATCGGATAAAGCATAAAAATAACTTTAATTTGATACCCAATTCACTTTCATATCTTCAGTATTAAAAAAGTTATGGTCATTTTCATAACTTTCTTAAAAAACAAGAGAATTGAATGAAAATTTCAGTTATTATAGATTGAAGCATTCTGAAACAAATATGAAACATCTTACTTGGATGAGCTGAAATTAAAGCATATAATTAGTTAGTTACCTAATTGTAGATAATTTCAAAATTGACCGTTGTGACGGAAATAGTAATAAACACCCAGACTACCTTGAAAATTAAAAAATGTGATATTATCAAGATCAGAACTTTAATATTATTGTAACGTTAAAACAAATAGTAAATACCCAACACAATCATTGTCACCAAATCAATTACATTCATCTAACTTCAATTACCAGATCTAAACATCTATCCCATTCTTAAGAAACAGCTAAAATATATATTTTTAAGTAAGTAAGTTTATTGGCCAAGTATTCACATACAAGGAATTTGCCTTGGTGCTCCGCACACAAGTAACAACATGACACAGTGACAGTTACGAATGACTCAGAAAACACTAAACATGAATAATAATAAAACATTAATGTTAAAACACCATTGATCAAGCATGTGAACCAACAAAATACCAGATCAAAGTGAGGCTACAGATTTTGGGCTGTTTAGAGCAACTACTCGTGGATAAAAACTGTTTTTATGTCTGGCTGATTATGATTTAATAGCCAAAGTATCCAAATAACAAACTGATCCCATTTACACAAGGGTTCACAATATAACATGATTTTTAAATCTCATTTTGTCATGAATTTATATGCCAAATTGAAGGAATTTAATGTTTAATTCCCATAAATTAATCCAGAAACACCCACTCTCAAGATAATCAAAATCATTATTTTTTACACAATATTGGATATTTAATATGAAAATATTGATCATGGATAGACAATAACACAAAATATAAATGATTTAGATGTTCTTATTACATGATTGTGCACAAAAATAATGAATTTGTTTATCTTGAGTGGATGTTTCTGGAATGTGATCGATTGGAATGTTGCCGCTGCCATGATTTAAGCAAGACACGGCCGATTTGTATCGGGGCCTAAATAACATTTTCGCATCAGCAGATTAAAATGAAGCCACACCAAAAAGCAAGATAATGTGTTAAATAAACGACATACCTTTTGTTTTGTCCCGCACTTGCGATCCGTGATGTTGAAGGTGTTTTTAGTCGCGTTTAAATTCAATCCAGCGACGCAATCGACCAGCAACCTTTAAAAAAAAATCGGGGGCGGGCTCGCAGAACGGATTTTCTTCATCAGCTAGCAGTCCGAGCAAATTCCTCTGTGACAACCAGTACAAACATGCATTTTAATCCGCCCTCCCCTCCCCCCAGCCTCCTGAATCGCACGCACAGGCAGTGGCAGATCGGCAGCGCCGCTGAAGATAGGTTTTGTAACAATGCTACTTTGTGTACTGCAAATTCTGCCTCATTGCAGGAGTTTATTCCTTAAGTACTGTGGCAGAATTCCATATAGCCATTCCCGAGTACAGGTAAACACACAATATCCCAGGATTAGGTTGCAGTTTAATTTTGTTTAATTCTTCTCGGGGAAATATAGTTTCAGTCAGATGTCCCATATTAATCGAGACTTTCTGCTGTCTTGCTTTCAGGGGTGACTGGAGGGGGTGGAAGGGGGTGGGGACGGAGGGAGGGACGGGGAGAATGTGGGGGAGAAAGGCGGGGGGAGGGAGGGGAGGGGGGGGTCCAGTTCTCGGGGTCGCCGCCTGCGACTGGAGAAGATGCGATTATCTCTGTCAAGACATTTACCCGATCTATTCCCCTCATGATTTTAGTCACCACTATAAGATCACCCCTCATCCGGGGTATAAAGTCCGAACCTGCCGCAACCTCTCCCCGTAGCTCAGACCCTCAAGTCCGGGCAACATCCTCGTCAATCTTGTCTGCGACTTTTTCAGCTTCACGACATCTTTCCTATAACACGGTGACCGAAACTGAACACAATCCTCTTAATGTGTCCTCGCCGACGGTACATGAGCTCCCAGCGTCTGTGTTAATGCGCAGAAACGCCTCTCGTTCGGGTCGCTCGGATATCAACAGTGAACGAGTGAAATGACCAGCGGGTGATCGGCGGACCGAGGTTCCGTCAGCTGGACGGAGGTGTCAGAGACACGTCGGCGACCATCGCCCACCCCCACCCCCACCCCCCCCACGCAGGGAGTGTGAGTGAGTGTGTGCGTCTGGGTGTGTGCTTGGCTGTGTGAGTGAGTGAGTGTGTGTGTGGGTGAGAGTGTGTGTGTGTGTGTGTGAGGGGTGGGGGTGAGAATGTGTGTATGTGTGTGAGGGGTGAGTGTGTGTGTGTGAGGGGTGGGGGTGAGAGTGTGTGTGTGAGTGAGAGTGTGTGTGGGGGTGAGTGTGTGTGTGAGTGTGTGTGTGCTTGGCTGTGTGAGACTGTGTGTGTGCGCGTGTGAGTGGGTGTGAGAGTGAGTGTGTGTGTGTGTGTGGGGGTGAGAGTGTGTTTGTGTGAAGGGTGAGTGTGTGTGTGTGAGGGGTGGGGGTGAGAGTGTGTGTGTGTGAGGGGTGAGTGTGTGTGAGTGAGTGTGTGTGTGGGTGAGAGTGTGTGTGTGAGGGGTGGGGGTGAGAGTGCGTGTGTGTGTGAGGGGTGAGTGTGTGTGTGTGAGGGGTGGGGGTGAGAGTGAGTGTGCGTGTGTGAGTGAGTGTGTGTGTGTGTGGGGCTGAGTGTGTGTGAGTCTGTGTGAGTGTGTGTGTGTGTATGGGGGGGGTGAGTGTGTGTGTGAGTGAGAGTGTGTGTGTGGGGGTGAGTGTGAGTGTGTGTGGTGGTGAGCGTATGGGGGTGAATGTGAGTGTGTGTGTGTGTGTGTGTGTGTGTGTGTGTGTGTGTGTGTGTGTGTGTGTGTGTGTGCGTGTGTGTGTGAGTGTGTGTGTGTGTGGGGGGGGGGGTGAGTGTGTGTGGGGTGAGCGACGTTTCCCCAGCCTGTCCCCGACTCGGGAACTCCGCAGCGCTGCCGTGAGGAACAAGACCTGTCTATCCGACCCACTCCCCGCCAACCGCGTCCCCATTTACTCAACAAACAACTGGAGGCATTTTGCATTGAGATCAGCATTTTATTTCATTCTTTAAATGAACAGTAAAGCGACGGCACACTGGCCCGGGCGGAGGGAGGAGGGGAGGGGTCGGAGGGAGGAGGGGAGGGGGAGCCGGGAGGAGGGGAGGGGAGCTGGTCGTCGGGCAGGAATTGCAGCTGAGGCGGCCGGACGAGGCTCCGCTGGACGAGGGAATTGAATGCAACATCTCCAAGTTTGCGGATGACACGAAGCTGGGGGGCAGTGTTAGCTGTGAGGAGGATGCTAGGAGGCTGCAAGGTGACTTGGATAGGCTGGGTGAGTGGGCAAATGCATGGCAGATGCAGTATAATGTGAATAAATGTGAGGTTATCCACTTTGGTGGCAAAAACAGGAAAGTAGACTATTATCTAAATGGTGGCCGATTAGGAAAAGGGGAGATGCGACGAGTCCTGGGTGTCATGGTACACCAGTCATTGAAAGTAGGCATGCAGGTGCAGCAGGCTGTGAAGAAAGCGAATGGTATGTTAGCATTCATAGCAAAAGGATTTGAGTATAGGAGCAGGGAGGTGCTACTGCAGTTGTACAGGGTCTTGGTGAGACCACACCTGGAGTATTGCGTACAGTTTTGGTCCCCAAATCTGAGGAAAGACATTCTTGCCATAGAGGGAGTACAGAGAAGGTTCACCAGATTGATTCCTGGGATGTCAGGACTTTCATATGAAGAAAGACTGGATAGACTCGGCTTGTACTCTCTAGAATTTAGAAGATTGAGGGGGGATGTTATAGAAACTTACAAATAATATCGTTCATGTTCAAAAGCGGTAAGAAGAAGTTGGAAAACTTCTCTGGTCCTACCCTCTCTTATTTTCTATACATTTTCATGGAAAAACAAATTAATGGGAGCAAATGGACCCAAAATCTGTTGTACAGTCCACAAACAAAAAATAACGAAACAGAAAAGAAAATTACAGGTCCAGCTCATAACCATTCAATCATTTGTTTCTGAAGAGTGTTTTTAGTTTGAATAGAGTCTTACATTTTTTCAGCTCATCATGGCAGTTATTCCAGAGACTAACACCCTTTGCTGTAATTAAGGAGAGGGGGATTAAGGGGAGATCCTTTAGGACCGAGATGAGAAAAACATTTTTCACACAGAGAGTGGTGAATCTCTGGAACTCTTTGCCACAGAAGGTAGTTGAGGCCAGTTCATTGGCTATATTTAAGAGGGAGTTAGATGTGGCCCTTGTGGCTAAAGGGATCAGGGGGTATGGAGATAAGGCAGGTACAGGATACTGAGTTGGATGATCAGCCATGATCATATTGAATGGCGGTGCAGGCTCGAAGGCCGAATGGCCTACTCCTGCACATATTTTCTATGTTTTCTATGTTTTCTATGGACGAGTCTCACATCCCACATGTTAAATTCAATCCGGCGACGCAATCGACCAGCAACTTTAAAAAAAAAATGAGGGACGGGCTCGCAGAACGGATTTTCTTCATCAGCTAGCAATCCGAGAAATTCCTCTGAGAACCAATACAAACCTGCATTTTAATCCCGCCCCCCACCAATCCAAGCCTCCTGAATCGCTCGCACAGGCAGTGGCAGATCGGCATTATTTCATTCTTTAAATGAACAGTAAAGCGACGGGATATTGGCCCTGGTGGAGGGAGGGGAGGGGGAGTTGGTAGGAGGGGAGGGGGAGCCGGGAGGAGGGGAGGGGGAGTTGGGAGGAGGGGAGGGGGAGCCGGGAGGAGGGGAGGGGGAGCCGGGAGGAGGGGAGGGGGAGCCGGGAGGAGGGGAGGGGGAGCTGGTCGTCGGGCAGGGGTTGCAGCTGAGGCTCCCGCTGGACCAGGCACACATCCCACATGAGTATCCCTCCCGCTGGAGCCTCACGCTGGGCGTGGGTCCCACCTCAGTGTAGCTGTTGACCAGAGGGTGGAGCGAGGAGAGTTTGTCGTTCCATCCGTAGTAGCGGTAGTCGCGCCACTTGTCACCCTTGAAGGTGATAAGGCGCGGCCCGGCCTGGTGGAGCCCCATATAGAGGATCCACACTCCCCGCTTCACCTTGTGAGACGAGACCAGGTTATTAAAGTTACCTCTCCGCAGGTCATCAACCTTCTTCGTGATTTCGCGGTGCTCGCCATCGTAGTCCACATGCTCGAACAGAACGATCTCCGGGTTCAGCAGGTCCTCTTCAACCAGCCGCAGTGAGCTAAGCCTATGGTTGAAATTAGGGCCCAGGGTTTCGTAGTCGCCTTGCCCGAAGATAATGAACTCGCCCCTGTAGTCGGCATCCGTGTAGGCGATACAGTGCTGGCCCTCCACCCGCGCCGACCTGGCAGTGTCGTTGAACATCTTCTCGGACAGGTCCGGCTCATTCCTCACAAACTGCTTGGACATCCCTTTGAAGTTGGTTTGGTCGTACAGGACGATTATACCCATGGTACCCGAGGTGACAGCGCTCCACAAGACTCCTGTCAGACGCTGGGGAAACGATGTGCTTCCTCGGGATTCGGCCACACTTTTATGTTCATCTCTCACCCACCCACCAGCCGACCCATCCAATCGCTGGTCACCACCTCAGCCACGCCGACAAACCGTGCATACAAGGAACTGCAGATGCTGGTTATCAAGGAAAGGCGCAACGTGCTGGAGCTGCCCCTCTCCCCCGCCCGTGCACTCCCTCCAACCCCCCCGCCCCTCCCTCACAAAGCTATTGCTTTAAAGTCACTGCCGGCTGTTTGATCCAAATAACAAGGATTTCAAAACATGAAGTCACTATTGCAACAGTTTTGGAGGTTCTGCCGAGATCAGTAATCTCCTCAACTAACTTGGATTCTTGAGAACAAAACTCTAGTGATAGACGACACAGCCGACATCTAAAAAAGGTGAGGGTTTTCCTTACATTGAGCCTTCTCTGCCACTAGCACCCGTTTGAATCCAGGTGAGGTAAGATCGCTGCCGAAGCTGGGATAAATGTGAGTAACATTGTGTAAGTTACGTACCTGCCTGTGGGGATTTGTATCTCATCAAGATTCCTTATTTTACATTGTGCATGTTACGGCGTGGATTTGATCACCACTAGGATTTGTTGTTCTGCATTGTGCATGTCTGTGAGTAAGAATTTAAGAATAAAATATGTGTATTTCAGTCCAAGAGTAACTATGGAACAGAGAGTGTAAGGCATGAATCGGCCTATTGGCAGGACCTGAACACAATCCTCTAAATGTGTCCTCGCCGACGGTACATCAGCTCCCAGCGTCTGTGTTAATGCGCACAAACGCCTCTCATTCTCGTCGCTCGGATATCAACAGTGAACGAGTGAAATGACCAGCGGGTGATCGGCGGACGGAGGTTCCGTCAGCTGGATGGAGGTGTCAAAGACACGTCGGCGACCATCGCCCCCCCCCCAACGCAGGGAGTGTGAGTGTGTGTGTGCGTCTGAGTGTGTGCGAGAGAGAGTGCGAGTGAGAGTGTGTGTCTGTGCCTGAGTGAGTGTGTGTGTGTGTGAGAGAGAGTGTGTGAGTCTGGGTGAGTGTGAGTGTGTGTGAGTGAGAGTGTGTGTGTGTCGGGGTGAGTGTGAATGTGTGCGAGTGAAACTGTGTGTCTGAGTGTGCCTGAGTGAGTGTGTGCGAGCGAGAGTGTGTGTGAGTGAGAGAGAGAGAGCGTGTGTGTGTGTGTGGGGGGGGGGGGGTGAGTGTATGGGGGTGAGTGTGAGTGTGTGTCAGTGTGTGTGTGAGTGTGAGTGTGTGAGAGTGTGTGTGAGGGGTGAGCGACGTTTCCCCAGCCTGTCCCCGACTCGGGAACTCCGCAGCGCTGCCGTGAGGAACAAGACCTGTCTATCCGACCCACTCCCCGCCAACCGCGTCCCCATTTACTCAACAAACAACTGGAGGCATTTTGCATTGAGATCAGCATTTTATTTCATTCTTTAAATGAACAGTAAAGCGACGGGACACGGGCCCGGGCGGAGGGAGGAGGGGAGGGGTCGGAGAGAGGAGGGGAGGGGGAGCTGGTCGTCGGGCAGGAATTGCAGTTGAGGCGGCCGGACGAGGTTCCGCTGGACGAGGCTCACGCACATGCCTGGTGGAGCTTCACGCTGGGCGAGGATCCCACCTCAGTGTAGCTTTTGGCCAGAGGGAAGAGCGAGGAGAGATGGTCGTTCCATCCGAACGTGCAGTAGTTGGGCCACCTGTCGCCCTGGAAGGTGATGAGGCGCGGCCCCTCCTGGTTGACATCCCGGTGGAGGATCCACACGCCCCGCTTCACTTTGTGAGACGAGACCTTGTCATTAAAGCTGCCTTTCGTCAGGTCATCAGTCTTCTGCTGGATTACGAGGTGCTCGCCTTCGTAGTCCACATGCTGGTACAGATCGATCTCCGGGTTCTGCAGGTCTTCGTCAACCAGCCGCAGCGAGCTCAGCTTATGGTTGTAATTATAGCCCAGGGTTTTGTATTCGCCGGGCGCGAAGACAATGAACTTGCCCTTGTAGTCGGCATCCACGAAGCCGATCCAGTGGTAGCCCACCACCCGCGCCGACTTGGCAGCGTTGTCGAACAACAACCTGGACAGGTCCGGCACATTCCTCACAAACTCCTTGGCCTCCCCGTGGAAGTTGGGTTGGTCGTACAGGACGATTTTAGCCATGATACCCGAGGTGACAGCGCTCCACAAGACTCCTGTCTGACGCTGGGGAAACGATGTGCTTCCTCGGGACTCGGCCACGCTTTTATGTTCATCTCTCACCCACCCACCAGCCGACCCATCCAATCGCTGGTCACCACCTCAGCCACGCCGACAACCCGTGCATACAAGGAACTGCAGATGCTGGTTATCAAGGAAAGGCGCAACGTGCTGGAGTGACTCAGCAGGTTTTCTCTCTCCCCTCCCTTCCTATCTCTCCAATAGCAATGCACATGTCGCTGCCCTTCTCTTCCGCCCTTGCAGTCCCTTCCACCCCCCCCGCACCCATCCCACGCCCCTCCCTCACAAAGCAGTTGCTTTACAGTCAGTGCCGGCTGTTTGATCCAAATAACAAATATAGCAAAACATGATAAAAGTATTCCAACAGCGTTGGAGGTTCCGCCGAGATCGATGATC